>ML777655.1:106627-148788 GCA_009831015.1 Picea engelmannii | reverse complement strand
TCCAATGATTTGGGTTCCCAAAGGCAAACCTCATGTTGAATGTTATCCTTTAAAGTTCCTATGAATACATCAATCAAGTGCTCATTTGGAATATCGGTTACCTTTATATTCAATCTTTGGAAGTTCTCAATGTGCTCGGTAACCGAACTCTTTTGCTTGAGATTTATCAATTGGCTAAAGAAGGTATTGCTCCTTGTATCCTCATAGTGTTCTATCATTTCTTCTGTGAAAATTGTCCAAGTGACGAGTGATTTGCGAGAACAAAGCCATCGATACCATACAAATTGATTATGTTCTAAATATAAAGAAGCAATTCATACCTTTTGTGTATGTGGCACATTATGGATATCAAAGAATTGCTCCATCTGAAGTATCCATGTGATTGGGTCCTTGCCATCAAACCTCCTCATATCGATCTTAGGAACATGGTTGGTATTCAAACCAAAGTTGGATTTTCTCCATTCTTGATTTACCTTCCATGTGTCCTCATCATGAATTTCATGGGATGCATTTTCAGTTTCAGGTGTCTTCTCTGTTACAAATTTTTTCAATAGTTCCATTATCTCCCCTTTTAAACCCTCCATCATCTCTTGTAGTTCATCTTTTGTTACTATCTTCTTTTGTAAATCATTTATGTCCCTACGCATTTCTTCACCTTCATCAAGAGTCCAAGTAGGATTTTCTAGAGGCTTATTTGGTGTAGAAGGTCCCTTTTTGGGTGGCATGTTGGCCAAGTATCACTTTTGAACCTTGATTTTGAGGTGGTTCTGCTAGACAATATTTCTTCTGTTGTATCTCCCAAGTTTTGGCCCTTATGGGTATGAAACTTTATTTTATGTATTTCTCTGATATATATTCTCTGCAATTCCATAGAGCTGATCAAAATTGGATGTGCCAAGTGGAATTTACGGTAACTTCCCCACAACTTGTCGATTTTTGTCCTTTCCAGGAGATCTCACTTGTATAGTGTGCCCCGCACAAAATAATTGACAATAAATTCTGAAACATAAACAAAAAATACTAAGGACTATCCACAATCCAATGAAACCAGTCCCACACAATTTTGATACTCTAGGAAGAAGTTATGATTGTTTTACCTGGAACGCCTTCTTGAGACTAGTCAATAGGACTAGTCAGATACCCTATCTTACACAGGGTGTATATACAACTTTAAGATGACCCAGAAGATGAAAGTTTTACCACAGATACCTTACTAATGTTTGTAAATGGCCTCTAGAGTTCAGGGTCTGAAACATTACAGAAAAGTTTTTATAGCAAAAATGCCGCAATGACTCAGTTCAAGATGATTCTAGAACCCTATATTGTAGAGACCGTATCTCCAAAAGTGTAAGTCCTCGAGAGTTGAATTTTGAACCCAACGTACCTTGATCCATATAATAAATATCCTCCAAGCCGTTCCTTCGAAAACGTTGTAGAAAAGAAATTATATAAAAAATACCAAGGTGTCTCAGATGTAGCAGCGAAACCCCAAGACCTTGAGCTTTGATACCATATGTTAAGAACAAATATCAATATAGCATAGAAAATCCTCAGAAAAAATACTCAACGCCTTGAAAAAGAGATAATTTCATATAATAAACCTCTTCGAGGGGGCAACCTCCTTTTACCCCACTTAAATGTTCAAGTACAAGATTATTCAAAATGAAAATGTCTCCTTGGTATATATAGGAGACTAGGAGGAATAATTACAACTAATGGCCTAAAGATGACATAAATAAAATAACATTACTAATATAATATGCCCCAATTAAGGGGTAATGAGCCAATATTAGGGCTTAATAGTTTGGTTCTGCAGGTGGGTATAACACTAAGTTCTTAATGTTGTGCCCATTGGAAATAACCATGTGCCCTGATCGGCACCCAATGTAAGCATCTGTAGTAGCCAACCAAGGTCTACCCAAAATCAAAGGATGGCCACCCACCAAAGATTGCATCTATAAGACCAAGAAATCTATGGGATAGTGCCATGAATCTACTGAAATTTTTACATCTTCCAACTTTCCTACAGGTTTGACTGTGGATCGGTCTGCCAATTCCAATACTGTAGGTGTATGTTTCAAGTTATGAAGACCTAATGCATGCATGGTTTCAGTGGTGATAAAATTGATGGAAGCATCCAGGTCTACCAGCACATTCGGAATCTGTACCCCATTAATTTGTACTATTAGAATTGGGTCCCCCGGATCTCCATACTTTTCAGGCATTGACTTTCCTGTCATGAAATCTGATAATTTTCCCATAACATGAATGGTAAGGGGGTCTTTGGATTTCTTTGCATATTTCTTTGAACAATATTCCCTAAGAGTCTTTGCATATATTGGCACATCCTTCATAGCTTGTAACAAGGGAATTTTAACAAATAAGTTCTGCAGTTCTCCTAATAAATCAAATTCATCTTGAGGGCTTGATTTACTCAAAGTTAGTCTCTTTGGGTAAGGTGGTTCAGATTGATGTTGCTTTACAGGAGATGTCTGGTTTCTATCAGTTTGTTTTGGCTCTTTACTAATTGGTTTTGATTCCTTACCTTCACTATCGAGTTGTTCAAGGATAACTGGAGGAGGTTGAACATTAACTGTCCGCCTTGATCATAGATTCATTTCATACAACTCTACAGTGGAAATGCTATATGAAGGTAGGTTAAGAATGTTAGTTTGATGAACTCCCCTGCTATTAGGATTCGGATCAGGGTGGATTGGGAGCTGAGGACAGGCAAGTTGGTTACCCAGAGGCACATTAGAGGGAAGTTGGAGTTGTTGTTGTGGCATCGATTGAGGAAACTGCCCAGGAGGGGATCCTCGCCAAGTTGGAGCCCATGGGGAGCTTGAACTGGCTTGAGGGTTCCACTGCTGCCATAGTCGAAAATGGTATTATGGCCACATGGAAGGATAGGGCATGGACTGAGGATTCCTATTGGAATTATTGAAATACTGAGATGGATCTTAGTACATACCTTGATTTCCCATTGGTGGTCGAGTTTGCCATGGCTTTTTAGACCCCATGAGGTACAGTTGCTCCATGTCTTTCCCGATTCCTTGAAATACTGCTTTCAGGAATGGCAGGGAGGGACATGAGCTTGTTGCATGATTTAGCTCGCAGATTGCACATTCTTCTATGGAGTTTAGTGGACATCCTCAGATTGTCTAGTAGGTTTTTGATTTCTGTTTTTGTAACACCTCTGCCAGACCCTTTTACTGAGTGAATTCCTTGTCTGTTTCTTGCAATCCCCCTTGAGCATTGAATGCATCAGTCACAGATACCTTCAAAGCTTTCCTTAGAGATGTCTCCTTTTCCCACAATGTTCAATAGTTCCATTGAGTCCTCACGGAAAGATTGGAGCAGGATGATTTTTAGAATTTCCTTATCCAGGTCACAGTGACCTGACCTCTGTAAAGTGTACTTGAATCGCTCCACACAATCTTCCAAACTCTCGTCTTCTTTTTATGTGAACTTGAAAAGTTCTTCCTTAATGTTTTGGGATTTACAGTAATCCTGGTATTTTTCCCGAAAAGTTGTCCGCATATCATCCCATGTGGAAATAGTGTTTCCTCCAAGGCCCATAAACCATCGCAAATTCGTCCCTTTTAATGTAGAGGGAAAAAATTTTAACTTTTGGGCTTCCGTCGTGTAGTCATACCCTCGGCACACTATGTCAAATTCGAATAGAAATGTGTCAGGATCTTCTGAAACAAGCCCATGAAAGTTTGCTAAGGTTGCTAATGGGATAGGCTTAGTGGTCGCACCAACTCCCAGGTTTTCGATTGGAAACTCAATAGTGGAGGTTGTGGGAGCCATAAATATATTCCAATAACCGTTCGGTATTTCACCAAACTCTGTAGGAGATAGTTGAGGCTTCCTTACCCCTTGGATCCGAGTTGCTTTAGCAGTACTTCCCCGGTCCCTTGGTGATGCAAATATTCCTTCGATCCCTTCTCTTGTGTTCTGATGACTTGATCCCTCGGCTACAACCTTCTCTCTCTTGTTGGGGTGGTCTGACTCTGTCGAGGTTCTGCTTGCGACCTCTTCCTCCTCTGTTGCCAGCATAAGATTTCCTTGGTCAGGTATGCCACTAGATGTTTCTTCAACTACTGGGGGAACCTACTGTGTCGTATCACCCAAGAATGTTGTAGACAACACTGGTTGATCTACTGATTGTCCCTCAGACTTCACTCTTCGTGCCCTTGGTCTCATGGCTGCGCGAGATGATGTTTCTGATTCATCATTTTCAATAATCTACTGGATGTAGTTCCTTCTTCCCAAATCTGGTCCTCCCTTCTTTGGGGCTTTCCCTCTGCCCCCATTATTCGGTTCTTTGCTAATACAATTGTTGGTATGATGGAGGGTCTTGGCATGAACCTACAATGCTTTAGTCTTGAAGTAAGGTGTCAAAGGACCATTCCTTCCCCAAGACAAAAGATCTTACGAAAAAAAAAGGCAGCTAAAAAGACAAGAATCTAAGGTTCAAGGCCCAGAGCAGGGAGTCAAAGGACTCTTCCCTCCCCTGGACAAGAACAAAACACACCATGGAAAAGACCTGATACTTTTCAAATCTGAAGCAGGGCATCAAAAGACTCCTCCCTCCCCAGGGTAAAAGCTAGGGTTTCCAAAAAAAAACAAAAGGGTTTGAAAGAAATAAATATAACTCAAGATCTGGAGCAGGGCGTCAAAAGACTCCTCCCTCCCCAGGAGAAGAGATTGACAAAAACAGAAAAGAAAAAATAAAAAAACAAGCGGAAAGATCACCTACGCTTAGGACCTAAAGCAGAGTGAGAAAACTCGTTCTCTCCCCAGGACGAGAGATTGACCCTCTGTTTGGTCTGGATCGTTGTCTTGCACCTTGTTAGCCTCCCCGACAACGGCGCCAAAATGTTGGTGTCCAGGTATGAATGATTTATTCACCCTTTTCCTACATTAATTTATCAATCCAGGTGCGTATCCTTTCAAGGCAACGCGCAAGGTATATGCAGGGGAAAGAGTACAATTTGTTATGGCCAGGGGTTCATGATTAAGGTTAAAAATATTACTGTCAACTAGATTTACTACAACTTCCAAAAAGTACTCATAAGAATCACACACTGTAACAACAAGCATAAACTAATAAATAACACTGTAACAGCAAGCATAAACTGATAAATGACACACTGTAACAGCAAGAATAAAACTGATAAATAACACACACAGGAGGACGCAACACCTGATCAGAAGAGTGGGCCCAGCTCCCTGATCAGGGTTGCGTTGGTCACAGCGAAGATGAGGACAAAAAAATAGATAGTGTTTTATAAATCTAAAAAAGGTTATTACAATCTCAAGGGGACATCCCCAGTTCCAGGAATAAACTGCCTTTTATACATCAAAAGGGAGAATAACCTCTTTCCCCAAAACATGGTAACCCTATCCCCAAAAATATACATTGGTTGGAACGACACTAGTACAAGATGGACAGGATCAATGAAATGCCCAAGATGGTTCAGGGATCTACAACTCCAGTTGCACAACCTCTTTATGGCTTGGTTGTTGCTATGAAGAGTGGATCTGATGTGGGATGAAGCCCTGGTCCTATTCTCCAAAAGTTGCGGTCAAACATTCGTTTTAGTGCTGCGAATAGGCAAGACTCTGCAACTTTACTTCATTAATAAAATATTCCAATAGACAAGGTAGGGGTATTTACCTCACAGGTTTAGCATAGTAAACATAGGTAAATAAGTGTAAAAAGGTCAAAAAGGTAATGGAAATGCAGTAGAAAGATAGCCTGATTTGGTGCCCAACAGTTATAGTAAGATCTACCACCAAATTACGACACTTCTAAAGAAACAATAATGGTTCTGTGTCACAACTTGGTGTGATTGATCCTATGGCAAAGAGGAAAATACAATGAGATGCCGAAAGTGGAGATGGAATCCTGATTTAAATGTAATGAGTTGGAAAAAATGACTCTTTACCAAAGGACTGTCAAAACACCCCAAATCTCAAAAAAAAATTCCAATACCCAAAGTAATACTTCCCGTGACCATCCAAAGAAGACTCTTGAACCATCTTAAATGATTTTTAGTTTAGAAAAAAAGACAAAAGTGTCCGAAAATTGACAAAAAGAGGCCAAAACCTCTATAAATAGAAGATGGCAGCTCATTATCACCATTGTTAATTCAGAAATTGACTAAAAGCCAAAACTATCCCTTTGTGAAAAGAATTGATTCCAGAAGCCTCGTTGGATGAAACAACCATCCACTTGGACCAAGTAAGTATAAACTACCTCATCTTGCAATCTAATTCTTTATTTATGCATTTAGTTTCATTTTTGGGGGGGCATCGACCTTCAAAAAGTCGACCCTACATCCACGCGGGCTGTCCTATGACAGCTCACATGTACACTCGCTTTGTCTTATGGTAGACCGCGTGTACACGTGACTGTCATCACAACAAGCCGCGTGGACCGTCCATTGAGTGAAAAAAAAAGTTAAAAAAGCAAGAGTTAACCCTCCTAAACTTTTCCCATGTGCAGGATGTATGTACACTGGAGAGAAAGAGAGCATGAGGATATTAGTGTGCTAGTTGGGGAAGACCCTAATGTTGTTGCTATGTTAATGCAATGTGGATTGTTAAAAAAAATTATGTGTCCTTTCATACGAGCATAACCTAGGCTACTGAATGCCTTGGTTGAATATTGGCATCCCGACATAGAGGCCTTTATGCTAGAGGGGAAGTTGCTAGTTCCAATGACAGAGGATATATACTTTCTAACTAGCCTCTCCAAGAGAGGGGAACCAGTCAATTTCCATACATTTCCCTCTGAGCCTCACAATATATCGGAGTTGATTGTACTCCAATTTGAGGCGGGTACAAACCAGACGATATCGCAAGTGCCGATAAGCAAGATCTCAGACTTAGGACTGCAGGCAATCATGTTGCTCATAGGACGGATTATTGGATCTATGGCTTTGCATCAGGTCTCCCATGCATAGATGAACTATGCATTTCAATGCTTAAATGCACAATTTTTTTATTGCAGCACCACATTACTGGATTGTATGAAGAGGTAGCTAATAGACTGTCGGTTGCAGAATCAGAGGAACTTTGGGTTTGGAATGATTCTTTTCTCTTTCTTCTTTGAAAGAGTGCCTAGTTTCAACCCTCGAGAAGTGGTACGAGGGCATCAGGCCTCTCTTCCCGCGATATGCAGACAGGCGGTGTTGCTGCCACGACAGGGGGGAGGAAGGACCAATGAGTCATTTGATGACGACTTTTTTTCTAGGTTGTCGTGACAGATCCCAATCATAGAGTATTACCCTTATGTTGGGATTGACTAGTCGAGAGATCCTGAGATACCGGTACCTCCCGGCGAGGAAAGATGAGTAAGCTTGTTTTTGTCTTTTTTTTTTCTTTTTTTGTTAAACATATGTAATTTTTATGTTGTTTTTTATATATATCATTTTTTTATATACCAGATCACTTTATAGATGTGTGCTTATTATGTGCAGATGTGGGGCCAGTGCGACCAGCGGATTAGGCGAGGAACAGATGACGTCCTCAGCCAGGGGCCGCACCTGCTACCGCAAGGGGACCAGCAGCAGCAGGAGAGATTTCAGTCGGTGAGGCTGAGAGGGTTCTGAGACAAGTAGAGAAAAATTTTACCTCGCTCACTCACACAATCCCCATGGCAGCGATTGAGGATCTGCCACCATCTGTGCAGCCTCACATAGTGGGGGCTCCACGGACATGGGTCTGGATTTTTCGGCGTTTGGCAAACGCCATTGATTATTACAACAGGGCCCACAGGCCCCATCCTTAGTTAGGCTAGACTTTTCATGTGTCGAGGGAACTACTTGTATATTTTTTTAGGGCATAATCCCCATGACTCGTTACTGGTCATATTTTTGATGTTCTTGTGCCAACCTATGTACTCTGATGTTTTTGATATTATATATGGATTTTTATGTCTTTTTGTGGGTTTATGGAGCACATCTAGTTTACAAATGTATTTACATGTGTGTGTGTATTTTTCTTCACATGTCTGCAATATTTTCATTCTAATACATGATTAGCTAGGGTGTCTATAACTTGATTCAATCTCCTAGGAACATGGATATATGTAATGTAATCGAAGCTCCGTTCTAAGAGATGTACCCTAAGGAACCGTCGGTGTAGAGTAGGATCGTAAATGCGGTATACTCCATTTAACTGAGACACAACCAGTTGAGCATCTAAATATACCCGAAGGCAAGAAATACCATGCGACAATGCATCACGCAGTGATTCTATAACTGCACTATATTCGACAACATTGTTTGTGGTGTCACCTAAACAGATACCTTCTGAAGATAACAACTGGTCTTGAGGTGTGTAGATTAACCAAGCAGTGGAAGAAAGCCTATGAGTGTGTCGGTTGGCACCATTCGCAAAGCCAATGAACACCTCTGATTCACTTGACATCTGCCACAGTGAAAAAGATGACATCAACACGACACGTCCATAAAACTGAAAAGGGGGTAAAAACTGAAACATGCAAAAAGTATAGGAACTATACATATGTTACAAAAATTTACCCAAGAAGACCTACCTATGAGTAATACTTCTTAAGGCAGAGCGCATTTCTAGGCTCTGCCAAATCATTTCCCTCAAAGTCTACCAGACGATAAGCGCCCTTTTTTAGAACCTCTTTTACAATAAAAGGTCCTAACCACATGGGTTTGAATTTTCCTGCCCCCAGGGAGTCCTTATCTTGGTCATAGACCAAGACAAGGTCGCCTTCAAAGAAAATCCGAGGATGAACGGACCGATCATACTAACACTTGACTTTTTGTTTGTGAGCCTCGTTGGCCAAGGCCACATCACAACACTGCTCAAGGTATAATAACCGCTCTTCAAGTGGAGAAGTGTTTGGTAGTAACTGTACTGCCAACTTTAGGGACGAGATCTGGCATTCTATAGGCAAGACTGCTTCTAGCTTGTAAACAAGTTGAAAAGGTGAGAAACCGGTTGTCATCTTAACAGACATTCGGTAAGCCCATAATGTCAATTATAACAACAAATGCCAATTTGACTTGGCCGAATTGGTCATTCATTGTAGGATGGTCCTAAGAGATTTATTTACAGCTTCCACCTGACCATTCGCTTGGGGGTAGTAGGGTGACAAATGTTCTTTCCGCAACCCAAGATTTGATGTTAATTCATTCATCATTTGGTTCTGAAAGTGACTTCCATGGTCAGTGAAAATCTCTCTCGGGACGTTGAACCTTGCGATTATCTGGTTGAACAAAAAAAGAGTTGTAGTCTCTCCATCATATTTAAACCTTGGCATAGCTTCGACCCACTTCGTGAAGTAGTCTACGGATACAATGATATAACGACGCCCCCTTGCTGAAGGAGGGTTTCATGTAGTGTAATCAATCCCCCACTTGGTGAAGGGACCAACTATGATAACAGGAAACATGGGAGCGGGATGTGCCCTCATATTCCGAGAGAAGATCTGACACGGGTGGCACTTCTTGACCGATTCGATATAATCTTTGATTAATGTTGGCCAGAAGTAACCGGCTCATAAAATATTTTGGGTTGTTGCCAACCCAGACAAATGACCGCCACATGCTCCAGTATGGCAGTCGTTAAGCACGATAACTTATTTTTCATGAATGAGACATCGACGAAGGATGCAATCTACACCTCGGGGATATAAACTGTCATTGAGTATGAGATAGTTCTTAGCGTGATGGCATATACGGTGATGCTCATCACGAGAAGCAGAGGTGAGGCACTTCAAAGTCTGGATATAGAAAAGTATATCTCCATACCAGGGATCCAAATATGCACTCAAAAAAATGTCTCCTCTAATAGGCGGTTCTTCGGGCATAACCTCACCGGATTCAACCAGAAGTTCCGAGATGAGCTCCGCAAAGACCAATGGCTTTTTGGATTTCGTCGAAAAAAAATCTAAGTCAAATTCTTGGAGGAAAACTATCCATCTACTGATATTCCCACCAATGACGCATCATGTTAATACGTATTGAAATGGATTCACAACAACAATGACGGTGGTCTTGCGAAACAAAATATATTGACGAAACCGTTGAACAGCATGAACGGCTGCCAACGCCAATTTTTCAATATGGGAATAATTGAGTTCTGGTCCAACTAGGCCTCGGCTCAGGTAATAAATCACATATTCTGAGAGGAAGTCATCCTCCTGAACTAAGACCATATCGATAGTCGACTCTACCGCAGCCAAGTACAATAAGAAATATTTGTTATAATTAGTTGGTCGGAGCAGAGGGGCAGTCATGAGGGCATATTTCAATGCATTGAAAGAGTGTTGAGTGGCTTTGTTCCAATGAAAAGGGATGTCTTTCTTTAGCAAATGCATAAATCCCTTTGTGATCTCGGCATAGTTGGCTATGAAACGCCTCAAAACGTTCGATTTTCTCTGTAAAATTTGAAGCTGAAGGATTGTGCACGGGGGAGGCAACTGAAGTATTGCCTCCACCTTGAGAGGATCGACCATGATCCTTGTTGTTGAGACTATGAAACCTAGCAGTCATCCTGACATTATGAAAAAGATGCATTTGTTTGGATTCAAGCGAATTTGGACGTAGCGACATCGCTCAAAGATAAGTCGAAGGTGTGTGGGATGATCCGTTCTCTTGCAAGATCATGATTCTAAATCATCTAAATGGGCTTTGACTATATTCTTGAGATCATGGAAAGAAAAAGACATGGTCCGCTAGAAGGTAGCTCCAACATTTTTGAGACCAAAAGGCATCTTACGATAGGAAAATGTACCCCATGGATAGATGAAAGTTGTTTTGTGTTGGTCTTCGGGGTTGATCTGTATCTGATTATATCCCGAAAAATAAAAAAGCATCGCAACCAGTGCATTCATCGACTATATGGTCAATGAATGGTGTGGGAAAATTATCTTTTGGACATGCTTTGTTCAAATCATGAAAATCCGTACATATGCGAATCATGCCCTATTTCTTGTTGACTGGCACAGGATTTGACACCCATTGGGTCAAATGGACAAGATAGATAAAACTTGCTTTGAGAAGTTTCTCTACTTCAACCTTAATAGTTGTTGCCTTCCTGGGATTAACTACATGAAGCTTTTGCCGAACTGGCTTGGCGTCAAGATAAGTATTGATTTCATGTTCGACTATTTTTGGACCAATGCCTGGCATTTCCTCGTAAGACCAGGCAAAAACTTCACGGAATTCTTTAAATAAGTCTATGTAGATTTGAATCTCTTCAGGGGAATAGTCAGCTCTGACGAAAACATTCTCCATGACGCCAGGGGTTCTAGAGATATTAATCGGTATAGTTTCAGCGATAGTTTCCATATTACCCTCGCCATAAAACTCATTTGTATCCAAGGGATTGATAGGACAAGACCTATCTCCAGCCATAGTCAAGGTGAATTCCCCTGCTTCGATTCTGCTTAACTCTGGGAGGAAGTACGATCTGTGATGGAGATCATCCCAGGGTTTTTTCAGACTAGTCATTGCTTCAATGATTGCTTCATCTGAGGGCAAGACTAAGTCTAACGAATCGGTATCAGTGAGGGAACCTTGAGCCCAAATAGGCTCTGGAATCGGATCTAACTCTTGTGCAGGATTTGGATCAGTGTCGGTTGAATCTTGTTGGACTAAAGAGTATGCTGCTTTTTCCATGGACAAGGGCATGGACATACCATGGTTCCCTGTCCCTTCCATCGTGGCTGATGGGGAAGGAAGAATCCACAGATCGTTGAAGTAATTCATGCGAAACGATGAAACTTGGAAAATGTCAACCTTATGGTGGTTTGATATGAACTTGACATCGCCTTGAGGAGGCGGGTAATCGAAAGTACCCATCAAAGGTGGGCACAAACCCACCCCTACATTGACGATGCCCGGTTGAGGGTTATCAATCATCGAGACTGGGGATGCCCCCAATGAAGGGTCATGTTGGGAGAAGAACAATTGATCAATGGTCATGATCTGGCCCTCATGTGGAAACAACAAGACCCGGAAAACTGTAGTGACCACTGCCTACATGGAATAGGTCCAACTCCTACCTAACAAGATATTGTAATCGAGCGATGCGTCGACTACTTCTACCTCGATGCCACGGTCTTCCCTCCTAACTACACAGGGAAAGAGGGGATGATGCCATGTGGTCGGAATGAACGACCGTCGAAAGCGGTAAGAAGAGTAGGTGATAGAGACAAAATGGACTGGACAATGGCCTTCCAACATGCCAACAACATGATGCATGTCGAGGCGCCCTCATCAACCACTGTGCGGAAAATGTTCCAAGTAAATTTTTTCATGGGGTAAGCCACTACTATCTAAAATGCTATGTGGTAAGGGAGATGAGGTTTTAAGTCGGTTGTATCCAGCATGATTGTACCTAGGTTACAAGTCTCGGCAGATCCTAAGGCAGCTAACAAATATTTCCTCAAGGAAGGATAACTTTGGAGGACCTCCAAAGCGGACTTCGCACAAGGGGTTTGAGACAAATCCTCAACCAGAGAATATTTATGGGCGGCCCTTGCATTTGGTTTGTGAGAATCTTTCTTGAATGTACCTTTTGGGATGCGTGTCATTGTTTCTCCCAAATTCTTCTCGATATGAAGAGGAAGAGATGGGATTTCAGCTTCTTTACCTTTCTCAGAGGTGCTTGGCTTAGTTGATATAAAAGCATCACCTTTCATCATATACACATTCGTGGATGCAAGATTTTTCGAAGAGGGAGAGGGTCCTTGACTACCCCCTTCTGTGCTTGTAAAGGCTTGGGTTAGTTTTTTCCCATGTTGAAATGGATTCGTTAACACAACAGGTTGTTGCTGTGACACAACATTTTGGGCCTCTGCAAGCTGAGGGCACTGGTGGGTCGAGTGGTCTTCTATGCACATGTTATATAGATACTTCACCTTCCATTTCTCAGTGTTGCCCCTGCCAGCATTATTAGTGGGTTTCTTATCCCCCTTACCCTTCTTATGTTGTTTTTTCTTTCCATCAGGCTGTTGGGTGGCCTTCGGATTTGTCGATTGCACACTGTGTACATCCAACGTTTGGGTAGGGGGAGCAGCCGAAACAGTAGTTTGGCTGGCTGCTGTGTGTTGTATAGACAATTGTTGCAATTGTTTTGTCATTTGTTTAGTGGGCATTGTTTGTGTTGAACCTACAATACCATCGACATGTGGTCCAGCTCTCTATCTGGTTTTATCAAGTATGGATCATGGTGCATCTTGCAAAATCTCATACAGTAAACCAGACTAAGAATAAATTATCTCAAGCTATTGAGCTCTCATGATGGCATCTTCCTCGGAAAACACTCCCGACGTTGCGATGTCTTTGGATAGTTGTGGGACCAAATACTTAAGGAACCACTCAAGCATGAATGTTGGTGGGACTGATACCTTAATCAAACTCTTCCGGTGTCTCCATTCTCGGATGTGATTAGAGATATGGTCTCCTTTTGTCTATTCTAAATTGGCCAGCAATTATGTGTCGGCGTCGTATCTCATAGGTAATTGGAAATGGTTTAGGAACGCCATTTCCAATTCTCTGAAGGAATAATATCTCAAGTGGTCAAGCTCGATGTACCATTTCGCAGCACTCCCAATGAGAGTGCATTGAAACAATTGCAATTGTATGGAGTTGTCTTTCAATGAATTAGATGAGCACCAAAGATGGAAGGTGGTCACATGATCCCCTAGATCTTCATTAGGCTTGGCTTCAAAATTTGGCATGTCCGAAGGCAATTTCATCGGCATAGCGGGCCAACGTGGATCATGATAGATGGGGTCATTCAACAACCTTGTCAAGTCTGGAAAATGTAACGTTGCCAAGAAAGGTAGTTTAGGTTGTTGTTGATAACCATGGGAAAAGGGACTTGGAGTTTGACTGGCACCAAGTTGCCAAGAAAATTTGGGTTGCTGGTCAGGATTTTGGTAGAAACTGTGGCCTTGACCAGTGTATTGATTCGACATTTGAGGAGACATCATCGGCTGGTTCCCGTAATAGGACGTAGACGGTTGGCGTGGGGTGCGTTAGAAGGGTTTTGTGAAGGGTTTCCCCATATCGATCCCATGGGCATAGGTCTTGGGCCTTGCCCCAGGTTCCATTGGTTGTGAAAGGGGTTTCCCCCGATCAACATTCCCAATGAGGGAACTGATCCTTTCCAAGAGTTCCAAGGTCCTGGACCGGAAGGAATTCCTGGGTTTGCCCCCTGTACAGGAATAGTACCCTGCACAGGATTTGGTTTTCCATAACCGGGGTTGACCCCAGGCGAGAAAGTAGTCGACGAGAAAGTGTTATTACCAAATGATCTGAACAAAGAAAATGGTGTCGAACCTACCGACATATTATGAGAAGGTAGTCCTTGAATCCTAACTCTAAATGAACTATTGAGTATGTTCAGCCCGGTGGAATGTTGGTGAGTTTCGCCGAGCGAAGGGGATGAAGGAGGTATATGAACTCCCCCGTAAGGGAAAGCATTATAGGAGGTGGAAGGGCCTCCCATGGATCCTTGCAGAGGAGTGTTAGAACTCCCTACCCTTAGACCTAAGGTTTGTAAAGTGGAGAAGGAAAGTACAGGGCTTGTACCTGAGCTAGGCATCCCATATGAAAATGGAGGGCATGTCACACTCTGGGTGAAGGGAGCAGTAGCCACTACCATTGATGGACTTGGACCACTGCTTGAGGTAGAGGCAGTCGAGACCATGGTAGTCTGAACCGGTGACGGTGGGTTCGGAGGTAGAATACCCCCGGTGATGACAACCATGGAGAGAATATTAGGATTCCTAGAAGAAGAGACAACATTTTCTTCCATTAATTCCCACTTTAAAGGTGCCGAAAGGTCCTCTAACAAAGGTTGGTCAGGTGTGGTTTGCTATGACCCAGTTGCATCAAACGACCCTTGTTGGTCCAGTTTTCGCCTTAGAGGTGGCGGGGGTGGCTCCAATGTAACTGGTGGAAGGCCCAGAAGCCTTCGTGACCGATGGAGCTCTTGATCCTCCACTGTGTGAGAAGATCAATGACACACTAGGGATTTCTACTCATTCAACAAAAATCAACACAAACTAGAAAAAGTTCCTACAAGATAAAACAAGCAAACACTAAACTAGTTGGAAGAACAGTTACAACAACCAACACTAAAGCAACTTTCCGGTGCAAGTGCAACTCGAAAATGGAAGCACCCTCCAAGTATACTTTGCAAAGCGTGGCCCGATGTTTGTCCTAGGTACCACAGTATACCCCCACAGTCACCTATGTATGTCACTAAAAAAGATAGGAAACTAGGTTTCCAGCGCGCGAACAGTCACTAGGCGGGTACAGTCGACAGTTGGGTAGACCATAATGAGCAGGGTATCAAGTATGAAACATGTCAAGGGTATTGAAATAAAGTGGTCCGAAAGAAAACTGAGGACCTCAAATGGATTCAAGACCCATGAAGCTCTGTGGCAAATGCAATCAATGGAATCCCAAGACAAGCACTCTATATGTGTTCTCCACTACAATTGGTCCATCTTTGGAGGGGTTATCTCCGCTACCTTTCTGCACGCAACCTCGTGTTTAGACCCTATGTTAGAGGGGGGTCCTATATAACTTTCACCATACTGGACTTGGACACTCCCTAACTCAGACTCCAATTTTTGATTTAATGGCCTTGAAGAGTTTCCTCTCCAACCTAATTCAAGGCCCTAACCCTAAACTAGTTGGTTGACCATACAAACATAAAAAGTCTAATTAATTTTAGATTTAGCGTTAATTTTTATGGCTTGTCTTAATTCAAAGGTTATGAAAGTGAAACTAGTGATGTTTTGAGAGACAAAAAGAAAGATAAACAGAAAGCTGGAAACAAAATAACTTCTTCTTGACAAATTCCGATTTGCTCTTTTAAATTCTCTAACCAACTTTTTAAAAATAAAATTTCCTAAGATCTTTGAACAGAAAGCTCAAAATAGAATTTCACTCTACTACGAGCTACTTATCATCTAAGTAACTATCAAGAACTTATGGAAGCAAAGACTTCTCCTAGTTACTAATGCACACCAACAACTATTTAACAAAACAAAGAAATAAATTTTTTTTTTTTTTTTTTTAATGCTCACAAAGAAAAAAGGAAAAATATCAACAAGTAAAGACTAAGAAAACTTCTATCCTAAGCACAGATCACAAAGAGTCACTTTAAAAATAACACACAAGCAGATTAAAATGGACTCTCACACTTGTCTAAAAACCCTATAAAAGGAAAATTTTGAGGAAAACTTATTAATGAAAAAGAAATATATTGTTGTGATCAAACTTAAGTTACTGACCACTATGACAAAGACAAAAAAACCTGAGAGGTATAAAATCTTGACAAAGAAAAGGATGATTGTCTTTCCTTAAACAAAAAATTTTCTCCCCAGGCACGCTGCTGACAGTTCAACAGCCAGCGTGTGCATGCGAGATGTGTAAAGTCAGGGGGCATTTACACATGTGTAGACCTTATGTAGGTCGTGTGTACTTATGAAACTCTTCAAAAATGAAAATACAAGAAATCAAGCACTGGCAAAGACTACTGGTATTGAGAACTAGAATCTCTTGAAGACTCAGAAACTTACTTTGTCGGAAAAAAGAAAACAATTCAAGGAAAATTTCATAGAACAAAACCAATCTGAGGTGGAACCTACACTATAAAACTGCAAACACAAAGCCCAGAATGAGTTCCAGAAAACCCCTGAGAAGGATCACTTCTGACAGAGGAGAGGATGACTGCCTCTCTAAAAGAAATCTCCTGAAATCATACACGCGACTGACACTTCATCAGCTAGTTTTTACACGTGGGCTTTGTGAAGGTAGGGTGCGGGTACACATGTGCAGGCCTTATACAGGCTGCGTGTACCTCTATGGGTCCCGTAAAAAAAAATGTAGCCAAGCAAGGAAACAAAGATAACTGGTATGGAGGACCAGAATCTCTGTTAGCTCAGACTTTTGCAGAAACTTTAAAAATAAGGAATGAAACCACTTTTTTCTTTTAAATACCCAAGAAAAATATTCCCAGAAACCCTAGAGATCCCCAGTATGGTCGCCAAATTCTGTTGTGGGTGGGAATCCCTCCTACAGACTTATCATTTAAGGGCTCTAATCATGCATGTAGAAAATGATTGTTTCAAAGGCCTCTACTCTTTCCTATTCTCGCAACAAAAAACCCCGCATTCATGCAATACAAAGGTGTAAATGAGATTCAGTAACTCTAACTTAAGTCCTTCGTTTGATGTCGATCCCTTTTCTTTCACTCTCTCTTTGATTGCAAGCCTCCTCCCAAAGATGACCTGCATTCACACATGAACAAACAAAAAGCTGTGAACATGCATTTCATATACTAATTGCTGGGTTAGTTGTGACAATATCATAAAATAAACATTCAAATCAAACACATGATATGGTGGGATGTGAAAAGTATTCCTTTTTGTATTAATCTTCACAAGAGTAAACTTACAATATGTTCGGCACTACTCCTCGAAACTGGTCCTGGGATCCTCTTCAACTGTCCTCCAACTGCTTTTCTCTTTATTTCTCTTTGCACAAGGAAGGCTAAAAGTTGGGACAAGGGGAATGCTCAATTGGGTATAGTGTCTTTACTATGATTTTCCTCCTTTCAAATGGGACCCCTACCCCTTCTTTTATAGGCTAGAAGGAGCTAGGTATTTGGTTGAATGATCGACCATGCATGGCCGAAAGATTTAGTTAACTTACCGAAAGTTGTTTGTTTCATTAGCAACTTTCCTTTTTCCGTGCTTTTGTAGATACACGTGGGATGTATTGGGGTAGCTAGCATGTACATGTGTGCAGTAATGGAGCAGGGCATGTGGGCCTTTATAAAGGGGGTTTTAAAGAGGATTTATTCAGTAGTGTTTTGGCAAAGAAGGAATCTGAGATGGCCTGATGCCAGGTAAGCATTTCTAGTACAAATTAGGGTTATAAAAACCATATTGTGCCTTTAGTATACATATATTCTTACATCATACATGTGCGTCACTTGCACCTTTGATATTATTCATACCTAGTTGGTATTACTATCAAGATTCATATCAAGGGGCTTCATAATGCATTAAATCCATGCACTCAAGCCTATACACTCCTACCCCAAACATACATCATGCAAGCTCATAGCTTGCACCCTTTCCATGTCATATATGCACATGGACATATCAAACTTCCAAATCCTTCTCCCAATGATCTTACTACCATTCTCAGGACAAGTTCCATAGAGATACTCAAAACTGAGCTTCCCTCTCATTTGGGAGCTAGCAGTCATTCACATGCTATCTGCATGGTCAGTTTAATAGAAATAATCATAACTATGTCCCTCTTTTTGTATGATAACAATAAACAAGAAATTATCCTTGCCTCTAGTTTTATAAGATTACTCAACAACCCGAAAATATTATCTGGGAAAATACAACATCTCCCCAAGGCAACAAGACAACTTATCAAGCTTCTCTTTCATGACTCAAACCATTCTTGGTGAACAGATTCCTACAAGGGAATCTTTTCCTAAACTCCCTCTTATAGCTATTTGAGTATACCAAACTATTTCCATATGGTTATCATCCATTTCTGGATGTCAATATGACCCATTGGGATTCTAGAAGTGCCCCAATACTTCCTTTACCACATTCATGATCAACATTTAATTAACCATTTTAACTTATTTATAATAGATTTTAATGTCTAATAACATTTGGACTATTCCTTTAAAGTCAAGATACAATTTCGAATTATGTTATTTTACTAGGTATTCTAGTTCAGAACTTGAGAGTATCTTTAGGTCATAATAAGTCTTAACGATTACACCTAGAGTTCTTCCTTCTCTTCAGCAATATTCAGGGATGGAGGTCATTCTCCTCCTCCCACAAGAATTTTGGCAGACTAGTTTCCTATCCACTAAGCAAGGGAGGTTGTTGTGATTTCTCACTCAATCACTCTATAATTATGTAGCTCTGTTTATCAGCTTGATTGGAAAAACCATGCCCAACAATTCATGTACCCAGAAACAAAATTTCATTTCTTAGTCCTCTTTGAAACCCGAGATCTGTGCATTCTCTCCCTTTTCATAGAATGGTCACTAGACTCATTACTCTGATCGTGAGGGGTTATACACATATACAAGGTTTAATCCTTCACTAAAACAGTAACTATTACTACTATGGATCTTTTCAATCCATTCACATCCAAGTCTTGCTATTATTTCCCATCAGCATAATCCCACTCATGTAGGATCGACTATCATTTCCCAAAGATATGATATGCTTCCTTTTCCACAGACTAGCATGATTCAATATCGTTGCATAAAATCCCAACTGAATTTTAATCTACATCCTTCAATGAACTTGTGCAGATAACTTCCATACACCAGTGGTACTCTTAGCAGGCTCATGTTAGCCTAGATTTTCAACAGTTCTTCGTCCTATCCAGGACTTTTTCTAAATCATGCTCTGCTAGATAGGGTAGGGTAGTATGCCCTCTCCCTTAAATTGTTTCTAATAATATTTTTATGTGAATCGTGCATGAGACCAAGCAGGCCAAGTGTTTCTTCCATGCTCTGATACCAATTTGTAACACACTTGACTTGTAAATACCCTTTCTAGGGATGGGGCATCAAATTTTTTTTTTCCCCAACTATCTCAAATCATCTCTCTCATGTCGTCGTCCTCTTCTACTTGTTTGTAGCTTTCTAACGATTGTTGTCAGCTCAAAATTAGATCACTAGTTTGTAAGATATGGCCTCCCAAAGTTATCTGGGTGTTATTAGTTGGGGTCATCGGTGTTCGGCGTTGAACACTCCTTTTTCCTAATCCCCGAAGTCCCAAAATCTCACCACGTGTCCTTAGACATTCGACGATCGACATTTGAGGTTTTACATTGAACACCCCTTTTTCAGCATTCGACAATCGACAATCGGCAGTTGAAGTCCTATGCTTTTAACATTTCATCAATCAACGATCATAATTGAAAATTTGATGTTCGATGAGTGATGATCATCTTTGAACATTCAGAGTTTGGTGATCTACGATATTTGTTGAAAATCCTTTTATTATAGTGTGCCCAAATATTCTGAAATCATGAAGTTATTCAGACTCCTGGAGTCCTGGACACATCACCAACCACATTGGCTAGGCGGTACGAATGAGAAGTTAACATGCAATGAGGGATACAGGTGACACATGTCCTTATTAGGGGGGGACATGTGTCACTCTATAATAGTCATAAGGGGTCTGTGAATCACCGATATCTGGGTGACACATGGCACATGTAATGTGGGTCCACATCACCTTGAATGACATCAGGATGCCCCATCATCTTGGACTGATAGCTTCCTAGCCCGTCGATCTCATGCTTAGTAAGAATCCACGTAGATCCATAGATCCATGACTCTCGTTACTTTGAAGCTCCGGAGATTACCAATTCCTCACCTCGTGAATCCCCTGGAGTGCCAAGTCTCCAGACTAAAGGATCTAGTGACACATGTCCTTGATAATGGACAGCTGGGAAGGGCTCCAACCCTTCGACACTCTGATGAAGTGCCCATTCACCATCAGGTCATAACCTCCCGAATATACTCAATCCATGGACAATGTCCTATTTTATGGATAGTTAAGAGGGGTTCTTAACAGAGTCCCCAGATCTACGGCTGAAGGGGATCACAAAGGATCCGAAGATCGACGGTTCTCGTTACTTCATCAATTCGGTGTTTGAGAGTTCTGGCGGTGCAACACCTTTTTTCTCATGAAGTGGTCAATGTCGAACTAACCTCGGCGTAGATCTAACAATCAAGGAGATTCCCGAGTATCCTTAGATCTATGACCCACGTAGCTTCATGACCGATAAGTAGATAGGGGTTTAACATGGGAAGAAGTTCCTTGGTAATGGTTAAATGACAACCAGTTGTCAGTCCACTATCAAGCCACCGACTCGATAGGTCGTCTTCGGTGCAATTGGGTCTTTTCATTACTTAATTCCCTGGAGCTCAGGACTCCCGAAGTCCCAAACACTTAGCTCCCTTAGGAATTAAACTAGGTTTGCTAGGCCTTGGTTATATGGATATTTATAGATCCCCAAAGGCTACAGTCATACCTCTTGGATAAGATTTAATTAACTTCGCAACGCCTCGGAGACAGGAACTCCCGGAGTCCCAAAGCCATAATTTCTTAGCTCCTTTCGGCTAGTGCAGGGTTCCAAAAACTTCTTCATATGGACCCTCTAATGAGTCTCAGACCATAAGATCAACTCTTAGCTAAGATTTTTTTAAGGTCATGGGAACAAGCCTGTGGTCTCTTAGGCTATTGTTTTGAAGGAAGTGACCTCCACTCATAGAGATTAGGTTCTAACACAAGGAAAGGCACCTTTGAAGGATCAACATGACTCTGGCAGTCCCATGGGATCCGCCCCAACTCTAGTACTGTGAAGTTGATCCGTGGGAAGGATACCTTGAAGATTTCTCAACCATCCCAGAGGCCATAATGGTCATCTTATAACCATACGAGGGAAAGCATTTAAAGAAGAACACTAATCATTTTCATTATGAATCAAACACTACAAATCTTAGTCACAGACACAGTCATTCAAATCATACATTCCAATTTAAGTGCACATGGAATAAGAAGTACTTATCTATTACAATCTACAACCAACCGACCGATTGTGGGTGTTCGCCTTTCCACCCAACCATAGGCTCAAAGGAATTCACTCTTAGCACTCTGGCCACCCCTGTGCCAAGCCATGATATCACCAGGGAAATTGTTCCATTTCTTAGAGATCCTCTCTTTTTCACATCAAACCCGCGAGGTTTATCAGATGCTCCCTCAGCATCAAAATCACGATCTTTCTCTTCTCCTCTACATATCCCAGGTCACTTGTTCCCCTCTGTGCATGTTCTCTTGTATGGTGCCTCTCTGTCTCTCTGTATATCCTCCCCCTCTCTCCCCTCTCATGTGTCTTCTCCTTGTCTCTATTTTCTGTATATCTTTTCCCAAGATGGTTCTCCACCTATCTTGTTCCTTCCGTTAGAAGGAAACTCGAGTCAGCAAAGTTAACCATACTGTGTGGTACTTTGGGTTGACATTATCTAGTCATAACATGAGTCCATTCATGGGGGTGGTTTATTATCCAACCACCGTTCCTTCCTTCATCAATTGATTCCTCTCCTTGGGATCCAGATGAGGCTTATTATCTCAGCAAAGGGAATTTGGGTCGTTTGAACTAATGAACCCTCTCCACAGTTTCCTCATTCTTTCCTCTAGTGATATAATGGAAATTACTTCAAGGATTTACTCCCACAGTCAGTCATTGGAAATATAAATAATACATTTACATTGTTCCCATGCCATAGCATGGTGATCATGATTAATGATTAATTACAAGTTGTGGGAAACGGGGGTATTACAGACTACATGGCTCTCCATTTATCTTGTTTTTAATCTCTCATGAACCCAAGGGAAAGACTCACTATTTAATTCAACTACCCTTCGTTCTTGAGCTATAGGCACCCTAGCCTAATCTGATAAGTCCTTCTCTCCCCAGTCATGACCCCAACACCCAACTCATCTAGTTTACCAGAATAACACTGCATAAAAACATTGTGGAGTGAAAAAAAATATTCAAAGAGGCCAGTGATTAGATGGGAGTAATCTCATGGTGCAACCAAACACTGGAGGACTTTCTCTTAAAGATATAATCCCTCAATGAATAAGCAACCAAAGCACTAGATACACTGGAACAATAAGCGAAGTTTGAAAAAATTTAACAATCGGATAATGATCTTAATGCATTGTTTGAAGCTTAGACAGTGGCCAAGAAAGAAATCCAAGAATTTTGACCAGAAGTCCAAGATGCTTACCTATATATGCACCAAGTGGATGTTATAGACGACTCAAAATGGAGTTTCCTCATTTCATCCAAGCCATAGGAATTCACCACATGTTCAACCCAACAATTTTCCGTTTAAGCCTCAGTGCTTGCCAGGAAGTGGCAGGACAAGGTGGAAAACTTCCAGGAAGTCAGGAAGAAATCCTTGGAACTAGTACCTAAGTTGGGTCATTCGTTTGAAGGAGCCACAGAAGAAATAAGTGAAGCTAGAAGTGGAAGCAACCTAGAAGCAAAAGAGAAGGAAAAACAACAAGTCAACCCTGAGACCATGAAAGAGATGAAGACTTGACTCAGGATGAGTCAACGATTGTGGTCAGGGCCTGTTGGACCCTTTGTTTTGATGAATAGAAGTTGTGCAAGTTAGTTTAGAGCTTCATTTTTGTGAACAAAAGTTGCACAAGATATTTTGGAGCCAGACATTCGACCAAAGGAAGGAATAGAAAGAGGAGAAAAGGGAATGCACAACAGAAAACAGTTACAAAAGAAAACAATTGGAAGGACAACGCAAAACTGGTTTTGAATAAAGAGGTTGCAACCAAATCAAGAAGAAGAGAGAACTCTCAGGTTCTCAACCATCAAGCTTGGATCAAGTTACATATATGGGATCAATATGATTGTAAAAGGGTTGTTGGATGTTGGTTGTTGGTTGTTGTTGTTGTTGTTGTTGGTCATAGTTAAGGTTATACAAGTTGGGAAAGTTCAAGTCCAAGTCTGATTCTAGTTTGACTTACTGTTGTTATTATCGAAGCTGAATCTTCAGATCTGGGTTAGGAACCAGACTGGTAATGTAATAGAGTCATGTATTACTGTAGATTCAAAAAGAGAAAGGGGAAGAGATAACCTTGTCTCGCATTGTTGGAGAATCACTTGATGTTTATCTTTGGCATGACCATTGATATACATGAATCAAGATAATAATGTATTTTGAGAATACACCTGTTATATGATAATGCAATTGGAAACCCAATTAAAATAAAATATCTTGTGTACTTAGCCCTCTGATTCTATTGAATGTTATGTTGTGTTATATTTTATGTCTGGTTTTCTTAAATGATTATAACTTCTATGTGAATATCGACACAACTCTCTTTCCCCATTCTCAGTTAGGAAATGTTCAGGACTCCAACAGGTTTAAACTATCTTGCGCAAGAATAATATGAATCTTGATCCTTCGGGGATTTGTCTGAGTGTTCTCCTTAACCTTCGCTCTCCTACTCATCTCGGTTGTGCTTTGGGTGAGACTTCTTCCCTCTCTGGAAGATGAAAATGTCAGCACACTAGACTACATCAGTACCTTTTGTTGGTAACTAGAAGAGGACCCTGTTCTGATCACTTTCACACCAACAAGAGTCTTTTAAAGTAGTTTGTAGGTCATGTCTCCAAAATTATTTTGTATTAGTTTGTATATCATGTCTCCTTTAGTATTTTGTAGTGGCCTATAGGTCATGTCTCATGTAGAAACACTGCTAGAGATACAAACATAAGTATGCATGGTGTAGGAATAGCATGGAAATATGAATGAACGAGTGAAGTGTATGTATAAGTGGAGTGATTCGTTGTATGTTCACTTGCAATAAGTGAAAATTTGATATCGAGGAATGAAAATGCAAAGATGAGGGAATGGAATTGGAATGAAGATGATTTTAATTTATGTCTCTATACTTATGTATTGATTTACATTTATTTTTGTATCGGCCTTGGAGTTTTTCAAAGTTTGAATACCTTATTTGTTGCGTGCCTTAGAAGCAAAGAATTGCTTAGATTTTCTTATACGTGGAGAAGTAGTGATCCTTTTGATATTTAAAATGAAAATCACTCTTTGGAGGAGAAGAAATATGAGATTTCTTGCTTGGGCCTTTATTTTTTGGAAACTTGTATTGTTTGAGAGTGAAAGTTTTCGCAGCTACACATAATGTAGATTCTATTTCTGGATAAGCATTATGTACACAGTGCTTATCCAAAAATACAATCTACAACTTGCATTGTATTATATTGATGTGATGATGTATGCTTTAAATAGAGTTGTCAATCGGATTATGAGTACAACCTCAAGATATATTGATGAAGCCTTTATCCCATGTAAATTTTGATATATGAAAACTTTGTTTCTTCTCGATGTTGCCATATATGTTGCTAGAAATGAATGTTAGAAAATATGTGTAGAATAATTACCTTGGTACCAAGTTGATCTTGCTTGTGTTGAGATGTAGATGTGGCTTTTCCTTGGATGTCTTGCCTTCTTTAGATTTATGAGTTAGTAAATTTGGAAGGTAACATATCTCCTTAAATATGGAAGGTACTATGTCTCAATGTTGTCTTGTAATCATTATTTAATTATTTGAATTGTCTTGTTGTATTACTTCTTGGCCTTTGAAATTTTGAATACTTCTTCATTTTTTTTGCTCTTTTGGACTGATTTTCTTTTGTCTTCAAGTCTTCAAAACAAATATTATTCACAAAAGAAGTAGTATGGCATATGTATGTTGTTTCAACGTTTGTGTCCAAAAACATATATAGAATATCATTCTCCTTGGACTAATCTCATTTCTATTCAAGTATCATTTTGTTTGATATATTTTCCCAACCCCTTGTTTTTCTTACTTATAATCACCCTCTTTAGTATTGAATGACTATCTTTCAAAGATTTTGAAAAAATATCAATTATGTATGTACTAGTTGAAGAAGTCCTAAGATATATGTTGTGAGGGATTTTCCTTCCAAGATTATCTTTTCCATGTTGCAAGTTATAATGCAAAGATCATGATAGATCAGATGAGGACTTTAATAAGACCTAGATATAGAATTTATGATTTGATAACATACTCTCTCCTTTTAAGGTTTGGAGACTTTGTTTTTGAATCCCTAATTCATTTTGCATATGATGATGACACAGTGCTTGCATCAAGATATCAAATATTTAGGCATGCTTGAGAAAATGTATATGAAGAATATGGGTATGTTATAACAAAGCTTAAGCATATATGTCTTCTTGATCTTTCTTTTCTTGTATTTTGTAAGGAGAGTGAGTGACCATGGTAGGTCACAATGTCTTGATGTTTTTTGTTTCCCTTGTAGGCTTTGGAAAATATGAGATAATGACCATGCCACGATTATGAGTTCCAAGAGTGGAACATCTACTCTTGAGCATACTCAGTTCTATAGGCTAAGAATGATCTATTATGTAGCCATTTTGGATCCTTCCTCAACTTGTAATATGAAATCCTCCAATGTGTTCCTAGATTTTAATGGAGAAGACAAAGCATGAAGACTATGGAATATATAATGTGAACACTTGAACAAAAAATGGAGCACCATACCTCTTGATAGGGTTTTCGCTTGATTTGTGTTGTATTCCTTCTAGACAAGGGTCTTTGAATTTGTATTGTCTTTCTAGAGTTAAATTTGAATCTATATGAAAATCATGAGGGGGTAGGATTTTTTTATTTCTTTATTCTTGATTCTTGAGTTTTCTCAAAAAATAGATACCATTGCTACTTTTCAAAAATTCTCTATCTCATGGTGCCTTAGGAAAGTTTTTACCATGAAAAATCCCTTTTCTTATGCATTTTTTTCTTTTCTTTGGAGATGATGAATTTACTTTGGGAGCATTGCTAGTCTCAATCAGAAAAAATATGTTGTCCTCGAATGTTGGTTATAAACTCTTCCTTTGACAATGATTTCCTGTACAGTTTCAGTCTATATCCATTAACCAATAAAGGAACTTTTTCTTCATCAATTGCTCTATTTGTTTATTGATATGTTATCATAACATGCATCAATCTTGTAGGGTTCCAACTATCTTCTTCTTAGTTTTCCATTGAAATCCTTGAATCCTGATTCATATACCAAGGCTTAGTATCCTTCCTTAAATAATTTTGACTTAATATACTTGTCATGCCACCTTATTATTTTTTATTATACCATTTCATTATGGAACAAGGCCTCTTATATGTACTCATCCCAACCATTAAGTTGTTGTAGTATTTCTTATAGTGCATCTGAGATATCCATTCATATTTGTGGGGTTGTTCTTAGTTTTTGAATATCAAACTCTATGGGAAGCGTGACTTTGTTTCCATAAACTAACTCATAGCATAAGTGAAGCATGTGGAAAATTTTCATAAAGTGTTGTATAACCACATAGCCTCTATCAATCTATTTACACAATCTCTTCTGTGATGCTTAACTATATTTGTTAGGATCTTCTCCAAATATCTATTTTTAGTTTCTACATGAAAAGTTAATTTTTTTGCATTTTTTCACTAAATTTTCCATGTTGACTAAGGATTCTTGAAATGTATTTCCATGGACAGTGAAAGTCATCCCTATAAATCTCAACGTTGTCATGAACCAAATCTAAAAATATGTTCAATACAACCCTTTGAAAATTTGCACGGGTATTGCATAAGCCAAAGGGTAATACTATATAGGTAAATGTTCCCTAAGGACAAGTAAAGGTTGTCTTGTCTTGGTCCTCTAGGAAGATTTGAACCTAATTTTATCTAGTGAACCCATCTAGAAAGGAAAAGTGTTTTTTCCTGGAAAAAGCATCTAACCCTTGATCAATGAAGGGAAAGGGGACATGTGGACCTTCCTTGTGGATTTGTTGAGGTCACTATAATCTACACATATCCTCCATTTTCCTCTCTTCTTGAGAACTATGACCAAAGGTGGCACCCACTCACTATTGAATACATGATAAATGAAATTAGCATCTAAAAGATTTTGAAACTATGTTTTCACTGCCCTTTAAGTTGGATTCATTCTTCTTTGAGGCTATCTTGCATGCAATGAATCATCCTTGATGTATGTATGGTGGGTACAAATGTTGGGATGGATTCCTTGAATGTGCTTATAAGTGTGAAGGAAAGGTAGAGATATGTTTTCTAAGGATTTCCAATGATTGTTTTTCTTGGGAAAATTCAAATGGATACTAATTTTCAAGGTTTTTCTAGGAAACGTTTCTATCATATTGACTATTTGTTTCTTTGTGATAGTAGAAATTAAATTCTACTAGCATGTTTTCTTCAAATTATCAGAGTTTTCATCAAATTCTTCTCCTTATTTTCCTTTGTATTCTTATATATTAACATAACTATGATACAATATTTGCATGTAAATGGAAATTACTATGTCCTCATCAGGTCGCCTTAGGGAAAGAGTAGATTCCATGGTGAGGATTGAATGGATGGTTTGGAACATAGATTTGTATTCTTCTATCCATAGAGGTTTTTATGTATCAACGAAAGTTTTGGAAAGGGGATAAAGGGTTAACTCTTTTTCAGATTGTCCATTGTTGATGGTCATCTTCCCTATCCTACAACATGTGTATGAATCATATGTGTCCACCCAAGGTCTACCTAGGATAAGGGTGTACCCATTGATTCTATCTTTAGTTTATAGAACAATGAAGCATGTTGGGTACTCCCATGAGTTAATTGAGATAACAATTTCCTTTAAAATTCTTTTGGAATTAATAGTTGATTTTCCTTCAAGTTTAATAATAGTAGGTGTATGCCTTAGCCATTCTCTTAAGTTCAATATTATCATGGTGTCCTTGGTCATTACATTAATTGCAGCTCCCAAATCCACTAAGGTATTTTGGATCAAACTCTTATTTACACATCAACTACAAGAATCCCTAGATAAGAATACTTGGGGGTGAATACTTTTCCTAACATTGTGTCAACAAACTACCCTATAACATTGATTGTAGGGGGGTATTTTTTCTTTTGCATGGGTTTATTACTGCATGTTTCCTTGATGAATGTGTTCTAGATTGGTACATATCTAATGGATCGAAAGAAGGGTATCTTCACACATATATTTTTGAATTCTCCTAAAAGGTCATTTTATGATTTAGTACATGTCTTCTCTTTCTCTAGTATTTTAGGATAAGGGAGATCTTGTTGAGATGGATGATTACGTGGCTCTAGATTTTTTTGAACTTATTGATTTTCTTAGGATTCAGGGTTGTCATCTATATGTTCATTGATAAGTAGAGGTAAAGGATTTTTTACCACTCCTATTGAATGTAAGTTTGTTGGATGCAAGTCGAATAAAAAACAAATGTTATTTTGGGAAGAAAGGCATGAAAAAGGAAAGTGACAACTAGAAGGAAAAGAATCACGCGTGCATGCATGGAAGACCCAATGACGCTAGGGTTATGGTTTTTGTAATACATTGTAATGTCGATGATCCAAAAACACATAAAAATAGACACCTAGGAGGTCTAGGAAAAAGTTCAGAAGGGTTTTGTTTTTGATGGAGTGTTACTCACGTGAGAAGGAGTAATTAGTTTGTAACACTACTATAATATGCTCCAATTTTGTAAGTTGTTGAGCTGTAGAGGGTCAAAAGGGTAGATATTGAGGTTTAGATCACAGGATGAGGAGCCTGGTGTGATCTAGTCCACCTCATAATAGATCTTGACCCAACTGAGGACGAGTTGGACGCTGTAGTTTTGGAGCTACCATAATAAAAGAGCTAGAGAGCTAGATATTTGTGGACGTATCCTGGGGGGTGAACCACTGTAAAACCTGTGTTATGTTATTGAATGTTTATATATCTTTTATTGTCTATGAGTAGATGTTAGAATGATGTATGAATGAATTAATGAATCTGATTACATTACATGCATGAATGAGAAGAACAATATATTTCTTTAATGATTAGATAGAATTCACAACGCGCACTTTAGAGATATCCATTCAATCCTAGACCGCAAGTAATTGAGTATTACAGTCACCCATTAAGACTATCTTGGGTGAGACTGCACAGTGCACTCTATGTGTTGCGTTGCCTTCTGGTTTACCAGGAGGGTCGATAGTTTTAGAGGCTTCGTTGGATCCCTAGTAGACCTGAACCTGGGTCAGTCATGTTAAAGGTACAACTAAGATAAGCAACCAACAAATGGTTCTGTTTCCGGCTGGAACAAATAGGATTGAGTGGATGATATATGTTGAATATCTGTTAAAAGAATGTTTGATCTGCGGAAAAAATGTTAAAAGCATATAATATTTGGGACCGAAGTGTCAAAAAGAATGAAAATATAGGAGGGAATGTTTATACCTTGGAGACCCATGAAAGAGGAAATAAAGATATGGTTGAAAACAAAGCAGCGAGATTTTGCGCAGCAAGATAACATAAACCCTAGAGTAACACCATGCAAATATCTTGAGAAGCATGTGTTTACTGATCTGCATGAAGTATTTTTCTGTGATTTTCCACACTTATTGCAGGATTGGGTATTGAGGTTGAAAGACAACCACGCAAAAAATCAGATCCGATAGTTAGAGTGGACCTCAGTTCAGATCGTGTAGTTATAGTAGGTGAATAACAAATTGACCCACATAGTATATTTTTGGCTCGACAGTATTGTAGCAGGCTTTATAATAGAATTTGTAGTAGATACCGCGAGGTCGTACAACGTAGTAGAGAAAGAGTTTCTACACAGGCCTCAAGGAAGGTATATTAGATCGTTGTATACTTCTATTAAGATATTTCTCTATAACAAAGGTGTAAAGACAATGGAGTCAGACAACTAAACTTCCTTGTGTGCATGGTGGAAGGGGGGAAGCACTGATAGAAAAAGGAGAAATGGAAGGAGACGTGGATAAAGGAAATAAGGAGGAATCCTTGGACCCAATCACAATGGACAATGACCAGATCAAGAAAATCATGGTGACAACTAGAAAGATGCGCAGTCGAGTACTATAAAAATACAAGGTGAACACCAAGAAGAGAGTCATAGCCATGAGGGAAGTCTTGGCAAGTGATGAAGAGGAGGTAGAGGATCTCCGAGATGTGGAAAAAATTGAGGAGATCCTCCGTGCAACATATGAAAGGAAGACAACAGGTCTAAGAGCAGGAATAGAAGGCAGAAATCATGTCCATATTAATGTCAGTGTGGAACCCATAAACCCATGTGCAGCCAACACATCAAAAATAACACCACCATTTCAACAACCATATTTTAGGAGAAGGAAGACAGCAGGAAGTACATCCACACAAGGAACAACAACTGGGGGATCCAGTTCAATAATAATTAGTCAAGTCTATACATCGCACAGAGGTATTGGTTCGTCATTCAGGATGGAAAGACACGATCCCACCATCAGGTTACCAAAATTCAAAGGAGAAGCGTCGGAGGACTCGGAAAAGCACATGTTTATCTGTGAAAATATCTGGGAAGAAAAAACGATCACAAGCAAGGACACTAAACTTGTACATCTACCTATCACACTAATGGATCACGCACTGGATTGGTATATGAGTTTAGCCACAAACAATCCACCAAGGACAACTCAGACGACCGTGAATATCAAGAAATTGTTGATAAATGAGTTTCAAAAACCAATTTCAGAGGACCAATACATGAACGAGATGATAGAAATTAGAAATAAACCAGAAGAATTTGCATGGGAGATTGACCAAAGATTCAAGAGATTGAAAGGAAAAATGAAATATCTCATGACAGATATGCAGAACAGGAACATGTTCATCAACTTACTATTACCACACCTGGAATACCCACTGTGACAGCATAAGTTTCAGATGCAGGAAGAGGCTCTGTAGGTATCCTTGCAACTAGAAGAAAATCAATATTAGAAGACAGATCCAGCCATCGAGGAGATGAAGGAGGATCTAAAAAAATTAACCTTCCAGCTAAACCAGTAAAAAACTAAGGACAAACGAGAATTTGTTTGGTGTACCACATGGAGGACATAAGGACACCATAAGAACGAATGTCCAACATTCACGTAGTACATGACAGTAGGAATTATGAATCTGTTACCAACGGGAGGGCTATGGTGTGAAATATGTAAGAAATAGGTCCACGATCCATACAACTGCCCAATGATGTATAAGTACTAGACAGTACCAAAGAGTTCATATTGAAACTTTTGCAAGTTAGTAGGCCATGATGACAAAGACTATAGAACCATGGAGTTGATGAGAGAGAGGACATCAGATGCATATAGGGTGCAGGAAGAAATGATGACCAGGAAAGACGCACCTCAGTTTAACCAGGTACCAACCCATACAACACTGTGTATTAGCAGTATAATATTGTGCAACAACCATATACCATAGCACAACCAACGTACAACACAGTGAAACCCCATTACAATACCACGCAGTATAATGAGGTGCCTCAGTATAATGCGTCGTGAGGGGATCGAGTTGGCTACAGAGTTGGAGGACAAGAAATAGGAAGCTTTGGAAGAGGTAGAGGACTAGTGGTATGCCACAAATGTCAACAACCTGGACACTATGGAAGAGAATGTCCACTTCCACAAACGACTTGCATGTATTTTCATGCATTGGATCATGACACAGAATAATGTCCTACGCTATGAGGGAAAATCCAGGAAAAGAGGAATCAGAATAATCATAACGTTCAATGGATTTCATCAGAAGCAAGGGATGAAGGAAGAAACATCAACATAACATGGGGAGGAGCTAAAATAGGAAGCGACGCAGTACGACAATATCCAGTACCACACCAATGTGTGAAGAAGAATGTTAAACCAAGAAAACAGTTTGATGCACAGAACGAGAAGGAGATATTTAAGAAATCCAAACAATAATTTTTGAATCCTGACATTGCTTCTACCTCAACCATGCAACATAGTAAGGATGTACCAGAATACAAGATGCCTCCATCGTTGGATCATACCAAATAAATGCATCCCCTGGGATAAGTAAGTACAATCAAAGGTTTTTACAATCATGTGTAAAATTACTAAATGATCCCTCCTCTTTCAAAGTATTACAAAATATGCTAGAAATATGTAGCATAGATACAAAAGGAAAGCTAGAACAAAAAACAGTAAATCACCTACATACAAGGAGAAGAACAATTAGGGAGCTCAGGCTGAACACCAACGTTGGAGATTTCAACATGGGAGACATCATACTAGATCTAGGATCTGAAGTCAATGTATTACCCAATAATACATGGCAATGTATGGGAGAGGCCACATTAGGATATTCACCCGTTCAGCTGAAACCAGCAAACCAACACAAAGTTTTTCCAATAGGGAGGATGAAAGGAGTAATAGTAGACCTGGATGGAGTGCGCACTAAAGTCAACTTCGAAGTAATAGAGATAGTGGATGACACAACACCTTACCCAACATTGCTCGGCTTGGATTGGGCGTTCGATAACCATGCCATAATCAACTTAAAGACACAAAAAATGACCTTCATGTTAGGAGAATATAGGATCATTGCGCCATTAGACCCATCGGAAGAGGAAAGATTCGTAGAACCTACTAGCTTGGACTTGGAGGAAATTAGTCAGTTGTACAAAACAACTACGTGAGATGAGGATTATGTAAACCCAACTATAGATGGGATACTTAGTTCAAAAAGCATTACTTCATGTGCGTCAGAGTCAGATAAGGGTTTAGAAAACTGGAAACAAAGACTACACGAAGTTTCCACAAGAAGATGCATAAGAATAGACCGCGCAGTAAGATGGGTAGGTACGGAGATAAGGGAACCACCCAGTTTCCATGGGGTAAATGATCTAGAAGCATTCTTGACACGTTACAAAGATGAAGTGTTAGAAAATCAGATATTCTTAGCACTAGATATAGCACTCAAGGCCACACCCGTAAGATGATGGGGCACACATAAGGAAACAATTAAGGACTGGTACCAATGTAAGAGATTACTGCACATAAGGTTTGGTGTAGAACAAAGAAGCAACCATAAGTAGAAATATGATGGACAAGGGGCACCAGCTGAACACTTGGATAAGTGTAGAGCGTTGTGGAAAATGACACCCCCATAGGAATGGCCTCATCATTTCGTACACACATTAGAGGGCATCCCAACAAACTGGTATACCGACCAGGAACTACGCAAAGGAACTATGAGCTGGACAATACTACAATAGAAATTTACAGTCACTTTCTCATTCGAGCACGAGAACCCCAACATAGATGCAACACTTAAACAAACAACAGTGATATTCATTAAGGAATCAGAGGTCGAACTCATAACGGAAGAACAACAACGGAACAAACAGACAGTGAAAGAATTGTTGTCATGCTACCATGTGTAGGAAGAAGTACCAGATGAAGACAATCCACGCGATATTCAGATTGAGGAAGTTGAAGGCGAAAGAGAAGTGGAATTTCCACCTCTAGAATCCAAAGTAATTTCTTCACCGATAAAGGTAAAGAAAGTCAACATTGCAATAGATGAGAATCCTAAAATGGACAGCATTGGAGACTACTGGGATGAACAAATAGTGGAAAGCATAACAGAGTTAATGCGCAAGTACAACGACGTGTTCCCCACAATCATGGATGATTTTAGGGGATAATTTCGCTCATGGGCTAATTTTCCATGATTTTTCCAAAAACGAGATTCGCTATTTTAAAAATGATTCACCCAAATTCCATAGGATAAAATTATTTTACCTTAAAATCGCCAAAAATTTATAAAAACTATATAAAATACTTAGAAATTTGAATATTTTTAAAAAAATATCGCCAAACATTTATAGTTGACATATGAAGGATTAGTAATATTCACCAAGGTTTCTAGATTTTAAAATAAATTTCCATCCTTAAAATCATCCCTGCCCACAATGTTCAAAGAAATGAGGGGCATAGCAGGAGAGCTAGGTGAAATGAAAATACCACTCAGAGCTGAGGCAAGATCGACCAGACAATGACCATACAAACTAAATCTGATATATAATAAAAAAGTCAAAGATGAGATCGATAGGATGCTGGAAGATGGAATCATAGAACCTATGGAAGAATCAAAATGGATAAGCCCAATGGTAGTTCAGGAGGAAAAACAAGGCGGGATAAGAATATGAATCTACTTGAGAAAGATGAATGATGCATGCCTACATGACCCATTCCCTACACCCTTCACGGATGAGGTGTTGGAGAACGTAGGAGGACAGGAAGTTTATTCATTCACAGATGGATTTTCAGGATACCATTAGATCAAGATAGCATCGGAAGACAAATAAAAGACTACCTTTGCAACAGAATGGGGATCCTACCAGTACACGGTCATGTCGTTTGGATTGAAGAATGCACCAACAATATTTTCCAGAGTAGTCATAGTTGCATTTAAAGAATTTATCCACCGGTTTCTAGAGGTATAATTGGAATATTGGATAGTCTATAGTCTGTTTAAATACCATGTAGAGGTCTTGCGGTTGATGTTAGAAATATTTTGGTTGTACCAGATATCTTTAAACATTAACAAGTGCATCTTTAGAACACCGTTTGGGATACTATTGGACCATATAGTATGCAAGTAAGGTTTACTAGTAGACACTGCCAAGATTGCAGTAATCGTTAACCTGCCACCACTGAAAACAGACTGTCATCTAAGAGTGACATTGGGACACACAGGATACTATAGAAAATTTATAAAAGGGTACGTGCAGATTATCGTGCCAATGGAGAAACTGCTAAGGAAACACACAAAGCTCTAGTGGAATGAGGATTGACAACATGGCATGGATACGCTGAAAGAAAAGATGGTAACTTCCCCAATATTAGTATTCCCATATTGGGAGAAGACATTCCATGTACATGTAGATGCATCGGCCATAACACTTGGAGCTATTCTGGCGCAACTAGGAATAAGAGAATTGGATCATCCTATAGCATTTGCTAGCAGAAAACTATCGGAATCGGTGTAGAACTACAACACTACAGAGAGGTAAGGCCTATCTATGGTCTATGCGCTTCAGAAGTTCAAACATTACTTACTGGGGAAACATTTCAAGATGTTCATAGACCATTCAACGCTCAAGTACCTAGTCAACAAGCTAGTGTTGCGGGGGAGAATTTGTATATGGCTATTGTTGTTTCAAGAATTTGATTTTGAGGTAATAGTTAAACTAGGGAAGTTGAACGTAGGACCTGATCACCTGTCAAGGATGACAAATGGGGAGGAACCTACAAATGTAGAGGACAACTTTCCAGATGCACAGTTATTTTCAGTCCAGATTGTCGATGAATACTTCACAAACATCATACAATACTTAAGTACAGGGAATGTTCCACAAGAATATAACACAATGCAGAATCAAAACCTAGTAGTCTAGGATGAAAACTATTAGTTGATTGCAGGACACTTGTACAAAATGGGTGCAGATAGCATATTGAGAAGATGTGTGATAGAACATGAAAGACCAAGGATTTTAGCATAATTCCATGAGGGAATAGTAGGAGGACACTACACAGGAAAAGATACCACACAGAAGGTATTGTGCATAGGACTATGGTGTTCGACCATTCACAGAGACTCAAAAGAGTACTCCAGAAATGCGATGTATGTCAGAGGGTTGGTAAACTGAATAGAAGGGACGATATGCCCCTGTGACCACAGGTAACTTTGCAGGTATTCAATAAATGGGAAATATATTTTGTGGGACCAATTAACCCACCAGCAAAGAGGCCAGGAGCGAGGTACATCATCACCGTGATGGAATATCTAACAAGATGGGAGGAAGCATCACCAGTGAAGGATTGCAACGCAGAGACAACATCACACTTCATGTTCGAGCAAGTGATAACTATATTTGGTTGCCCAAGGATTTTGATGAGTGACCAAGGAACTCACTTCATTAAAAATACTATTAAGGCTATGACTGAATAATTTTAAGTTCATCATCAAAAGAGAACACCATATCATCCCCAAGCAAATGGAACAATGGATTCCTTTAACAAGATCCTTGAAAATGCACTTACGAAGATCTGTAATGTTGATAGGGATGATTGGGACCTAAAAATACCAGCAGTATTGTGGGAATACAAGAACACATGCAAGAAGTTGACAGGACAAATGCTATTTAGATTGGTATATGGACAAGAAACAGTGGTGCCACTAGAATTTTTGGTACCCAGTTTGCACGTAGCAACGATTACGAACATGACAGAATGAGGCGCAGTACATGATAGGTTGAATCAATTGATGATCATGGAGGAAGATAGGATTCAAGTAGGGTTCCACCAAGAAGTCCAGAAAGAAAGGGACAAACCTTGGCATGACATACATATCAAGGGGAAAACTTTCAAGGAAGGAGACTTAGTGTTGATGTATGACAGTAAATTCTTTCATCATCCAAGAAAACTTAGAATGCACTAGTTAGGACCATATGAAGTAAAACCTATCACAGATGGGGGATATGTACAGTTGAATGAATTAGGAGGCAAAAAAATCAGAGGGATGATCAATGGGAGTCAACTGAAGATGTACAAGGACAACTGACCACCCACAACCTGAAAGTCACCGCGCAGTAAAAATAAATAAATGCCACACAGTACTAGACATCAAAAGATAACAAAATAGGCATATTGTTTTGAAAAGAGAATGAGCACGCACACTCAACAATTCTATCCCAATGGAGACAAGTCCAATGGTCACTACAAAGCAGAAACAAGCGGAAAAGGAGGATACGACAAAAGAAGAACCAAATGACGGAGGCTATCAAAATTGAATGCCAGAAACGACTGACGTGATGTTACATTAATCATGCCAATTGGTGATGGAAAGGGAAATCAATGGCAAGTATGTGGGAACCGACGGTTCAATTAAAACACATTCGTGGTAACGTCTTCGACAAGCTTCACATGATCCTGATACAAATCAAACACGTGGGAGTGGAAAGGTTATTGTGAAATTGGGAAAAGCACAGAGCATTAGAGCATACAAAGCATAGATTGAAGGTTCGAGAGGTTGCATAGGCCACTAAGCTCGACGAATGACATATTTACCACCATGGCACCACCCAAACAGGGAGAACAGAGCCAGACCGCTAGACAACCTCGATGTAGCACTAGAGCACAATCACAACCACATGGAAGCGAACAACAACCATCTCAACCTCCAAAAGCCATCAATGTGGATGAAATCTCATCGCCTGATACAACACCAATAATCCCCACAACCATTGTGGAAGAAACTAAGCAGACAACACCAGTGGGCATGGACATTGATATGCTGAAAGAGGAACAGGGCCAATAGGATGAGGATGCAGGAAACCAAGTGCACCCCAAAAACTATCAAGAAGCCCCAAGAGTCAATGGGACGGATCCAAACCAGGAAGAAACAGCTGCACCAAAAAGATCACAGACAACCATGTCAGAACAACCACAGGATGGAGTGGTGGAAGATGTCACCGGCAGAACAGAGGAGTATCAAAAATAACGAACAATGGAGGTTGGAACCTCGATTCAACCACCACAACGAAATGGCAAGCAGATAGTACCTAGGTCACTGTGTAGGCAACCCACCATAGCCATTTTCCTGTAACGCATTCCGGAAGGGGTATTTATACCAACACATTTGTTAGGCCACTTAGAGAAATTGAGGTACTCAGACCATGATGTGACGGAAACGGAAAAGTTCCCAGAGTTCACCAAGCGAGTCTATCTACATATTGTGGGTATAGGACCCTTTGTTGAACCAATTAATCAACTAGTCCAGTGGGCAGAAGAATTGGCCAAAACTGGGATTCTAGGTCTGTTGGAGCTACCACACTTTGGGAGGGGCCAGTATACAAATAGTTGCGTCAAGCAGCTAATGGCAGTTACACATGGAGGATATATGTGGTTGGAAGAGCTCTTCTCAATAGATGTAAATCTCATCGCATACATCACAGGGATTCTATCACAGGGTTAGTATCTCGCATAGTTCCTGGAGGAAAAAACAAAGGCGAAAACACTAGCCGAGGAAATGAAGAATAAATATGGCACCGAAAGGGGGTTGCATGAAATCATCATCAGGTGTATCAGTGACGCTGTGACAAGAATGGCTACAAAAATTATGGCATGCAAATTACTCAACAAATGTTGCAAGGAGGAAGTCTCGTTCGGGCTTGTCACAACTGCAACACAGTGTGTCGAGGGCACCACACTCAGTTGGGCCCCTTATTTGTTGAATCTATTCCTAGACGATTGCAAGGATGCGCAGGATCTGGGGACAAAATTTCATTATTCATGGCTACTCATCCTGATATCTGTGATCAGATGGAAGGAGCCGAAGCATTAGTTTTTTCCACTAGACTCACTCCCTGTCACGGAGTGCGATACTTATCACTCGGGGCCACTTCAGACTCCAAGAACAGAAAATTGAATGCAACTATATTCGAAGGCTATCTCAAGGACATACAAGACAACATCGCCAACACTTGGAGGGTAACACTAGACGCAATCGCATAATATCAAGGAAGATCCAATTTTAAAGCCACTAGACATGCGATGTGGATCTAGGCATGGAAAGATCCCGACAATCAATAGCTACAATTGCGCTACTGCATCACGCAGGCGGACATAGAGATGGCCATTAAGGATTGGGAATATGACTGGAGGATTCTATTCCTCATTCGAGAAATACACATAGAGATAGAGGAGGAGGATGTAATACAGGAACAGACACAAGCCGAGGAGGTAACAGTGCCCAAGAAATCAAGGACAGGTTAGACCAATGCACAAAAGAAAAAACGGGGGACATCCAAGACAGACGCCTAGATGGGGAATAAGAACAACACACAGGTTCCCTAGGTACAAAAAAAATAGGTTGAGGCAACACACGAAACTACATCGAGTGCTACTCCACAAGAGCAAGGCCAGACTAAGAGGCCATTCATCCAAACGGGGGGTGTGCGCAAGAAGGAAAAGGCACACAAAATTCCCACAGAATACACAATCACTGAGGATGATACAGACATGGTGGCCCAAATGATCTAGGATCATACAATCGAGAATTTAGAGAATGTTCCGTGCCAAAGGGACATAATTGAGGAAGATATGGCACTCATGCGACAACTCCTCGAGCAGCTCGGGGAAGCACAGGCACCCGACAACATCGTAGAAATGGTCCCATCAGGATCACAGATAGGAGGTGAAGTTGGATCAAGTGAGCAGGACAAGATCCATAAAACAACACAGTCGATCTCAACATTTCACGTCACATCCAGTATGATGCGCATGGACGAAATCGTGCAGTAGACACCCCTAAAGGACTTGGCTCAAATACAGTTGGTATTGACATGGATACCAACCAAGGCCTTGTATAAATTGCAAGTTAGCATTGCACATGAGGTACAGTATCGCGCACGCACACATACAACGGAATTTCAACAGACAAAGGACAATCGAGAAGCAATGGAATTGATACTTGGGTAATCTAAGCTAGAGACCAAATATGAGAAGGACCGCATGAATGGGCTGGAGAAGAAAGTGGTCGTATCCTATGAGAAAATCCCAAATAAAGCACAGACGGAGGAACTCATGGTGACAGAGAAGATTGATCAGATTGTCTAGATAATCGATCAATACCAACAGAATATAGAGCACCTTCGGGAGAATCTAACACCTACCACTCCACTAGAGGTGAAGGAGAAAAGGAAACAGGGGGCAACAACGCAGATAAAGGAGATAGAGCGACAAGTCCACGTGGCAATCGAATTGTTCGAGAAAGAAGCACAGCTTTGGATGAAGTTGGAAGAGGATGAGCAGGTCTAGCAGTGGGACTAGGAAGGAGAAAGGATAAGCGTAGCTATCCAGGACCTCAAGAATAGGCATGAGAAAATGTCGATCACAAAGCGTGTCAAAGGAGCGTAGGATATGAAGAAACTGCAGGCATAACTCATAGATGCACAAACACAGAGAAAGGAGTGCCAGGCTCAAATGGAACCGCTTCAAGAGTGAGCAACAGAGCTCATTGCATAGGCGGAGGAAGCCAAAATGAATATGGCACAAACCCAGGCAGAATGTGCAAGGATGGTCAGCGACGAGATTGCAGTGTAGGTATTGGGTGCACTCAAGGAGAATATTGTGCAAGCCCAAACACAAGCAATAGAACTCACAAAGAAGTTCCAAGCAACCGCAAGAGTGATCGACAAAGCACACAAGAGTTAGGTGGCTCAGGACGAGCCACATGTTAGTGTTGGGGGCCTGTTGGAAGCAGGATGAATCAGAAAGAAAGGATATTTTTGGAAGAAAGGCATGAAAAAGGAAAGCAACAACTAGAAGGAAAAGGAACACACGTGCATGCATGGAAAACCCAACAATGTTAGGGTCGGGGTTTTTGTAATACATTGTAATGGTTTATGAGACAAAAACACATATAAATAGACACCTAGGAGGTATAGGAAAAAGGTCGGAAGGGTTTTGTTTTTGATGGAGTGTTACTCGCATGAGAAGGAGTAATTATTTTGTAACACTATTGTAATACGCTCCAATTTTGTAAGTTGTTGAGTTGTAGAGGGTCAGAAGGATAGATCTTGAGAGTTAGATCATAGGCTGAGGAGCCTGGTGTGATCTAGTCTGCCTCATAATATATCTTGACCCAACTGAGGACGAGTTGTAAAGCACGCGGCGCTATAGTTTTGGAAATACCATAATAAAAGAGCTAGAGAGCCAGATATTTGTGGACGTAGCCCTGGGGGGTGAACCACGGTGAAACCTATGTTATGTTATTGAATTTTTATATCTCTTTTATTGTCTATGAGTAGATGTTAGAATGATGTGTGAATGAATTAATGAATATGATTACATTACATGCATCAATGAGAAGGACAGCATATTTCTTTAATGATTATATAGAATTCACAACGCGAACTTCACATATCTCCATTTAGTTATGGATTGCAAGCACTTGAGTATTTCAGTCACCCATTAAGACTATATCGGATGAGACTGCGCAGTGCACTCTGTGTGTTGTGTTTCCTTCTAGTTTACCAGGAGGGACGATAGTTTTAGAGGCCTTGTTGGATCCCTAGTAGACCTAAACCTGGGCCAGTCATGTTAAAGGTACGACTAATATAAGAAACCAACAAATTTTATCTCATCAAATTCTACATAATTCAATGAGTGAGCTTGGTGATTGGTTATCTCACTATTGTAGACAGGTTGTACCTATCTATTATTAGTATTGGTGTAAGTTCGGTAGGTATTTGGGGTTTTTTAGGAGCTTGTTGGATAATATTTTGTATAGGAGGTGTAGTAGGTGAAAACAAAGCTTGTTGTTACTATCCTTGAGGTATCCAAGAAGATGAAGGATTAGTCCATTAAATTTGATATTATTATGGGGGGTGAAATGGAAAGGGTCGATTGTAAATGTTAAGGTCCTAACCCGCACATGGGTAGATTAATGTATTCGGATGTAATAAAGGTCAATATTAATAAGACCTTTCAATAAAAGAGAATTAGGCGGATGTAAGAAGACCTAATAGAAGCTTCCGCTTCTAGAAGGATC
>ML777655.1:45793-95364 GCA_009831015.1 Picea engelmannii | reverse complement strand
AAAAAAATAGTTGGAGAAATTGAAGTGCCTTAATGGTTCAACTTCCCAAGAAACAAAAAAAAAATATTAAAGGAAGAAAGGAAAAGAGAAAAGGGTTCAATTTAACTCGACAACTAACAAGAGAGCAATCTTTTAAGAAAATGAGCAGCGTTGGGAATTCAAAGAGAACCAGAAAAAAAAAAAGTGCGGTAAAACATAGAGGAAATAATTATTCTATATTTATCTCAGATGTAGTATGGTTGTAATAAATTTATGTTTTGATTAACGAAGATATTTTTTATTATGTCCACGAGTTTTATTTAGGATTTTATTTTCTTGTAGTAATAAATCCCTTGTAATATATTTTAATGGTTAATTTATTTTACAAATTAGTACTCTAACATTGTGCACTCTATGGGTGGATGTCTGGTTTTTGTAGGGATAGATTGCAGAAAATAGGGTGATTGCATTAATAAGAATGAGTGAAATACTAAGGATAGTTGTAAGGCTACCTTATTGGAATGGACTCAGTGGTCCTTCCCTCCTTTGATTGATGAAATATAGATGCTTCATGTTGTCTTATGTGCCTTGATACATTACTTTCAATGCAGGTAATGAACGCAATTTATTCATCTGATGATATTCTTCATAAATTCCATGATTTACAATGTATTCATTGGACATTCATTCTTGGTATGTTTCTTTCTACATTTGGGGTATTAAATAGCCAAGAATCTATTAGCCTCCTACTGCATCCTCTTGATCTACATAGTGTCCATTTACATATCCATTGAATGTAAAATACATGTTTTAATGTCTTCTAACAAATTTCCTATTTCATTTTTTGTGAGATTCATAGCTACAAATTTTGATGATTGTGGAGTAAAATTTATGTCACCTTTACTCTTTTTACCTCCATATCTAGAGTATTTTTTGAACACTTGATTTATGTTTTCATAATCCTACTAGAATACCTATCCATTGACAAGGAGGTTCAAAGTCTCTATTAACTCTTATCTCACTCCTCTAATAAGTATAAGTTTGAAGGATTCCTCATCTAACATGCAACTATGAGCCCCATTGTAACTAAATTGAAATATTTCTCCATAATCCTCTAGGGATTCACTCTCTCCTTTTATTATTCTAAAATTTTCATCTATAGTGTCTCTAGCATTGCAATAATCCCTAGATTTCTCTATGAAGGTTTTCTTCATTTAATCCCAACTATAATGTTATTTCATTCCAAATTCATAAACCACCTCAAAGTTGAATCTTTTAAGGTAAAGGGGAAAATTTTGAGCTTTTGGGCATCTGAAGCATAGTCCTATGTCATGTACCTTAATCTTGAAGAGAAAGGTTTCAAGGTATTCTATAGTAAGGCCATGGAAATGAGGGAGAGAAACAATATTAATATTCCCTAACATTTTTTCTTGATTGGTTTCCTAAATGGGTAACTTAAAGATCTCATATTGGTCTTCTCTTTCTCCTACACTGTTGTTTTGATATGGATATCATTCACTATGTTCAACTCCTCTATCAACAAGAGTATTCATAATATCAGAGAAAGGATTGATAAAACTCCCATGTCGACTTTCAAGTTGATCAAGAAATTCTTCAAGAATATGTTGTATATATACTTCATTTTCCTCTGTTGGGACATGCATTTTGGGATAAGTTTTGGGAATTGCACATGAGCATGCGTAGAAGAAGGAAGGTTGTTAGAACATTTTTAGGACCAACGCACATGAAAGAAGGAAGTTAGTTAGGAATTTTGGTCCTTTGTAATGGACTAAGCCCTAATGTAAATGTATAAATATGTAAGGGTTTTTGGGTAGAAAGGGATTTGAGTTGGAGATAATGAATGAATGAGTCAAGCATTGAGTACTTTTAAGAGAGTATGCAGGTTGAGAGCTAAGTGTGCATTGTATGCACACATGACAAGGGAATTTTGGGTATAACTATAATATCATGTATGAGTGCAGTGCACACATTTTGTAAGAGATGATTCTGAATAATAATATGATAAGCCAACCATTGTGGACATATCCCATCTTGGGTGAACCACATTAAATATGGTGTCTCTGTGTTATGTTATGTTGTAATGTTTTTTTTTACTATTATGTGTATTACACGCACATAATGTATGAATGGATAATATGAATATGTTATTGTTGTGATGTTTTTGCGCACATGGTATAAGATATAATGAATGAATGTTAAGGGTAATGGATGTGATGAATGGATCTCATCCCTTCATGACTGTAGAAACCTCGTTCCTGTAGTCCCCATGGATACCTCGAGTGAGACTTCAGCTTCTTGTGAATGATGTTGAAAGGGCTGGTATCTTAGGGTTTTTTTGGTGAATTAATGTTGAACCTCAGGTCTTCCCTCTACACATCATTAAATGGTTCGGTTGTCGGGACTGGGATTTGCGATTGAGGAGAATGTGGAGGTTGAATAAGGAATAGATATGACAAGGGTTAGAGGAAAAAGAGCACAAGTTTGTCATAGATCAGAATAAGAACTCGTGGATCAGTTCATAGCAATGGTTACAGAGGTATGTATTCACATATTTACATGAGATTTTCTTTGTTGATTTCCCAAATGTTTTGGCTGAGTGGTTACATAGGTTAGCTGAAAAGAATGAAACATTCTGCATTATTTTTCTGAGGAATTGGACCCCTAAGTTGAGTTAGAAGTTGAATACTATAAATAATTGGATCTCGCACATAGTTGATTTTTGGATGAATAGTATATTGGGGGGTTATATCACTAAGTTTGTTATAGATTGTACCTAGTCATTTAGTGGTGTTGAAAGAGAGTTCTTTAAAGATTCATGCGAAAGATACTTGAATTTATTGTCTACTTGGATCAATATGTTATTGTGTGATAAGGGGGTTATGAAGATGGAATCTAATTTCCCTAGCAGATAGGTGCCTTCGCGTGCATAGAGGGACTAGGGGATGACCAGGGGATGGCCTGGGTGTATGAATAAGAGGGATGCAAGAAATAATGACTAAGGAACAAACAGAATAAGGATGTCGAGAGAAGAAGAGATTGGAGTATTGCACAATGGAAAAAGGTTTCGATATAGCAGGAAGAGGACTTTGGCTAAGAGAGAAGAGAATCATAGTGAAGTTGAAGAAATAAACACTAGTGTAGTACTCCATATCGAAGGAATACCAGGCACATATGAAAAGGAAACATATCGCCAAATCAGTCCAGTATAGGGAGATCCATTACATCCTGGGAGCCTAACCCAGGCTAGACTCTGTGTCGAACCCATGAGCCCATGTGCATCTCCAAGAACTGAGGTAAGATATGAAATTTTCTTGCTTATAGTTAGTGAGGGAATTAAGGATAGAAGTAAAGTTACTCATAGTAGTGGAAGTATTACGCCAAGTCAGAATCAGTTAGTGTCACCAAGGATCAATACAATGCAGTACACGATGACTGGAGTAGAGCCAACTTTGAGAATGCCTATTTTTCACCGAGCACGTTCAGAAGATCCATAACAACACTTTTTTTATGCGAAGAAATATGGACAGTGTAGAATGTTCACGATGACAATGTGAAGATCACAAAGTTGGTGAAGATATTTAGATATTGTGCATTACTATGGTATATGAATTATCAATCTACTACACCTGTGGGGCAAGCTAGAACCTTGGTAGACATTAGGAAATATTTGTTGAAGGAATTCCAAAAACCAAAGTCTGAGTTGCAGTGTATTACAGAACTGAAAGAGATTAAGCAGTTGCATCATGAATTAGTGTGGGATTTTGATAAGAGAATTAAGATATTGAAGGATTGATTCACCTTATAGATTCCAGATGAGCAACATAGGGACTGGTTCATTACAGGATTGTTACCGCATATATGTTTCCCCTTGAAGCAACATAAGATTATGTCACATTCAAAAGAGCTAGAAATCACCATGAAGTTGGAAGCATCCCCTCTAGGAGAAAATGACACAAGGATGGCTCATGATCAGTTGTAGTTAGTAGCATTGACCATTCTATTGTAGGATCTCGCAAAAGGGAAACAAATTCATGAAGAAGTCGAGTGTACTACATGTAGAAAAAAATTTCATTATAAGAACGAGTGTCCAATTTTTAGAGAATATCTATATACAAGAGCCCCAAACCCCTTGGCACTAGGAGGAGTATATTGCGAGATATGCAGAATGGTGGGTCATCACCCGACTGCTTTTCCATTGATGTAGAAGTACCAAAGCACTACCAAGAACTTATTTTGTAATTTTTGTAATTCAATAAGACATGATGAAAAGGAATCCCACGCATTCAATCTCATGAGAGAACACACCACAATGCATACAGATTTTAAGGGGAAGAATGACTAGAAGGAGGAGTACCACAGTATAATAATCTGAGAGGATACAATCAAGGAGGAAGAGGAGGATTCATAGGTTACAGAAGACGACAATTTGACAGAGGAATAGGAAACATTATATGTTATAATTGTAACCAACCTAGAAATTTGGTGCAAGACTGTTTAAATCCCTACACAACATGTACATATTGTAGACAGTTGAATCATGCAATGTAAGACTGTCCACAGTTGATTGCAAAGTGTCAAGAAAAGAGGAACCAGAATGTTCAGATGATAAAAACAGAAAAGTGCAATGATAGACCAAGAGTAGTAGTATTTATGCACAGAGGAGCAAGAACATGAACTTACATGACAATCCAAGGAATTCAGACTGAGCAGTGGGTCAAGAAATTAGAAACACCCTCTTCGTCGTTTGATCCTTGGAGAGAAAGACATACCTACATGAAAGAAAGGAAGGATTTGTTAGAATAAGAATGGGTATCATCGACTTCACAACCTGTGTATGATAGGCCACCAATACTTGATATGCCTCCAGCCTATGACCATTCTATGATAGAAAGGATAGTTGAGAAGGTAAGTACTTTGAAAATTTTCTTAAAGAGTTGTTTAGAATTAATGAAGGATGAAAATGCATTTAACACATTGCGCATGATGATCAACCAATGCGCACAAGATAGAGAAGCACATAGTGCATGATGAGTAATTAACCAGGTACAACACAAGAAAAGGATGAATAGGGAATTCTAACTTAATGTGCAGGTAGGATATTATGGCATGGAAAATATCATATTGGATATGGGATGTAATGTGAACATCATTCTGAAGAAGACCTGGGAAATGATGGGAAGACTGACAGGGGTGAAGGTTACCGAATTAGCATAAGATTGTCTTGATTGCAAAAATGACAGGGGTGAATGTTAACATTTATGGAGTGCGTAGCATAGCCGATTTTCCAATAATCGAGATAGTGGATGGTAGAAAACCTTATCCATATTTTCTTGGACTCGATTGGGATTTTGATAACCAGAATATTATCAATATGGAGAATATACAAATGATGTTTGAAGTAGCGGACTTGAAATTTACTGCACCATTGGATCCCAGAGAAGGAAGATGATATGTGGAACCAACAAAGGGAAAATAACTCAATAACTTTTACAGTATGATTGTGTAGATGGATGATTGTATTAATCCTACAGTTGAAGCTGTACTCAGTTGGAGCCAGAGAAACCAGGGGGGTTGTAGCCTCCTTCTAGTTGGAGCTAGAGAATTCAGGGAGTTGTAGCTTCCTTTAGGTTGGAGAGTGAAAATAGGGGGATGGAGCCTCCTTCTAGTTGCAGCTGGAGAATTTGGAAGTTGGTGCTTCCTATGAATGAATTATTGATATATATAGGAAATCATTCCATGGTTCTCTCCCATTTGGGTTTCCTCATAAATACTGGTGTACTTTGTTCTTGATGTGATGTTGATGCGATGTTGCTTATGTATATATATAAGAAACATAGATGATACATTCATAGATGCATTTGTAGATGCATTCATACTTTCTATTGGATGCATTCATAGCTGATAAATTGATGATATACTATTGAATTTTTTTGTTAAAGTGAAAGAATATATATTGTGGTTAAAAGTGGTATAAAGTGATCATACTAATTCACTCCCCCCCCCCCTCTCAGTATTCCAACAACTTTTCTCTCTTTTCTTTGTTATATAAATAATGCAAGTACATAGAAAGAGCCACACTCTATGGAGTTTCCTTTCACATTGTGGCCTGTATGGTTGCTACAAAATGTCTCCTCCTTTGTTATTCTCACAAAATACCACTCTTAGATGTTTTTATTGGCTATGGAACAAGATAGAATGAAAAAGAATGGAACCCCTTCTCCTACTAGTGGCTCGGTATTTAACATAGCTCGATAGCCATATAAGGGTAGGGTTTTTAATTCCTCACCCCTCAATTGTGATAAGGTTTTGGACCTTCTAGAATCTTCTTGAAATTACATACGTGGTTATCTCCATATGCGTGAGTAACAAGAGCTGACGTGGAATCCTCTCATACCATGGTGGTCAACACGGTAGGTCAACCTGCAGGAGCCATAACTTTTGCATATGAACTTTGATTGATGCATGGTCTACATTGTTGGAAAGGTATCGAAGTGTAGAACATCGTCAAGGGGGTGTGGATAAGGTATTGACACCAAAACCCGAAAAAACGTCATTGAATTCCTCAAAATGGCTCTGAAAGGTTTCAGACCCCAAATTTCCAAACTGGGACCTGCCACTAAAATGGCCTTACAAGTTGATTCCTCCAATTGTTTCCACTCTACAAGCATCGAGATAGATGAAAAATAATATAATGATCCAATCCGGATCAATTTGTCAAACAAATTAGGAATTGGATAAAATTTTCACTTTAGTTAGTTGAAACATATTCATAGACGAATACTAAATTTCACATATGCATATTAAATTTCAGCTTGAAATTCTTTCATTTATCCTCTCCAAATGACAAAGTACAATCCTCTATGTTTTTCGAATACCCATACATACAAGCTCGAAATATGATGTTTTTTTTCTATGGGTTCTTGATATCATATGCAACGTTCCTACCAAATTGAAGCTCAAAATTTGTTTATTTGGTCCCCCAAAACCAAAAAATAAATAGTCCAACCACGAAATTGGCAATTTTGGGCCTGATATTGACATGATAAATGTGTCCAAGCATGAAAAGGGAAAGGAGAAAAGGTTGAAAATAATCTAAATTCAAACCTAAAGCTAAAAATATGCTTCCACATCATCCTAAACTTACAATAAGTAATAAATTTTAGTTGCAAAGTGAATATGGAGGAGTTTTTGTTTCTTGAATTTTGTTTCATCTAATCCCCTACATGTTGTTGTTGTAACCACTCTAACCTCTTTGTCTTCTCTTCCATAACACTTTGTATGTTGTAAATATTTTTAAAACTTCTCTAGATTGTTCCTTGGATTTCAATTTCCTTAACTAACATGCAATGTTGTATTTCAATGATCGATGTGTCCTTTAACTCCCACTTCTTCTTGGTGTCCCTTTCCCTTTTTCTTTTCCTTTATTTCAATGTATTGCTTTTATATTTTTCCTTGTCATCCTTTGTATAAAATTTATTCATTAGCTCCCATGTTAGTGTATCATTTGTTGACCAACCTCCTTTGATTAGTACTTTATTGATCAGTCCTTTGTCAATGATCACTCTATGAATGACCTTTTTCCAACCACCACTTTGTCAATCATCTTCACCTCAAGCATCACATTATCCATGACTCCTATATTGATGAAACCCTCTATTTATTATCATTTTCCAATAACCTACTATGTGAACAATCTTTCACTGGCCATCCATCTTCTCAATCACTCTCCTATTATTGATGCATCATTTTATGAACCACTTGCCAACACACAGGATGTTTATGCTCTCCTCGTCGATGACCCTTTTTTCAAACAACTAGTGTCCATTCTATCAAGCACGCTCAACCATTACATTATCAATAACATCTCCATATACATTGATAAACCCTTGCTCACTCCTTATTGATCCCCTTGACATCAACAATGCATTTACCAAAGGATTCAATTTTTTAACCATATTATTGGTGATGCTCCTTTTCTTATATTCCCTTCCAGTCATGTCCATCTATGCGTTACCATATCTCTACTTTTTTTTTACACTCTACCTAGGTTCCCCTTTATTATTCTATATTGCACTATTTTTGTTTCTTTCTCTCGTTTGTTTCCATAAATCCTCCACTACACTCTTGTCAAGAAGCATAAAACGTTTGTGGATGTTCTTGTATCAATAAGGTGCCCAATATTGAAAATATATACAAATGTATTTATTGTGACATTAAATGAGTACGATATTTTCCTTATGGGGTGCCCAATGCTTAGAACATAGGTGAATGTCTTTGCAATGACATTGAGTGACTACACCAGAGAAAATGATTTTTTTTTAAAGAACAAGAAGAACAAGGAGAGTTGTAGAGAAACAAGTCCCTACCCTAAGTTCCATTGCTTGAATCTTGGATGATCTTGTTTGAACTTGTTTTCCTACTTTCCTTCTTGCGAGAACAATTGTAAGTTCCATATGTTCTCTTCTAGTTAGTGGTTGTGACAACTAAATGAGCGAATATCACTCAAAATTCAAATAATTATTTCATTGATTCATGCAACACAAAGGTCTCAATATGTGTCAATATCTATTTCATAATATTATGTCTTTAATTTAAAAGATGATAACTCTCCTCATAGTAGAAATTATTTGTAAGTTATATTACAACTCTATTATGATTTTTATGTTAAAAGATCAAAATACATTAATAAAGATTTGGATTTTACCATGGATGCAAGGGTAAGAACAAGATTGTGAGATATGTTTTGTTTCGTAGGTATCTTATATAAATTTGTAACTATGTTGACAAGCTATTGCAATCTCTCATAAAATTATTTTTGTTAATTGATTTCACTCTGATAAGAGGCGTCAGTAAGGCGATGTAGAGGACAATCAAGAATATTTTTTACAGTAGTGGCTACAATTTTGTTGGTGGGCTGATAATTTATAGTGAGCATTGGCAACTTTATAGGCCTTAACAAAAAACTAACCTAGAAGAAAATACATCTCATTTTTTTGCATGCATCTCCTTTTCCTTGAACTATCAAGGTTGTACCCACAATGGATGTATAAATCTGATACAAAACTACTAGAAATATGGTAGTGATCATCAACCAATGTTCAAACTTGTAAGATGTATGTATTTCTAAAAAGTAGAAATAAAACTGCAAGTATCAGTGTCCTGAAAACTAAAAACACTTGCAACATTCTCATCATAATTGTGGAAGGAAAATATATGGAACACTAAGTAGTTTTAGTTATGTCAACATGGTCGTGTTTAGACATTTAGATAATAGAGTCAGTGTTTCATATTTTAATATTGCGAGTAGATTATGAATGAGATGTTGGATTACTCAGAGTGGGGGTGAATCAGTAGCATTAGAGAAATATAATCCTTTTTCACCATAAAATGCAAGTGTTATATCAATGTAGCATTATCATCTAATAGTTGCAAAGTAAATAAAAAATGAAGAAATAAGAAATCACACACATACATAGTACACCAGTGTTTTACATGGAAAACCAAAGCAGGAGAAAACCACAGAATGATTTTTCTTATATGTCTTTAAAAAATATATCCATTGGAAGCACCAACTTCCTTTGTTTTCCAGTTGCAACTGGAAGGAGGCTCCAGCCCCCTAGTTTCTCAGGCTACAAACTGAGGGAATCTCCCACTCCCCAATTCTCTAGATACAACCCCCTATGTTCTCCGACTACAACCAGAATAAGGCTACGACCCCCCCTTTTTTTATGTTCCTTGCCCCATCTAACCGCCCTGACATATAAGTAGAATGATGGAACCACTGTCACATTATCACTGTGAGATATACTACTGTAAACCTGAACCAATCAACCTGCACCAAACAACCTGTACCAATAACCTGAACCATGCATCAACCATACATCAACATGTACCTCAACCTGTAATCAACCTGTACCATAAACAAGTGCATCAACCATGCACAAACTTGTACCAAACAACCTGTAATCAACCTGTACCATAAACAAGTTCATCAACCATGCACAAACTTGTACCAAACAACCTGTAATCAACCTGTACCATAAACAAGTGCATCAACCATGCACCAACTTGTAATCAACATGTACCATAAACAAGTGCATCAACCATGCACCAACCTGTACCTCAACCTATACCATGAACAAGTGCATCAACCATGCACCAAACCTATACGAATAACCTGTCACAACAACCTGTCCAAAAAACCCATCACAACATTCTGTCTCATCAATCTTATCAACCAAATAGAATATACTCACCAATATCAATCACCAAGACAACTCTCAAAGATGTGCATCAACCAAGCATAACACAACAACTCATAAGCATCACCAAGATCAATATGTGCTTCTAATAATATACCAATACAAGTATGTTACGTCATCCATAAACCATATGTCAACAATACTACTAACAAGTGGCTCCAACCAAGTACCAAGTATGTACCAATCATGTATCGACTACTCATCAACTACGACTCATCAATATGTACCAACATCATCAACTATGCACCTCATGTATGTGCCAACTCATCAACTACTTGTCTTAACCATGTACCTCAACCAAAATTCCTCATCAATTCCATCATCCAAATCTGATTTGTAACTCTATAATAGAACTGGTGTATATGATCACATACCTGCAAACCTTCCTTAACTTTAACAACAATGGACTACCATTTTCATCAAACTTTACTTTAGTCTCACATGACTAGTTTTGGATTAGTCAGCAACCCTAACTTAAAATAATCATAACTATGTACCTGTAATGAATAAAGACCTGAAAATAGTAAACAATGTTCTTCAGTGTGTTTTATGCAATTCCTCCAAGTGTCACTACTTGGAACCTCTCAGAAAAGGAGTTATAGAAAAAATGACATATATTGTTGAATTATGTCTTATTCTAGAGAGTGAACTTGTAGAGTGTGCCCCGCACGAAATATTTGTTGTATGGATCTGCACATTTTATACAAAATACTACAAAATGTACTCTAACCAACACATTTGGTATTACTGAATTCAGGGATGATTTTAAGGATGGAAATTTATTTTAAAAAGTAGAAACCTTGGTGAATCTTACTAATCCTTCATATGCCAACTATAAATGTTTGGCGATATTTTTGTAAAAATATTCAAATTTCTAAGGATTTTATATAGTTTTTATAAAATTTTGGTGATTTTTAAGGTAAAATAATTTTATCCTATAGAATTTGGGCGAATCATTTTTAAAATAGCGAATCTTGTTTCTGGAAAAACCATGGAAAATTAGCCCATGAGCGAAATTTAGCCCCTAAAATCATCCATGACTGAATTTGGATCTGATATGAAGAAGTTATGACGTTTTTACCTCAAACACATGTTTTAGACTAGTTTCGGGACTAGCCACAAACCGTATTTTCCATAGAGTGTAACTCCAAAAATACAATGACCCAAAAGCTGAAATTTGTACCACAACTACTTGGATATATTTTATCAATGGGCTCCCAACTTCATGGTCTGAATAATTTAGAAAAAACGTCATTGCGAAAATGGTGAGATGACCTGTAAATAACATACCTTAGAAAGCATCATCAAAATAATTTATCCTCCCTTGAATTTCGGCCTTCTTTAATTCACCTTCCCTATGAAATTTGGCTTATAATTCCTTTGTTTACCTCAGTCACTTGTAGATATTCAATATGCTCAAGTGTGATTGAAATGAGAGAGCCTTGCCTCTTATTTATACTCTCCAAGTAGCTTCCTTAGAAGCATCTTCTAGGCCACTTTGTCCACATAGTCATCTATGTCCAACTTTGCCCAAATTGCCACTTGTCCATGTATCCAATAGAAACTTGACCACTTAACCCATTTTCCTCATTTTAGGGTTAACCTTCTTATAACCACTTTCCATAATTAGAAATTTCTCCATTTTCTTTATTATTTAAATAATCCTCCTTGACTTTGTCACTTCACTTTATTATTTAAATAATCCTCTTTGATTTTGTCACTTCACTTTATTATTTAAATAATACTCTTTGACTTTGTCACTTCACTTTATTATTTAAATAATTCTCTTTGACTTTGTCACTTCACTTTAATATTTAAATAATTTCTTCTTTGCAAGCACTTTGACTTCCTTGACCTTTTGGGGTTTCAATCCAAGCATATGAGGGTCCTTCAACTCCGTAAGTCCATAACTCTCAAACTGTGAGGAGTTATGTGACATTCCACATACCACCGGAAATGGAATGACATGTATTATCCATCTAGAATAGTGTTACCTACATATATATCAAAACTCATATCATTATACATAAAACAAACTTGGTTCCATTACTCAAACCTTTGTGCCACCGAACTTTCTTCAAGGGTTGACATCAATGACAACCAACCCAATTAATCAACAATATCCCCCTTTGGCATTGATGGCAACACTCTAATGAAATACTGAAATCATATCACTCATGCTCCCCCTGGAACCATGCCTGCATATTTGTGACCAATGCTCCCCATGGAACCATGCCTCTATCCTCTACATCTAATAAATCTCTCCCCCTTTGTCATCAATGGAAACGATATCTTTCCATTTGTGGATGCTCCCTCTAACTGAGTCATTTGATCTCCCAACCTGAATTGTCCTCTTCATGGTGCTTCCTCGTGTACATCTAAGACATATAATATAATCATTCAAATGCATTCATTTTGGAGTAGAAATAACTCCGAGTCTCTAGCGAAGATACTCAAAGGTTTCCCATGGAAGCAGTTCTGTAAAGATGTCTGCCACTTGTACTTTTGTTCCCACATATTCAACTCTGATTTTCTTTTCTGCAGCCTGTTCCTGTAGAAAGTGATACTTGATTGGAATGTGCTTCGTCTTGGAGTGCATCACCGGGTTCTTTGAGATATTGATGGTGCTTGTATTATCACAATAGATTGGAATGGGATCATCATACTCAACCTGTATATCTGTCAGAGTTTGTTTCATCCATAGAACTTGTGTGCAACATGATGTTGTTGCAATATACTCTGCCTCGGCTGTAGATAAAGATATTGATGATTGTTTCTTTCTTAGCCATGATACTAAACACTCACCCAAGTATAACGTTGCTTCACTGGTGCTTCGTCGGTCATCAATTAAGCCTACCCAATCTGCATATGTGTGGGCAATAAGTGATATATCTTTTCCTTTTGGATGCCATAATCCAAACTCTTATGTTCCTTTGAGATATCTGAAAATCCTCTTCACTGCTAATACATGTGATTCCTTAGGTGCTGCTTGAACGTGCCACCTTTCCAACTGCCTGCATTACATATGGTCTGAATAATGTCACATATAGTAAGCTACCAATCATTGACATGTATTTCCTCTAGTCTATAGACTTTGAATCATTATCTTTTCTCAACTTGCAACTGGTTTACATAGGAGTGGTAACTAGTTTGCAATCTTCCATTTTGAACCTCTTTAGCATTTATCTAATATACTTTGCTTGAAAAATAAAAATTCCTTGGTTGCTTTAACATATTTGAAGACCAAAAAAGAAGGATAGTTCTCCAAGTAAAGACATTTCAAATTCATTCTGCATATCCTTTGCAAATTTCTAGCTTAACCTGTCATTAGTACTTCCAAAACAATATCATCAACATAAATTTCAATTAATAAAATATTACCTTGAGTTACCTTGATGTAGAGGTTGTTGTATGCACTTCCTTTCCATAGTTCGTAGGGAGTTTTGTCATTTTTGTTTATGAGCATTACTCTGTTTTGAATGTGAACTGTTGTATGCACTGCATGTGTCCAAAAAATATCTGTCAATTTGGAATACATTAGCATTGTTCGAGCCGTTTCTTGTGTAATTATCATCCATTATGATAACGTTCCTATGTCTCTGAACCACTCTTTGAACCAATCTATGAATCCATGCTCTCGTCCACTTTCATATAACTTTCCAAACCTGCTAAGTATTCTTACAAATCCATCTATGTCCATACTGTCCAAGACTCTACCTGCACAACTTTCCATAATGCTGACCCATTTATCACTATACTATCATGAAGTCTTGATTAATCTATAAAATTGTAGTTCTACTAACTGACTGCTCTGGATCTGTCTACTCAAACTCTGCAAGTTGCTCGAAGGATGGTTCTTTGGTATGTCATAGTTATCGCATAGAATCCCCCTATCTAATATTCATATTACCTGGGAGTCTCTAAGTCGGATGGCTCAGAACAATTCATGCTCTGATGTGTATTCATCATCATCTTCATTGGTAGATTCATCATCTCTCTAAGCTCTGACTTCTTTCTTTATGTCTATGGATTCATATTTCACTACAATACCTGAAAGCACAATCTCTTAAACATGTTCATTATTTACTTGTCCTTATTTTCTTTCATTTATTTTCCAAACCTTTCTATATCTGACATCCTTCTTTTTCTCTATAGATTTTTCTTCATCTCGTTTTATTTCCAATCTTGAGATCTTTGGGACTTGGTCTTTGTTCACCTATTCTTCTTGTTTTCTTATCCATACTTTCTTGTATCCGATATCAATGTTCTCTTTCATGGAATTATCGATCATGTTTCTACAATCACGAGCTATGTGTCCATACTTATGACATTTGTAACATTCAATGTTACATAGGGCCACATATGCATTTATTGCTTGAACATTTATTTTATAATCCCTACAATATGAAACCTTATGTCCGAATTTAGTACAATAAAAACAATGACCATAAAATAAATTTGCATACCTGGGAGTGAATGATCTTCTTTGTGGTGTAGTCCTTATGAATTTCTACCTTTACTGATCATGATCATTATTGAAGCTTCTTTGTGGCTTGAACATGGATGGTCTTCTTGAAGATGTATCTTTATTAGTTTTCTTAGATTCCAGTTGACCATGATTCCTTCCTTTGAGTACTTACGCATAACTCTTTCTATTTTCTTCATTATTTTTTTCTAGCAACGTAGAGTGCTTCTCTTCATTCTCTACAACTGATGTGGATGTTTCTGTCTCTTCAACGTTCTTGTTGATCTTGATGATTTTGACTCTTAGTGTGACAACTTATTCTTCAAGATTCTCAACCTCTTATTATTTCTTCATTATATGAGACTTCATGACCTCTTTTGTTCTCTTTTCTTCTTCAAGTTGTATTTTCAATGTAATTATTTCCTCTTCCAGTCTTCTCTCTTCTTGACCAAACACTTTCTCAAGTTGGATTAAGTCATTGGTTCTTTCCTTGAGATGATCCATCGGTATATTTTCTCTCTTTTCTGCTTCTTCCTTTTGTGTTTCTATGTTGGCTTCTAAACATTTAATTTGATATTCTAGAGTTTCTTCAATTCTTCTGGCCTCTTCTAGTTGAGCTCTTAAATTCTTGATGACCTGCTGATACTTTTCGGAACCTTGAACACTTTCCTTTTGCTTCATCAATTCTTTCTTGGATGACTTATTTTCTTCTCTTTCTTTCTTTAGATATTTAATTGCACTGATCAGTTTTTCTCTGTAATCAACTTCTTCTTCTTCATACTCTTCCTCTTCTGAATCTGTCTGACATGATGAGAATATTTGTTTTTGTTCTATATCTGCATCTTCTTTGGCATTTTTTGAATCTGTGATGGGTGAAGAATATATATCATGTAACTTATCATAAAATTATTTGGTTGATGAACATTTACCAACCTTTTCTCTTACCGGATTAGGTAATCCTTCCCAGATGAAATCCATTGTTATTTTGTTATTCTTCTTCAATTCCTTCTTGGTTGCAGTATTTTCCCTTTTTGAACTATCATATCATGTAACAACTGATAGCCAAATATAATGTCCATTTTCCTATAAAAATACTTCCATCCTTCTGCTCCACATCTCATACTTAAAACCATTCTGATCATTAAACATTGGTACTCCATTCTCAGAATAATCCATGTTCTCTTTCCAGTGGTTAAATTGTTTCCTGAAGGAACCGGCTCTGAAACCAATTGGTGGATTATTGAGAGGGGGGGTGAATCAGTAATAGAGAAATATGTTTATTTTTCACCATAAAGTGCAAGTGTTATATCAATGTAGCATTATCATCCAATAGTTGCAAAGTAAATAAAAAATGAACAAATGAGCAATCACACACATACACAGTACACAATTGTTTTGCGTGGAAACCCAAAGTGGGAGAAAACCATAGAATTCTTTTTCTTATATGTATTTAAGAATTACATTCATTGGAATCACCAACTTCCTTTGTTTTCCAACTGCAACTGGAAGGAGGCTCCAACCCCCTAGTTTCTCAGGCTACAACCTGAGGGAAGCTCCAACTCCCCAGTTCTCTGGCTACAACTAGAAGGAGGCTACAACTGGAAGGTGGCTACAACCACATGTCCTTGCCCTGTCCAACTGCCCTGACGTATAAGTAGAATGATGGAACCACTGTCACACTATCACTTTGATATATATTTTTGTAAATCTGAACCAATCAACCTGCACCAAAAAACATGTACCAATAACTTAAACCATGCATCAACTATGCATCAACCTGTAATCAACCTGTACCATAAACAAGTGCATCAACCATGCACCAACCTGTACCAAACAACCTGTAATCAACCTGTACCATAAACAAGTACATCAACCATGCACCAATATGTAATTAACCTATACCATAAACAAGTACATCAACCATGCACCAACATGTAATTAACCTATACCATAAACAAGTACATCAACCATGCACCAACCTGTACCTCAACATGTACCATGAATAAGTGCATCAACCAAGCACCAAACCTGTACGAATAACCTATAACAACAACCTTTTCAAAAAACCTATCACAATAACATGTCTCATCAATCTTATCAACCAAATCATATCTACCCACCAAGATCAATCACCAAGACAACTCTCAAAGATGTGTATCAAGCAAGCATAACACAACAACTCATAATCATCACCAAGATCAATATGTGCTTCTAATAATATACCAATACAAGTATGCTACATCATCCACAAACCATGTGTCAAAAATACTACTAACAAGTGCCTCCAACCAAGTACCAAGTATGTACCAATCATGTATCAACTACTCATCAACTATGACTCATCAAGATGTACCAACATCATCAACTATACACCTCATGTATGTGCCAACTCATCAACTATTTGTCTCAACCATGTACCCAACATGTACCTCAACTAAAATCCCTCATCAATTTCATCATCCAAATCTGATTTGTAACTATGTAATACACCTGGTTTATATGATCACATACCTGCAAACCTTCCTTAATTTTAACAACAAGATACTAGCATTTTCATCAAACTTTATTTTAGTCTCACATGACTAGTTTTGGATTAGTAAACAACTCTAACTTGGAATAATCATAACTATGTACCTGTAATGAATAAAGATATGAAAATAGTACACATTGTTCTTCAGTGTGTTTTATGCAATTCCTCCAGGTGTCACTACTTGGAACCTCTCATAAAAAGAGTTATAGCAAAAATGGCATACCTTGTAGATTTTTGGTTTATTCTAGAGAACAAACTTGTAGAGCATGCCCCGCATGGAATATTTGTTGTATGGATCTAAACATTTTACAAAGAATACTACAGACTGTACTCTAACCAACATATTTGGTATTACTTAATTTGGATCTGTTATGAAGAAGTTATGACATTTTTACACGAAACACATGTTTTAGACTAGTTTCAGGACTAGCCACAAACCCTATTTTCCACAGAGTGTAACTCCAAAAATACAATGACCCATAAGTTGAAATTCATACCAAGGCTAATTGGATATGTTTTCCAATTGGAATCCCAATATCACAGTCTGAATCATTCTGGAAAAAACTTTATTGCAAAAATGGTGATATGACTTGTAAATAACATACCTTAGAAAGCATCATCAAAAGAATTTATCCTCCCTTGAATTTCATCCTTCTTTATTTCACCTTCCCTCTGAAATTCGGCTTAGATATCCTTTGGTTACCTCAGTCACCTTTAAATATTCAATATTCTCAAGTGCGATTAAAATGAGAGAGCCTTGCCTCTTATTTATACTCTCCAAGTAGCTTCCTTAGAAGCATCTTCTAGGCCACTTTGTCCACATAGTCACCTATGTCCAACTTTGCCCAAATTTCCACTTGTCCATGTATCCAATAGCCACTTGACCACTTAACCCATTTTCCTCATTTTAGGTTTAACCTTCTTATAACCACTTTCCATAGTTAGAAAGTTCTTCATTTACTTTATTATTTAAATAATCATGTTGGAGAAATTTCTATTTTCGACACACTAGTTCAGTGGGAGTTAACTGACTTGTTCTATTTTAGACTTTCTAATCGTAGACCATCATTATTATGCATGAATTCCTAATTATAGGATGTCATTGTCTATATGAGTGAAGATCACTCACTCATTGATTACATCATAATATGCATTGATTTTCATTCTTCATTGTGTATCTCTCTTCATTTTCTTCATAAATAGTGTTTGTGTATGGTTTAGCTAGATCTCTTGTTCAGGTTTCCATGAAACACTGACATGGTATCAGAGCTACACTGCTTGGAGCAAGCCAGACAAGCCAAAGAATAATAAAAATCGGAGTTTCGACGAGCTAAATCCGTGGTTGTACCTTTCAAAAGTGATTTCTCCAAAAATATTAATGTTTTAAAGAAACGACTTTCGTGGGAAGTAATTCGACCCATTCTACAAGTGGTTTTTCAATCATTTGGCAAGATTCCTCACCATTTTCTCATAAAGTAAGCCAGAAGATAACCTTATGAAACTGATACGAATCTGTGGTCATACCTTTCTACAATGATTTCTCCCAAAATATTAAGTTTTTGAGGAAACGGCTCGCTAGGGAAGTAAATCAACCCATTGTACAAGTGTATTTTCAACCGTTTGGCAATATTCCTCACCATTTGCTCATAAACTAAATCGGAAGATAGCCTCCTGAAACTGATACGAATTTGTGGGCGTACCTTCTACAATGATTGCTCCCAAAATATTAAGTTTTTTAGGAAACGGATCTCAAGAAAAGTAAATTGACCTATTCTACAAGTGGGTTTTCAATCGTTTAGTGAGATTCCTCACTGTTTTCTCATAAAGTAAGTCGTAAGATCGTCTCCTGAAACTGATACGAATTTTCACTTAAAGTGCCCTTTCTACCGTGATTTCTTAAATTTTCACTTGCAGATTGACTATAAAGTTTTAGGGGTTCTTAGAAACTGTGGGAAAGATGGATAGGACAACTATTATACAGTTAAACTTGGTGGTAATCCTCACACCATACAATTATTTTGATTGGAAGCCCAAGGCAAAATTCCAACTCAGAAGGAAAGGATTCTATAATTTGATGATGGCGACAGAAACAGAACCTACATCAGCAATTGAGAAGATTAGATGGGCGAACTGTAAGGATGAGGCCACAAGACTACTTCTTGATTTAATCTCCACTGATCTATGGTTTCATGTTGTTTCATGCAAGACTCCAAATGATATATGGACCACCTTGGAAGGATTCTTTGGAAAGCAGGATGAGATGTGAGGTCATATGCTTGAGGTAGAGTTGAATACCTTGGACCCTAAAAGTTTTGATAATATATAAGAATTTTTTACTAAATTTAAATATTTTCTATTAAGCTTGGGTGAATGTGGTATTGATAAGTCTACACAAGAGAAACAACTTATTCTAACAATCTTGGCCAAGCTAGGACCAGAATACGTTGTATATGTCTCCAAGTTCCATTCTGACAGATGTCTTTTTGGAACAAATTGGAAAATGCCTACGTTGGCTCAGTTCATTTAGTCGCTTACACAAGAGAAGAAAAAACTCATATATATGGGCCTCATGAAATATCCCAAAGAACATGCACTCACCATACATGATGAAAAAGGGTTATCCAAACAAAACAAGAAGGAGGGATATTCCAAACCCTTTAATGATTCTTCAGGTTCCAAAGACTCTTCAGATTTCAAGAAGAAAAAGAAAGGAAAGCAGTGCACTTACTGCAATAAACCGAATCATGAAGAATCCACATGCATGAAGAAACATATCGATATTATGGAAAAGGCACTTTAGCAAAACAACCTTGGAAACTTTTTTCTGGAGGGATTCATGAAGCAGAAGGAAGAAGATCCTTCTCCTAAGAAAGGTAATCATCATGCTCTGGTTGCAATTAATTCCTCATCTGATTCATGGATTATAGATTCTGGTGCATCCCATCATATGGAAGCGAAAGAGGAAGTTGTTTCTTGCTTGAGTCCATGCTCAAGACCCCCTATTCTCATGGGGGATGATACTCCAGTAGCAGTAGCACAAGAAGGGAGAGTGGAATTCCACAATGACAGTTTTGAGAATGTACTACATGATCCAAATCTTTCTATGAATCTGCTCTCAGTTTATCAGATCACTCAGAAAGGTAAAAAGGTTGAATTTACATCAGATTCAGTTTCATTAATTGACATGCATGACAATTTTATTATTACAATTGGTGAGGTGGATCACAAGTCAAGGTTGTATAAATTCACTAAGTTTTCTGACGATGACTCATATTTTCTATTTACACATAAGGAGAGTACTTTGCATGCACCTCCAGTGCAACATGCATATACTCTTGTGCTTCCATCAGTTTCAAACATCAGAAATGATTCCATACACTCAGATTATATACATGGAAATAAGTAGGTAGTACATCTAGATAAGAAGCCAACGCCGAAGCTTCAATGGATGCCCAAGAAGGCACAGACCACACTTTAGGCTGCAGGCAACCTTGCAGGGAATCCATTGGATTCGAGGATGACTCGATCTCAACATGAGGAGCCTTATTGTGTACTTTCAACTTCAGAACATGTGATGCCCATGCATTGCTACATGGTTCAATCTACTGATCCACAGAACTACAATAGGGTTGCGGGAAATCCATTATGGCAAGCATCCATGCAGAAGGAGTATGACTCACTCTTACAGAATCAGACTTCACATTTGGTTCCACTTCCACCAGAAATGAATATTTTCAGGTGCAGATGGGTCCACAGGATCAAGAGGTACAAGGCTAGACAGGTTTCCAAAGGACTTCATCAGATCCATAAAGGTTTCTATATCTTCACGAAGACTTTGGTATTCATGGAAAAAATAATACGTGGTATTCATGGAAAAAATAACTAACAACAACATCCATTCATGAAAATGAAAACATCCACTCATGGAAACATCTATCCACATCAACATCCACTGACGACAACATCCATTCATGAAAACATACATTAATGTCAACATCCACTCATGGAAAAATCTACTCATGAAAACATCATAACCTCATGGAAACATCACAACCTCACAACAACATCAAAACCTCATAGCAATGCACAAGACATCAAAACCTCATGGCAACATCACAACCTTATATCATACCTTGAGAATAAGAAACAAGAAAAGAAATTCCTTTAGACTTATCTTGCACACCTCTAGATACCAAAGAGACACCCCAACACCTTTAGCACACCTCAGACTTTATCTCTTGCTTGTTTGCACTAAAAATGTGAAATTATATCCTATATTGATAGTAATTTGTCCCCAAAAGACTGACTAAGTTTACCTCAATTTTATAGTTGGGTTATCTAACGAAAAAAAATAATATATCCTCATTCCTGTGGATTTATATGGACATCCATATACCATTGGAAAGGTTTCGGAATATGATTTACAACCATGTAACTTGTTCTCCCATTTGAGTTAGGTATCTAGGGTAAAAATGTCTTCAAATATAGGGTATCCAAATTGGCAAAAAATAATACTTTCAACAATCTCCATCTTTCAATATTTATCTTGGACATATGTATGATTTAAATATTTATATTGGAAATATTGTAGGCTCCCCTTGTATTTGAAATCAATGACAATAATATTTCCAACAATCTCACCCTTTTTCATTCATGGAAACCCTTAGTCAATTTTGATACTCCCCCTATCTACAACTTTCCTTGTGTCTGCAATTCTTCCTCTATATGCAACTTCTCCCCCTTTGACATCAATGGAAAATGGTTGCTCCTACTGATCTTGTTTTTCCCTTTATTGATGAGATGAGAGAGATATCACTCCGATACAACATTTTTCTCCTTTGACTTTATCGAGTATGTATACATCTCTTGAGGTTTTGTTTTCATGTTTCACTAATCTTCCTGGAGTTGCTTTCCTTATTTCACACCCTTTAGAATGAAATGTGATATTGTAACCTTGATCACACATTTTTCTGACACTTAGAATATTATTCTTTAACCCTTCAACATACAATACATTTTGTGTATTAGTCTTTCCATTATCAAGACTAACAATACCTTTTCCAACTATCCTTGCAAAAGCCTTATCTCCAAAAGTAACATTGCCTCCTTCTTCCTTTGAGGTGAGAAAATTGGTCTGGTCCCTTGTCATGTGTTTTGAACATCCACTATCAATGTACCATTGGTTCCCTTCATTTTGAGCATAAAGTGCAAGTCCACATTCGTCCTTCTTCGGTTCTTCTTGCTTCCTTTTTCAAACTCTAGTGTATTCTTCTCTATGCTTGGTAAGAACATCTCCTTCCCTATTTTGTTTAGGAGACTTTATCGTGTTTCTTCTACATTCATGTGATATGTGTTCATAGTTATTGTACGTATAACATTTAGTATCAAGTAGAGGAACAAACGAATTGTAGTTTATGTTTGTAAACCCGTGAGAATTTTTGGTTTTCTTGCCCAAATAATCATCCTTTGAGCTTTTATAAGAACCTCTATTTATATCTCTCACATGATAAATTCTTGCATAAGCTCTACAATATATTGTTTTATGACCAAAATTATTGCAAGAAAAACAATAGCCAAGATAGATATTTTGGTATTGATTTGTCAAAGGTCTTTCTGGTGGAACAACTATTATGAACTCATTCATGTTCTTCTTGTGAGAAGAATCAGGTTTATGTTGGTCATCATTTCCTTGCATGCTATTCCTTTCATTGTTGGTGGAGCCTTTGATAATATTAGCATAGCTTTTATGATTTTCTTCATTTTATTTTTCTAATGAATTTATGAAGTTAATGTTTGCATCTACCTTGATGGTATTTGTTTATCTTCGTCGCCGAGACCTATCCTGATGAATGGTGACCTTTGGAAACTGATAATTTTATCTAATATTTCAATACTCTTTCCAAAATTTCAAGTTTTCTCTAGTTCTTTTCTTAAGGAAACTATTTCACCTTCCATCTTCTTGCAATTGTATTCCTTTTCTTTCAGTTGGCTTCTCACCACTTCTTTTATCCTCTTTTCCTCTTCTAGTTGAGTATTCAGGGTAGTAACTTTCTTCTCTATTTCTTCAATATCATGATCCTTCTTTTCATGTTTTTGCAATTGCTTCTTCTGTTTTATATTCTCTTCCCTGAGTTTGTCTATTTATTTTAAGGCTAATGAGTTATGCTTCAAGATTCACTTCCCCATCAATGGCTTATTCTTATGAATATTCATTTTCTTCATCAATGTTTTTTTTTCCATGGTTATGGAGAGATACTCTTCTTTATCATCACTATCTTCCCTTTCTTTGAATTTTCCAAATCGTCCTTTTAGCTTTCTCACAACTTGTGCTTCTTCTATCACTAACTCACAACAGTAACAATTGCCAAATTTTTATTCACTAGATCTCTCTTCATAAATGTTTCATATCTTTTCTCAAATATGTTTAGTTGTTGTACACTTCATTACCTTGATAATCTCAGAATCTGGTAGGCCAAACAAGATGACCTCTATTACTTTTTCATTGTTTTCACTTGACTCCTTCCCATCTTTATCTGTATTACCTGTTGTGATTGATTCTCAAATATCAAACCCAAGGGACTAAAAACATATCCTAATTATTATACTCCATGTTGCATAGTTTTTTCCATCAAACAAAGGATATCTATTTGTAGGGTGACCTTCCTTACATTCCATATGTTCTCAATATTTACCTTCCAATGGTTAAATTGTTTCTAAAGGAACCCTATCTAATACCAATTGTTGAATTTATCCTTATACTAAGAGGGGGGGGGTGAATCAGTATAAGATACATATTAATTTATTTAACCATTCATCAATCATTCATTATTTGAGAAACAATAATCATGTATAAACTCAAATCATAATGCACAAAGTTTAACATGGAAACCCAATCAAGAGAAAATGATAAAATTTATCTTTTTAAATTCATTTAGGCACCAACCTACTGGAGACACCAATATCATTAAATAAGAACCAACTCATCAAGGAGTAGGAACCAACCTACTGGAGACACCAATATCCTCAATTGAGCACCAACTCAACAACACCTATAGGCACCAACCTGTTGAATACACCAATCCCCTCACTTGAGCACCAAATCAAAAATATATGTGTAGACACCAATCCAAGATCTTCATACACAGAGTACTTCTAACTTCGCATGCATGCTTCATTCCACAGACAATCCTTCAAACCCTAGAAAGCCTCATAGAATCATTCCTAGAATGTAATCACTAACAATAACATCCACTGGAGGAAACATCTACTGACAAAAACATCCCCTCATGACAACATCCATTCATGGAAACATCCACTGATGATAACATCCATTCAGGACAATGTCCACTAATGGAAACATCGATTCGCAACAACGTCCATTAATTTCAACATCCATTCATGACAACATCTACTCATGGTAACATCACAACCTTATGAAAACATCACAATCTAAAAACAACATCATAACCTCGTAACAGTGCACATGGTAACATCAAAACCTCACAACAACATTAGAACCTTATATCATACCTTGAGAATAAGAAGACCCAAAGGAAGTCCCTTAGACTTCTCTTGGACACCTCTAGATCCAAAATATACACCATAGCACCTTTAGCACACCTCAAACTTGATCTCTTTCTTGGTTTCACTAAAAATGTGAAATTTTATCCTGTATTTATAGTAATTTTGTCTCTAAAAGACTAGTTGAGCCAACCTCAATTTTCTTCCTAAGTTGGCGAACGAAAAAATTCATTATCTCCTCATTACTAAGGAGTTAGAGGGACTTCCATATAATGTTGGAAAGGTCTCAAAATAATATTTACAACCATTTAATGTGTGTTCCCATTTGATTTAGGTATCTAGGGTAAAAATTCCTTCAAATATAGGGTATCCAAATTGAACAAAAGTAATACTTTAAACAATCTCCATATTGCAATCTTTATCTTGGATATATGTAGGATTGTAATATTTATCTTGGACATCTTGTAGGCTATCCCTGTCTTTGACATCAATGAAAAAAATATTCTGAACATGTATGTATCCTACCCATACATCGTACCCATGCATCGACCTACACATGGTTTGCACGCAACAAGCTTGTGACCTAGGTTTGATCCTTATTTTCTCTTCGCCATTGCTAGTGGACTTGTGGCTAGATCAAGTCTCAAGAGAGTGGTTTCAAGGAATGCTTCACATTCCTGATTGATATTATTAAAATCATGATGTAGTTCCTGATGATCTAGATGAAGCACCACATATAGAAGCAAAGATCACATAAGTCAAGTCGGAGGCATATGAGGAAAATTGTAATTTTCTCCAGGTTCTACAACCAATTGAGGTAAGAAGAAATTTTTTTTCTTCATAAATAATGACATGTTCAAACTTTTAATTGATACTACATGAATATGGCATTATAGCTTCCACCCTAGCAATGTATTCATCCTGCGACCACCTTGCAACCAAGACCACCACCGCCACTATCACTTAGTAGTATATTTGTGCCTCATCACATTGTTATATTTCTATTGTCATACCCATGCTTGATTTTGGTTTTCAAAACCATGGAATTTTTGTCCAAGTGTATAACATCCTGAAAGAGGAGCATAGTATATTGAAATATATCTTTTTGATAGAAGTACTATAAAACTATAGTCCAGCCTCATATTACACAAATGAACTGAAATCTTCTTAAAGTTTGTGGGAGGCATAGAGGTGTTGAAATAAAGTGAAAAAATGTTGTGATGTACATAATATTAGGTCAAGCACCCCTAGGAAGTAATGGGGAATAAAATATCTTTCATAAAATTAATGCTCCAAGTGTTGAATAAAATTGTTGCAAAACTAATAGCTTGAATTAGGGCCGTAATAAATGGGCAGCTAAACTGAGGTAAATTTAGGATGGATTTATTCTCGTTTTACAAAGCATTGCGTGAGGGAATTTTTTTGAAGTAAATTAAATCGATTGACTTTGAGAAAAACATGTAGATTTTTAATAATATACCTCACTATCTATTTTGAGATATCCCAATCTACTTCATTTCAAGATACTCTATAGAATTTAATTTACATCATTTCATTCTGAAATGTAAAATAATAAGAAACGATCCTCAGAAAATACCAATGTTGAAAATATAAAAATAAAATAAATGTTCTCTCCTACAGTTTTTTATGTTAAAAATAAACAACTACGAAGGTTCAAACCATGGCTTATCTGATACACTAGCATTGGAATTCGTCTTACAATAACTTTTCCTGAGAATCCCTATCCATGAGAATCCATCGTAACTAGGGTTTATGATCCTTTATATCTTCGCTAATGCATGACATATTAAGCCCATTAAAAGCAATTTTCTCCTTCTTTACAAAATAAACCTAACTTTACGCACCTTGCCCAGAGTGACAGAGAGAAGTCTTGATGATGTTCGCAACCACTTGGCACGCCATCACTTAGTCCAAAAACAAACAAAATTGTTAACTTAAATGACCTCAAGACTTCCCTTTAAATCAAACTAATACAGCATGAAGTGTGTTGAGGCTTAAAAATGCAACGATGAATACTATGCTCGCAAATGATTGCCCAACTTTATTAGATATCAATATTAATAATAAACTAGTAGGTGGGGACCCCTTGTTAAAATTATGGCACTATGGTGGATATGTTGCGATTATATTTTGTTTGATTAAGTGATGGTACCAACATAGTCCTTCTATAGTTCATTATGGTTTAAAATTTTGTGGTAACATGTGATGGTTGGTTGATTAATGCATTGCACTGGATGGCTTTGATGGCCTCTCACAGAATATGTTAAGGCTTCCCTGTGGATGAAAGAATTATTATCAATTTTGGTTTTGATATTGCATTAAACATGGCATTAATTGGTTTAAATGGTCTTGATAAAAGATAATAATGGAGCTCTTTTGAATAAAAGAACTATACTCAAGCTCTAATGTTATGTATTATTGTGATAAAGGAGGGGTACACTTTACCCTTTCTACTATAGTTATGCGCCTTGTTGAGTTTCATAAGTGGTTGCAGATGGGGTAATGTTTCTAGCACATTGTTATTTTAAAGAGTTTGACATTACAAAGGGGTGTCGCAGTATGCAAATGTGATATGGCAATGGACATTTGGTTGATAAATGTTTTATTGCTATGGTGAATTGGCTTGGCTCATACTTTGAATTGAATGAGGTTGGAAGGGAGAAGCGACATGCATTTACCTCACATGAATTAAACTCCCCTCGAGACCTTCACCCTAGTCATTCTTACATTTTGGTTTTTTCTCTGATAGTTGTTGCTGCTCTGCATTGTTCTGTCGTAAAGGAGGGATATTGTCTCATTTTCTTCCTTGCGCAGACTTTTCCAGGTATGGGTTTCTTACTCTTCCATCCATGATGATTACTCTACCCTTTGAATCAACTTTGGCTCAATATTTCTCTTGGTCTGTGTGATTCTTAGGCTATTATGAGATATTTGAACTGTGTATTGGTGTTGTGTCTGTGGTTTATTATGGTGATTGTTCTAGATTGTTGGCACTTTAAAAAAAGAAAAAGAAACGGTTATGCTCTCCTTGATGTGTGTAATCTTTGCATGGGTTTATTGGATAAAATGGAAGTGAATCTTGCTAGGCCATGGCTTCGGTTTTGGGTCTGGCCTCTCTGTGGAAATTGATTATTATGATTTGAAAAAGCTCTAAGCTTTGCGTGTATCCTACTTATGTATTGTCATAGCAGATCTCTGTGTTTAATTTTCCCACTCCATGTTCCTCTCCGTGGCTAGTATTTTTTGACCCTGTGGGTTGCAATGTGAACTAATGAAACATTAAAATATTTGTGTCTTGTCTGGGAAAAAATATGAGTTGTTAGCTACCATTGTGTTTCCCTCACTGAAAAAATTGTTTGGAGAACATTGCACAGTGTGATTTAACATCACCCATAAATTGATAGAAGCATATGGATGCTTTCTAGTCGGGCACGGGTTTGTGCTTAGACGCTCATATTAGAGTGTTGTTTAAGAGATTAGCTTCATTTCATTTTCCTGTTGGAGTTGACAGTCTGTCGTTTTGGTAACCCTCATAGCCGAGAGTATTGTTACTTGTTATGGGTCTATGGTAAATTGTGAAAGGCATGAGTTGTCTGCGCTATTCAAAGTCTTAACCCTCTGGTCAAACCACCTATTCTTACCTTTCACTTGTTGTTTTTAAACTATAAATATTAGATTGATATCATTTTACTCTAGTCGATGGTTGATGAAGCACTATACGTGCTTGGTTGCATGGGCACAATTTTGGTTGCGTTCCTCGTTTGGAAATTTGGGAAGAAGTCTGTACCTAATTGTTTATGTGAAGCCTAAGCTCGAAGTATTGCATGTTATTTAGTTCAAATGTTATGTTGATTGTATTTAAAAGACACATGTGTGTGAATTTATTGGGGCCCGATAAAGAGTTATAATGCCCAATTTGATTGTGTTTAATAATGTTTAGATAATGGACACAAGTGGTGAAAATACTGTGCATGTTCCTATTGGCTTTAAAGAATAAGTAATAGATATAAATGGTTGTAAGCACTGTGTGTATTCCTATTGGTTTTAAAAGGATTTAGCATTGGAGTTATGAATGGTTGTGGCTCAAAGGGTTATTGTGGTTTATCATGTCAATTGTAATGTTGGCTTTTATGACTATTATATAAAGGTTATATGGATACGAAGGTTGTTGTAATTAAATTTTTCTGGGCATATAGATTATTGTTTGGAAGCCAATAGGAAACTTTTAAAGGAAGTAACAGTGTAAATTGTGATTTTGAAAAGTGAATACTGTTGAACTTTGAAGGTCGGAACAGAGATATGTTTGATTGCATGTTTTGATTTATTTTCATTTGAACAATATCCATATTATGTCCCTATCATTCTACCACTTTTCGCTCATTACATTCCCCTCATAATCCCATTTTCATTTTTGGCATCCTTGTTCTGTGAAATAAATTAAAAGGGAATGTGTAACAACAACAAAAGGATAACACAACAAGGATTGGTGATTGATATTTTGTATTTTATTACACAGTTAAATTGTTTAATTAATTGTTGAACAATATTCCTGTATTAATCCCCTATCATTATGCCACTTTTTGCTAATTATACTCCCTCCATATGTCCCATGAACCCTATCACACCCCGTTCACTTGGAAATTGTTAAACGGTTTGTTATAAATGGATTTTCATGTATATCGTGTCAATTTCTGAGAAAACTTTTTATTCATGCAAGTAGAGTGTCATGTATGGTTTATTAAGGGATTAATTACTAATGAACTACTGCTACAGGATGAGTTTCTTCAGCAGGGGTATCCATGGAAGAAATAACAGAGGCAGAGGAAATTGGAACCGAGGGCCTAGAAGGCCTAGATTTTCCATTCATTTTGATGTTGATCCCCAATAATTGAACCAGTTGTTCCAAGGTAGGTTATTTAACTAGATTTGTCATGGAATAATACAACCTCTACCGGAGATACCCCCCTTCTAGCCTCAGAACATCCCTGGCATTATTGTTCCTCCACACGCGTGCGTGCAACCAAAAGTCCCTACAAATGATGGATGGAAAGAGATTGTCAACCCGGTTGTCTCTCACCATCATGGTTGGCCCAATATGTCATTGCCTCTCCCACCACCTATCAATCCTAATGTCCATATTTCCCGTGTTGATTCACTTGTCCAAGATTTACATGCTATTAAAAGACTAAAAATTGATATTCCCACTAGGAAAGATAAAGGAAAAGTAGTTTCCTCCCCTTCTTCTCCATCATATGATTCCTCAAAATCCGTGTCTTCCTGCATTCATTTGAAGGATCTTTGTTCCCATGTAATCAGTAAAATACAACCTCAAGTTTCTAATCAACCACTGGCTACTTTCGGGAAATCAAAGGGGGACAATAGTGATAAAAGAAAAATTCTCTCTCAGAGTGACAAGTATGGATTTTAGTTTATCTGTTTTATGATTTGAGTTGATAAAGACAGTGTTAATGGTTTGCAGAAAGTTTGGACAACAAGATCTTTTTTGGATAATGTCGATTATTTGGATATTTATATATTTTTGGATATGATTTAAATTGTTTCTGATATTTAAATATTCAGTATGGAAGGTATCTAAGGGAGATACAAGGGTGGCATGTGTTAAAATGATTATCCATTTGTGTTATATTTCATGATTTGAAAAGAAGAAAAAATGGGAGTCACAAGGGGTCCCACCTACCTAGTTATTATTAATTAAAGACCCTTAACTATTATTATTATTATTATTTATTTCTCCTAAACTAACTAGTTAAGTCAAACTAACTTAACTAAATAAACTAGTCGAACTACTTCAACTTATTTGGAAAGAATAAAAGTTGAATGAGAAGAAGAAACAAGGGGAGAATAGACGGAGAAAACAAGACTAAGGTTTTCTCTTTTGATTTCATGAGATAGTTTCAGTTTTCATTCATTCTTGAGTTTATTCAAAGCCTAATTCTCTTTTTGACAGCAGGGTCTTAATGTAGACAAAAAGGTTCAAAATTGATCCAGGTGGATATCAGTGGCCACCCACCTTTTCCAACTGGCTCAAAATAGCTTTCTGGCAATTTTGATAATTTACTATTTTTAGCAGGTGTTAACTTCCAGGGCCATTTTGAGGGCCTAAATGAAGGTTTTCCGAGATCAATGTTCTCAATGATAGATGAAGGAAATATTGATCCCCCAAAATGAATCTCCTCGACGATACCTTTCCAACGAGCTATCATATGCCTAAAACGGAGATCGTATGCAAAAGTTACGACCCCGGGAAGTTGATGTACTAACTTACCCAAACGGGGCCCACATGACTTTTGGCGCTTCATCTCCTAGGGTTAGGTTTTTGGATGTCTAGGACTTTTGTCATTCCCATTTATTGTAAAAGGGCCTTCAGAGCCTCATTGTAACCATCTTCTTGCGAATGCGAGTAGCCATCACATCTCTTCTCAGAGATAAGCTGCCACCATTCTAGCGAGTCTTTCACTCTGTATTTTACAGTCTCTGTACATTTCTTTCATTAATAGAAATAGTGTATTACTGTATATATTTGTTTATGGTTTCATATCTGATACATTTCTGTTATATTATTGAATATTTGTGATATCTCTGTGCATTTCTGTAATTATATCTCCGCTCTCATTTCGTGCCAAAAATAATCCGAATCAAAAATTGAACCAAACCCTTCAGATGCTTGTTTTAGAGGTGTTGATCCATCCTTGATAGTCTGTGTATTCTTGTCTATTTGTGGATTAAGTTTCATAGTTGATAAAGGATGTTTTGCATAGTCAAATTGGCAGCAGTTTGTGGAAAGATGATCCAGATTATGAATTTCAGTTTTACTTTGTTGTCGGAGTCTTTTTGTATGGTGTTCATCGTGGATCTCTAAATTAGACTTTGGTCCATTCCCTTGCAGGGGTTTTGTAAAGAGAAAAACACTTTTGATATCTCAAAATGAAATAAATCAGATTTATGTTATGTCTCATATGTGTGTATTTATGACTTGGTTACTTTTTTATTTTTGATCTCCATGTTTACTTTTTGTAATCTAAGTAAATTTCATAAACTTCTATAAATTTTATTTCATATTGCAACATTCTTTTCATTAATAAATCAACCTAAACCCTTGTAATTAATACTTGTGTATTGGGAGAATTTTTTAAGGCTATAAAACCCTGGGTGACATTCTCGACTATCTATTCCTAGCCAGACAATATTCGAAAATTATTGACTAAGGTAATTCATACCTTTTCCTCAACATTTATTTTGGAGACCATACTGGGGAGATCTTCCATATCTCTCTGGTTGATTGTAATCGCATTACCATTGAATACTTATGCTTTTGTTTTTTATTCTTTGACTTTTTTTATTTTTCTCATGACAATACATGTTACAAGGAAACCCAATATTGAGCATGGTCTTAAAGACCAAACCAACATTGCTTTAACTTTACTCAATACCATCTTAGAAAGCGTTAATACCCGGGCTGAGCTTGAACGCTCGTGGGAAGTAATTGAACAAGGTATAAGTGTTTGGGAACGCTGGGAGGCGAGGCAAAGGCATCCTAGGAATCAATTGTAGCTCTTTTTTTCCTAAAATTTTTGATCTTATTTTCATGTCCTCAAATCCTCGCATATCTAGGAGAAGAAAAGGATTGTCTCTTGAAATCACTCCTATCACTGAAATAGGAAGAAGGAACACTATTCTGTCAACCCAACAAGGTACTCTAAGGAGAAATTTTTCTAATTCAGCTAGTTCATATTTCTCACCCTCACCCATCACTTACACAATGGCATATGTGGGTGGCTCTGGTGGCACTATAGGTGCCTCATCTTCTCAACCCTCGACCTCATCAATGATTGGTAGCGTGTATAGACATTAGATTCTAGTCAAATCAAATACTAACCCTACCAAGGTCATTAATAAGTATGGGCTCTTTAAATTCTAGGAGGATGCTACTACTACCTCGTCCCATGTATCCTCTCCTCTGAACCTAGTGCCTGCTAGGATGCTACTCATCTGCTACCAAAATTCAAAGATAATATCCCTAGGTTTTCAAGAAATAACACAGTCGCTACAAACAAACACTTGGTGGCATTCTCTAATGTCTGTCACAATATAGGAGCTAATGACAATGATACTTGTATGTTCTTATTTTTTAACTCCCTCGAAGGGAAAGCAGGGACAAATTTCTTTAATTTTCCTCCCAAGATTATTTCCACTTGGGAAGAGTTAGTTTATTGGCTCAAATATACTTGTGGGTAGTCTAAGAGCCCAGTCAAACAATTACGAGAATACAATAAAAATGTGTACAAAGATGTTGAGACTATCAAGTCTTTCAACCTACATTTCACCAAGTTATATAATCAAATTCCCGAACTTATTCACCCCCATAACCAAGCCGCTTGTATGAATTACTATAATTCTCTACCATCCCCTTATCGGAATAGTCTTGAAGAAAAATCCATTGACAATCTTGGTTTCCCTCTTCATACTTGTCTAGAGTATGAAGAACAACTTGAAAGAACAAGCCTTCCCAAGGGAGAATCAATTAAACAAACGGACATGTCTGCCCTCTTACAACTTGTACAGGATATGAATAATCAAATGATAGAATATAAGCAAAAGGGAAATACCCCTTCACTCACTCCTGGGGCATCATCTTCCTCTTCACCACCTTTTAGGAATACCAATTCAAACAAATTTATGCCCAAAGCCATCATGTCTCACAGTTGGTGTAAATTTTGCGAGGAAAATCACGAGGAAATTACTTGTGAGGTAAAGAAGAGTGCCAAAGATAAGATCTTTGGAAAAACTCCTGAGACCACCATTGCGGTTCTAGATTGGGAAAAAATAGAAGATGTCATGATCATAAACACTAGGAATAAATCCTATGCTTCAAAAGGAAAATATGATCCCCCTCGTACTTCTTCTATCCCAAGATCATCTTCTCCAACTTCTACTATACAAGCTACCAAAACTCCTAACAGTCAAGGAGCCCCTTCCCATATTCCCTCTTCCAAATTTAATATTCTCATCCAATTGGCTAATATCAAGGTCGATGCTACTCTTATAGACATGGTCGTTGTCCCTAAGCAACAAAAGCATATAAAAATTTTCATGGAGGGAAAGCCTCCACTATAGCCAATCTCTCTGAAGAGACAACATAAGAGGATTCTATTGTAAATAAAGTAGGTGTAAATAATTGTAGACACCCTGTAAAAAACCCTCCATTTTTCATTTCTGTATAAATTATGGAAAAAATAGCCCATTGTTGTCTAATTGACAGCAGTTCGGGCCCAAGCGTGATGTCGAAAATTATTATGGAAGATCTTTTATTATCTTGTACCAATGAAAATTCTAGAAGCATGCTCTCATATAATAGTCTACAACAATCGACCATAGGTCAAATCAAAGACATGACTTTGGTTCTGTGCGCACATCCTGAAATAAGGACAACCCTTAATATTCAGGTAATTGACACGCCAATAAGTAGCTATTCAATCATTTTCGAAAGATATTGGCAAGCCTTGATAGGTGGATATATTTCACTTGACGGGACACACTTATCCGTTCCTCGGAATGGAAAGAAAATCATAGTCCTAAGGGAAGGAAGAATTTCACCATATATAGAAACCATTCCACAGCCTAATGTAAACTATGTCGAGGAGGACTTAGGAGTGTACTCCATCTTTGTCGATGAGGATAACACTACCCTGGAACAAATTGACCTAGAGGATGGGATGTATCATATGCACTTTGATGGCTCATGCTCCAATGAAGGTATTTTAGCTCGAATTATCTTGTACTCACCTGTAGGTAAAATTCACAACTTTTCCTATTGGTTAGAGTTTTCTTCCACAAACAATGTCATCGAATTTGAAGCATCACTGCTAGGCATTGAAAATGCCTATAATTTAGGTTGTGGTCACCTTACAGTTTTTGGGGACTCTGAACTTGTTGCAAACCTTGTACGCTAAATATATTTTCCTATCAAAAAGTTGATGAAACGCTACACCCAAGATGTTTGGGAACTTATCTCGAACTTATTATCATTTAACATCACTCATGTTAAAAGGGAACTGAATTCAATGGCTGACAAGTTAGTTGTTTTTGTAGCCTCTCCTACTCCCCAACTTATGCCACAAAGACTTGATTGTAATTTTCAATCCTTATATCCTCCTCATATCCCTAACAATGTAGAGTCATGGCAGGTCTTCCCTAGTGATGAAAGCATATGTTCTTTCATACAAAAGGAACCATATAATCCCAAGGATATTATATCCATGGAAACAAAAATCCCAAGGTTTTGACTCCTCTAGAAAGTTCATTTTCATCAAGTGATGTAGGCAACAAAGAAAATCATAAAGAGGAGGAGTCAAAAATGAAAGTGGGTGAAACCATTTCCTTGAACATTGGAACACCCAATTCCCCAAAGAATGTTAAGATAGGTACCCAATGTACTGATGAAGAAAAGTTGAAATTCGTTGAGTTACTTCGTGAATTTCAAGATGTTTTTCCTTGGTCTTATGAGGATATTCGTGGTTTTGATCCTAATCTTATACAACATTCAATTCCTATCAAGGAAGGTATAAAACCGGTTAGACAAAAACAAAGACCCATTAACCCCACACTTAAAGCTACTATTAGGAAGGAGTTGGAAAAACGCTTGAAGGCTGGGATAATTTTCCCTATTAAGTATTTTGAGTGGGTTTCAAATTTGGTTCCCATTTAGAAAACAACTGGTCAAATCCAACTATGCATTGATTTTCACACATTAAATAGAGTGAGATTAAAATACCATTTTCCTCTCCCTAATATGGAAATTATTTTGCAGCAAGTTGCAGGGTCACAAATGATGTCCTTACTTGATGGTTTTTCTGGTTATAATCAAATTAAGGTAAAAAGGATAGAAAAATACAAAACCACTTTCATTACACATTGGGGCACATTTGCTTATGAACACATGCCTTTTGGCTTATCTAACGTTGGTGCCACTTTCCAAAGAGCTATACAGATAGATTTTGACGATCTAATCGGTAAGATTATTCAGATTTATCTTGATGACTTAATTGTATATTCAAAGAATTGATTAGATCATTTTGGTCATCTTAGAAAAGTTCTCATGCGATAAAGAAAATTCAGCATTTCTTTAAATCCTTCTAAGTCTATTTTCGGTGTTACCAAGGGCAAGCTCTGTGGGCATATTGTTTATGATCCAGGAATAATCATAGATCCCAAAAGGATTGTTGCTATTCTAAACCTTCTTGCCCCCACTTCCAAAAAGGAGGTTCAAGCCTTTATGGGAATTATCAACTTTTTTCGTAGGTTTGTTCCTGATTTTGTTGTAATGGTCAAACCAATTCACAATCTTCTCAATAAAGATCACTCCTTTTCTTGGACTGATGATGTCGAGAATGTTTTCGTAAGGATTAAGAAGGAAATCATTTCTACACCGATGTTGGCACAAGGGTAGACCCATGGTTCATCTCCAAAAGCGCACCAACAAGCCCTAACTACTGGCCCTTTTGGCAACACCTGTGAAGCAGATGCGGTCTCACCCGAAGCAGTTATGGAGGAGTTGCAGGACAGAGATGTCTACAACCAAGGGGAATATCAAGTGGATCTAATGCAATAACAATGCAACATTCACATATCACTTATCAGCTAGGATATACTCTGCACATCTACTTATCATATCTAAAACAATAATGCAATCATCGTATATCAATGACAGAGACAAAGTACCAATCACACATAACACAAGATATACATGGTTCACCCTCTCTCTAGGGCTACGTCCACATAACTATGCTTTATAATATATTAGGATGAAGCATACAGTTCTTGTCTGCACTTTTAGCTAGCAGATCTTCTCTCTTCTCCACTCTTTCTCTCCCCTCTCTGCACACCCAGTTGCAAGGTTGACCTTCGCACCCAGCTGAAGATCTTACAATACCAGAAGGCTCTCACACTTAGCACTTCTTTCTCACACAACAATAATCTCTCATTACATACCAACAACAATTACATCAAACCACTCGAATCTGAATGAACCCTCTTCCCTCATATAGGTTCTTATTTATATGTTACAATCACTCACCGACATCCTTAGGTTGAAACCTAGGTGTCCAAAACCCTAGATACCAAAACTCTAGGTCAACTTGACCCATATTTTCAGGGCTTCGCCGGCCTATCTTTCCTTCCTTCTCGCACGGTTCTTTAAAGCATCCACCAGTGGATTTTTCTACTTGTTGAGTTGTCCACGATCCTTCTTCCTTGCTGATCTATCATCCTCGATCTCCTCGTCCAATGAATTTATTTTCCTTAATTCGCTCCGTATTTTTTTCTCTTTTGCTCACTTCGACCCAGTATCAGTCGCTGTGTCTTCCGCACTGTTCGTATTTCACATTTTCTTCCTTGATCTTCACTTTCTTCTATAACCAAGGGCCAACAGGCCCCCAACACTCACATGTGACTCCTCCTGAGGCACTTCGGATCTGAGCTTCCTGTTTTACTTCAACTTCAGACTGCACAGTGCCACCTCTTCTTTTTGTTTGATGCCTCCTCTCCTTCCTTGTTCAGACTTTATTTTATGTGTCCCGTACCCAGTTTCAACTGAACCTGGTACCTAGACCCTTTTCCTCTTCCATTTACTGAGAGTTACGGGGCAGCTGGTTGTCATAGTACAATTTCAACCGGCTCCCATTCACTAATCCTTCCTTCTATTCTCCCTTCAAGGTCTTCAACTGCACAGCTCCTCCTTTTGTAACATAAGAGATCTCATATGGCCCGAGCCAATGTGTTTTGAACTTCCCAGGATGCTTGATGAACTTATTGTCATATACCAGTATTAGATCACCTTGTCTAACAACCTTCTTCTTGATGTGCATGTCATGGTAGGCCTTCTCTCTTTCCTTCTGAACTTGTTGATGGAATCCTGCAATAAATCTATCTTCCTCTAGTTTGACCAATTGTGCAAGCCTCTCTTGAACAGCGCCAGGGTCATCCATATCTGTAAAGGCAGCAATTCTTAAGCTTGGCACCAAATATTCCAATGGAACAACAGCTTCAAGACCATATACCAACTTAAAAGGTGTCTACATTTTCATCTTCTTGCAAGTGTTTCTATAGGTCCAAAGTACTATTGGTACTCTTAAATCCCATTCGTCCTTGTTCACACTGCAAATCTTGGTTAGTGTTGTCTCCAAAATCTTGTTGAATGCTTCAACTTTCCCATTTGCTTGTGTATGGTATGGTTTGCTCTTCTGATGGTGGATTACAAATTCTTCAGTCAAGGCTTCAACTATCTTATTTATGAAATGTGTGCCTTGATCACTCATAAGGATCTTTGGGCATCCAAACCTGGTTACGATGTCATCAAATATGAAGTGCGCAGTTGTAGTTTCACTACAGTCCTTGACTTCTCTTGCTTCGGCCCATCTATTCAAGTATTTTGTCGTAGTGATGATGTACCTTTCTCCTGTGTGCTTTCCTGGGGGGTTTATAGGTTCCACGAAGTCAATGGCCCATTTTTCAAATGCTTGTAGGGCCAGCTGTGGTGCTAATGGAATTTCATCTCTTCTGGATGGTTTTCCAACTCTTTGGCATATGTCATAGGCTCTGGAATAGTCTTTAGCATCTCTGTGTAAGGTAGGACACCAAAGGCTAGCTCTAAGAACCTTTTGTGCAGTTTCTTTAGCTGCATAATTTCCTTCTGTGATGCCATCATGAGATTCTATGAGGATCAGTGGTCGCTCTGTCTCCATAACACATCTTATTAATATCTCATCAGGTCCCATCTTGTATAGATGTCCATCTATAAGGGAGAAGTCTGCAGCATGCACTACTAGATGTTTCTTCTAGGGGATTGTATACTCACTAGGTTTCATTCCTATTGATAGGAACTGGACTATCTCTGTGAAGTGGTCATCAATCTTTCTAATGGCTAGTAGTTGTGCATTTGGTAGTGTGTCCTCCAAACTAGTGGTCTCTTCTCCATGTTCCAACCTTGACAAGTGGTCAGGACCTTTATTCATTCTTCCTGGCTTTACTATGATCTCAAAGTCCTGATATTCGTGTTGTAGTTATGTAATCTTGTCAATGGTGGAAGCATCCCAATAATCTCCAACATTTGGAAACTTCGGGGTCTGTTATGTTCCAATATTAACCTTCTTAATATTGATTGGTTGTCCAATGAATGGTAGCTCAACTCCTGTTCCTTCCACATCTCTCTGGCCTCTTGTTTCTGCGATGTTCACCTTCCTAGGATCATCGTCTTCATCAGCATTGATGTTGTAACAGCCTTGCAATTTCTGGAGAGGTGCATTCCATTCATCCTCTTCTTATTCCAAAGGAAGTTTAGATGCCTCCTCGAATACTTTCTGTCTCACAATCTGTAATGCTTGATCTACTGAAGGATACTGACTTTCAAATAAGAAGGTGATTACAAAATTTTGATTCATACCTTTCCAATATGTAGTGATGAGGCACAACTTTGCTTGAAGGTACCAGTTGATAGGTGTCGTGTCCAGTGTGTTGATGAATTTGTGCACCCACTGTACTTGGGGAATGTTTCCCCATGCTTCCTCGCAACTCCGCACGTGGTCCTTTGGACAACTTCAACCTGTGTAGTGAGCTTCGCAACCTTCTACTTGTGCTGAGAACCACGTTGTCATCGGGGTACGACATTGTACCCATTCTGTAATGTTGTTTTTGTGTGTCCCCCACCATCTTGTTGGGGTTTCTTTCATGGCCTCATCCATCGCCAACAATATTTGTTGTATTGGTACACTTTCTTCAAAGTCTGACAAGAAGGTTTCTAAGGGATTTAGACCATCAAAGGTGGGTAAGTTACTTACTTTTGTGCCGATCTAGTGAACTTCTCTGGTTAATATAGCGCATGTTCTTGTAGATACTCCGTACATATTATTCTTTCAGTTTTCCAATGATTCTTCTGAGTCTGATGAACATGCGCTATCACTTCACTAGCTTAGGTTCCCATCGGTTGTAGGATTAATGTAATATTGTTGTTTGGTTGTTAATTTTTATATGTTTTCCAGTTCATATACATGGTCTTCTTCTCTGATAGGTTATGTGTATCGTTGACCTTCATCTGGATCTAAAGGTGCAATGACCCTAAGGCCATCTCTTTAAAAATTCATACGTCTCTTCTTTAAATCAACCATAGTGGAATTATTGAAATCCCAATCAATTCCTAACAGCGCGAGATAAGGATAGATATCATCAACTATCTCAATTACCTCAAAATCTGTAAACGTTCTTACTCTGTCGATGTCCATTGGGACATTCTCCAATCGTCCAAAGGGGTTGATAGCTTGTTGGTTGGCCATCCTGAGCTTGATAGGGGAATAGAACAACTTTGGTTTTCCCATCATTGCCCAGGTTTGCTTCATCATGAAATTGACCTCTGACCCTAAGTCGAGGACCACAGAATCTATCTCATACTCTCCTATTTGAGCATTCAAATGTGATTCCTTATCGGTCCTTCTCTTCTTACCGATTTGATGTACTACCCTATTCAGTAAGAGGTCTATCTTTCCTAGCTCATATTGTTTGATTAAAGTTTGTAGCTCTTGTACAGTGCTTTCATTCTGAATCAACTTAATACAAGTATATAGAAATTCCATGAGCTTGCTTACCTCTTTTCCTTCTTTTGGTGGAGCAAACTGATCAAATTTCAAAGGCATTCCATATTCTCTCACTTCTAGTCTTGTTTTTTATGAGGAACCCCGATCTCCTCTGAATTCGTTTCTTTCTTCCTCAAATATTTCTCTTTCTTTATTTGCCTCAAAGGTTTGGGTCTTCTCTGCATCTTTCCTAATTCCTGAATCTTTTGTAGTCTTCCCTTGGGTCATTCTGTCATCTCCTGTAATAGTGCCTCCTCTAGTAATAATAGTGACTCTAGGGTCTTATCCACAAGGTTCATCTTTGATCAATTGTATCTGCGGGTTCTGCTGAGGTCCTTGTTTCTCCTGAAGTTTAGCCAGCAATGCTAGACATTCCTCGATAACGTGTTCGAAAGAGTTGCAGTAGCTACAAGTGGTACAAGGGTTCTGACATTCTCTTTCCAAGTGTCCTAGTTGTGCACAGTTATAACAGATTATCTATCCTCAGCCTCGACCCATACCTCCTCCCCGTCCTCATCCTCTAAATCCACCGTGAGGATTGAATTTTCCTCTCCCAGGGGAGTTATATTGCATAGTGTTTCCTTCTTGTTGTACTTCACCTTGAATCTTGTATATGTCTCATGACATTTCATGCATGAGATCATAAGCCCTACAATCCCTATCATCATGTCCTACGGTCTTACAGAACGTGCAATACAAATTTGTGGGTGTCTGAACATACTTTTGCATGTAATATCACTCTCCAGAGCGATATCTATTTTTGCATACCTCGCACTAGGGTAAGGTGACTTGCTTCAAAGGGCTCGGAGCTCCAGAAGCCAAGTATTCATTGAATAGGGGACAATGTTCCTTTTCATGGCCTTCTAATCTGCATCTGGCACACCAGATGTCTTCTCTTTTATCTTTTCCCTTGTCTTTCTTCATATCTTCGACCTGCAAAGACAAACTAGTTAGTTGACTCAAGATCTGACTCATACCTGAGCTAGATTCTCCCATAGGGGATGATTCTATCTTCATGGCGATATCCAGTGCCTTGAACTGTGAAGCAATACTCTGTTGCATCAGAGGAACTCTAATGTGTGGTAAGAGAGAAGCGATGAACCATTCTTTATTCTGCTCATCTGGGATTTGAAAAGTAAATCGGCCTGTTAAGGTTTTGAATCTATGATCAAATTCCCAAACAAGTTCGGCTACCTTCTGCTTGATATCTTTCAATTATGTAATACATTGTGACTCCAACTTGGGTTTCTTGAACTCTACAATCAGTGAATTCTTAATATGATTAAGTGGCTTAGGCTATGCAAGTCCTTGGACAAGCTTCATGTACCAGCTCAGTGCCTGATCTCTTAGGGTGGTACTAAACTGGGTTCTTTTGATAGCTTCATCGGTGACATTTTTAATATTCCATACGGCTTCACATAGGAACCAGTGATGATCAGCATCTTCAAATCCATCTCCCCTAAATATGGGAAGCCTCATATCATCTGCCATAGATCTTCCTAGGGTTCCTGACTGAGTATGTGGTGGACTACTAGTGACGGTGCTCTAGATGCTCTGGTGGCTTGGATTACTCTGATTTCTTAATACTACTGAATCAACAGGAGGGATAATAGAACTTACTTCAAAAGTCTACGCAGTTCCTGAAGTTTCAAGTTCTTCTCAGTGAATCTCTTCAGCTTTACCTTCCTCTATCCTAGAAGGTTCTGAATGCTCCTCGTCTATTAGATCTACCTCTTCTCCACTGTAGAAACCCTCGTCCCCATAGTTCTTCTTGAATAAGCTCACAAGGTGAACTTCTATGAACGCTTTTCCACTGCGTGTATGTCCAGCTTTTGTGTCGTTGTCGCTATCATAATTTTTTAACATTAGCTTTTCTAGATCCGACCAACCTACTGTATCTTCAAGATGTTATTTTCATGCAATAGCATCTTGAGTTTCAACTTCAGGAATTGTAAAAATTTCACTCTGGGTCCCTTGAAGAAATATCTCTCGACTTGGCTAAAAGACTCTACTCTGTCAACAGCAAACTCGGTGATGTATCCTCCAATGGTACTATCAAACCAGTGATCTACTACTTGTGATACGGCATTATCGGCTCTCTTGACCTTCTTGATTAGCTACGACATCCAAACCACAGGAGGTCTAGGTCGGATCTCAAACTGGGTATCTACTAACCTAGATAACCACTCGTATAGCTTTTGATGGATTCCCCCAAAGAAAATCTAGTGTATATCAGTAAATATATATTTCTCCAACCAATCCTCTATAATAAGATTAGGGTTCTTGTTTTGGGCTTCAGCGAATTCCTTTTCTTGATCCTCTATCCACTTTTGAGTCTCTATCTTTGATGGAAACCACCTTGACATTCCCTCAAGAATATTTCGGTCTCGGAAATGGAACCATTTGTTGGCACAGGGGAAGACCCAGGGTTCAACTCCAAAAGCGCACCAACAAGCCCTAACTATTGGCCCTTTCAACAACACCTGCGAAGCAGATGTAGTCTCACCCGAAACAGTTATGGGGGGGTTGCAGGACAGAGATTTCTACAACCAAGGGAAATATCAAGTGGATCTAATACAATAACAGTGCAGCATCCATATATCATTTATCAGCTAGGATCTACTCTGCACATCTACTTATCAGATCTAAAATAGTAATGAAATCATAGTATATCAATGACAGAGACAAAGTACCAATCACACATAACACAAGATATATGTGATTCATCCTCTCTCTAGGGCTACGTCCATAGAACTGTGCTTTATAATATATTAGGATGAAGCATACAGTTCTTGTATGCGCTCTTAGCTATCAGATCTTCTCTCGTCTCCTCTCTTTCTCTCCCTCCCTGCGCACCCAGTTGTAGGGTTGACCTTCACACCCAGCTGAAGATCTTACAACACCAGAAGGATCTCACACTTAGCACTTATTTCTCACATAACAATAATATCTCACTACATACCAACAACAATTAGATTGAACCACTCAAACCTAAACGAACCCTCTTCCCTCATATAGGTTCTTATTTATACGTTACAATCACTCACCAACACCCTTAGGTTGAAACCTATGTGTCCAAAACCCTAGGTCAACTTGACCTGTATTTTCAAGGCTTTTCCAGCTTATCTTTCCTTCCTTCTTGTGTGGTGCTCCAAAGCATCCACCGGTGGCTTTTTCTGTTTGTTGAGTTGTCCACAATCCTTCTTCCTTGTTGATATGCCATCCTCGATCTCCTCATCCAGTGGCTTGCTTTTCCTTACTTCGCTCCATATTTTCTTCTCTTTTGCTCACTTTCACCCAGTATCAATCACTGTGTCTTCCGCGCAGTTCGTATTTCACCTTTTCTTCCTTGATCTTCAGTTTCTTCCAAAACCAAGAGCCAACAACCGGTTTTGGCGAAGTCGGATTTTGAGAAAGAGTTTATTATATGCACTAATTCCATAGAGGAAGTGGTCTATGTTATTCTCGTACAATGCAATGACCAAAATAACAAAAAAACAGTAGCTTACATGAGTCAAAGCTTATCAGATGATGAATTCAAATATTCTTATATTGAAAAAAATGCTTTCACTCTTGTTAAAGCCATGGAGAAATTTCGCCACTTTATCTTAGGCAAGCACACACTGGTAAAAGTCACTTTACCTGCTATCAAGTTTTTTCTCTCATAGACTTATCTTTCAAGGAAGCTTGCACATTGGCTTGCCAAGATCCAAGAGCATGATTTAACCATCATGACTTCAAAAACCATTAAGGGAAGAGTCTTATCCCTTCACTTGGCTCAACATGCTGAAGCAAGTGAAGAAATATATGAACAAGATAACCCTATCTTAGCACTATTTTACATTGCTAGTCAAATCCTTCCTACAATTTAACATCCATGGTACAAAAATTTGTTGTACTACTTGCAAAGTCATAGATGTCCAGATAACTTATATACTTATCAAAGGAGAGGGATCCGTCTTGAATCTTCCAGATATGTTATTTTAGGAGACTTCTTGTTTAGGAGATATGTCAATGGTATATTAATTTGTTGTGTAAATAATGAGGAAGCACAAAAATTGTTTCTTATTCATGTGGGTGGCCACTTTTCTTCTAAAACTACTTCTTTTAAAATCATCAAAAAAGGTTATTACAGGCCTTCAATTTTTCTAGATTCTTATAAATTTTCAAGATCTTTTGACAAATGCCAGAAATTCTCTGGGAAAGAACGTCTGTCTGCCATGCCTCTACAACCTGTCCCCCCTGACTTTCCTTTTTCAAAATGGGGTCTGGACTTTATCGGTCCTATTAATCCTCCATCTTCAACAGGGCAGGTTTTTATCTTGACATCCACAGATTATTTTACAAAATGAACTGAAGTTGTCCCACTTAAACATTCACAGGATGAGCATGTTATTTATTTCCTTGAAACTAATATTTTCTCCAGATTTAGCGTTCCTTTAGAAATTATTACAGACAACGACCCCACTTTTATTTCTACTAAGCTGACTCAGTTTTGAGCTAAGCTGGGAGTTAAACATTTTTCCTCATCATCTTATTACCCTCAAGGAAATGGCCAAGCCAAGTCTACTAACAAAAATATGGTTAGAATTATCAAGAGGCTCATTGAAGATAAGCCTCATCAATGGCACACCATCCTCACTTACTCTCTTTGGGAAGATCGCACTACTACCAAGGTAAGCACACGTTGCACTCCCTTTCAGCTTGTTTATGCCCAAGAAGCTATCTTACCTACCAAGATGGAACTTTCTTCACTACGGCTGATGCTGCAGATTGAAGAATTAAATTCTTCTAATATCTCTCAAAGGATAAATGCACTGTTGGATTTAGAGGAACAAAGGATGTTTTCCTTGGATAACATAAAGAGAAAACAACAAACTGTAAAGAAATATTTCAATAAAAGCACAAAATCTGTCAAATTTAAAGTAAATGAGAAAGTCTTGCTTTGGGATTCAACTCATGCTGATAGAGGAAGACATCCTAAGTTTCAAAAATTATGGTTGGGTTTTAAAATCGCTTTTGTCTTGGGCACAAATTCTTATCTTCTAAAGGACTTGGAAGAGCGATTATTTTCCTATAGCACCAACGATTCCCACTTGAAACACTATGTGGAACCAGTTTGAAAATTAAATTGTTTTATGGAAATTACTTCTGTATTATAATTTGTGTTTCACTGCTTTGATTTTTCTTTGTTGTTTTTATTTTTTTGTTGTTTTGTTTCTATTGTTTTTCTTTTATTTACTTCTTTTCTTTTCAGAAATAAATCATGGATCAGTTTTTCCACAACGATGTTATTCTGCAAGAATGGTTAATCAATAACAATTAGGTTACATAGTTGTCACAATGTCCCCCTTGAAGACATCACTAAAATTTATCTCTACTTCCAGTACTGTTGTTAGATAGATAATTGGATTTTCATCCCTATTTTCTACTTTCCTTTTCTTCCCTCTGCCCTGAGATTCAAAAAGAGCACACCAGAATTTTTTGTCCTTTAAGAAATAAATTCTCTCACTGTGACCAATCGAATTTTATGCATACAAGAATAAACCACTCATACGTAACACTTTCCATTAGTTATTCCCAAAGTGCCAAATCATGTTTTCCTTAAACCGCCTCACTTCCCCCTATTGCATAATCATTATGGTAAATATCTTCTTTGATCTACGATTCACCTGGTATGCAAAACCGGACATTCTGAATTCTTAATCTGTTGAAAATAGATTTGCCTGTGGAGTCGTCATTTTGTTGACACTTAAAAACACAACGATGAATACTATGCTCACAAATGATTTCCAAGATTTATTATATATCTCTATTAATAATAAACTAGTAGGTGGGACCCCCTTGTTAGACTTATGGCGTTATGGTGGATATGTTGCACTTATATTTTGTTTGATTATGTGATGGTACTAGCACAGTCTTCTACAGTTCATTATGGTTTAAAATGTTTTGGTAACATGTGATGGTTGGTTGATTAATGCATGGCACTGGATGGCTTTGATGACCTCTCACATAATATGTTAAGGATGCCCTGTGGATGAAAGAATTATTATCAGTTTTGGTTTTGATATTGCATTAAACATGGAATTAATTGGTTTAAATGGTCTTGATAAAAGATAATAATGGAGATATCTTGAATAAAATAACTATACTCAAGCTCTAATGTTATGTATTATTTTGATAAATGAGGGGCACACTTGACCCTTGATACTATAGTTATGAACCTTGTTGAGTTTCATAAGTGGTTGCACATGGGGTAATGTTTCTAGCACATTGTTATTTTAAAGAGTTTGAAATTACAAAGGGGTGGCACACTATGCAAATGTGATATGGCAATGGAAATTTGGTTGATTAATTGTTTAGTTCTATGGTGAATTGGCTTGGCTCGTACTTTGAATTGAATGAGGTTGGAAGGGAGAAGTGACGTGCATTTATTGCACATCACTCAAACTCCCCTCAAGCCCGTCACCCTAGTCATTCTTCCATTTTGGTTTTTTCTCTTGTAGTTGTTGCTCCTCCACATTGTTCGGTCGTAAAAGAGGGATACATTCTATTTTTCTTCCTCGTGCAGGATTTTCCAGGTATGGGTTTCTTACTCTTCCATCCATGATGGTTACTCTTCCCTTTGAATCAACTTTTGGCTCAGGATTTCTCTTGGTCTGTGTGATTCTTAAGCTATTATGAGATATTTGAGTCATGTATTGGTGTTGTGTCTGTGGTTTCTTATGGTGATTGTTCTGGACTGTTGGCACTTTAAAAAAAAAAATGGTTATGCTCTCCTTGTTGTGTCTAATATTTGCATGGGTTTATTGGATAAAATGGTAGTGAAGCCTGCTAGGCCATGGATTTGGTTTTGGGTCTTTCCTCTTTGTGAAAATTGATTATTATGATTTGACAAAGCTTTAAGCCCAGTCCATTATTATTGATTACTTATGGATTCTCATAGAAGGTCTCTGTGTTTAATTTTCCCACTCCATGTTTATCTCTATGGCTAGTATTTTTCGACCCTGTGGGTTGCAATGTGAACTGAAGAAACATTAAAATATATATGCCTTGTATGGTAAAAACTATGAGCTGTTAGCTACCATTGTGTTTCCCTCACTGAAATAGTTGCCTGGAGAACATTGCACAATATGAGTTAACATCACCCAGAAATAAATAGAAGCATTATAGATGTGTTCTAGTCGGGCACGAATTTGTGCTTGGATGCTCATATTACAATGTTTTTTAAGAGATTGGCTTCATTTTGTTTTCCTATTGGAGTTGATAGTCTGTCGTTTTGGTAACCCTCACAGTCGAGAGTATTGTTACTTTTTATGGGTTTGTGGTAAATTGTGAAAGGCATGAGATGTCTACGTTATTCGAAGTCTTAACCCTCTGGTCGAAACACCTATTCCTACCTTCCACTTGTTTTTTTTAAACCCTAAATATTAGATTGATATTGTTTTATTCTATTAATGGTTGATGGAGCATTGTGCATGCTTGGTTGCTTGGGCACGATTTTGGTTGCGTTCCTCGATTGGAAATTCTGGAAGAAGTTTGTACCTAATTGTTTATGTGAATCTCGGGCTCAAAGTATTGCATGTTATTTGGTTTGAATGTTATGTTGACTGTATTTAAAAGACACCCCTGTGTGAATTGATAGGGGCCCAATAAAGAGTTATAACATCCATTTTGATTGTGTTGAAAAATGTTTAAATAATGGACACGAGTGGTGGTAAATATTGTGCATGTTCCTATTGTATTAAAGAATAAGTATTGGATATAAATGGTTGTAAGAACTGTGTGTATTCATGTTGGTTTTAAAAGGATTTAGCATTGTATTTATGAATGATTGTGGCTCAAAGGGTTGTTGTGGTTTATCATATCGATTGCAATGTTGTTTTTTATGACTATTATATAAAGGTTATATGGATACGAAAGATGTTGTAATTATATTTTTCTAGGCATATAGATTATTGTTCGGAAGCCATCCAACAATTTGTAAAGGAAGTAACAGTTTAAATTGTGATTTTGAAAAGTGAATATTGTTGAACTTTGAAGGTCAGAACATAGATATGTTTGATTGCATGTTTTGATTGATTCTCATTTGAACAATATTCATATTATGTCCCTATCATTATACCACTTTTCGCTCATTACATTCCCCTCATAATCCCAATTTCATTTTTGGCATCCATGTTCTGTGAAATAACTTAAAAGAGTCTATGTAACAATGACAAAAGGATAACACAACAAGGATTGGTGACTGATATTTTTATATTTTATTACACAGCTAAATTGTTTAATTAATTGTTGAACAATATTTGTGTATTAATACCCTGTCATGATACCACTTTTCACTAATTATACTCCCTCCATATGTACCATGAACACTATCGCCCCATGTTCACTTGGTGATTGTTAAATGGTTTGTTATGGATGGATTTGCATGTATCTCGTGTCAATTTCTGAACTAATTTTTTATTCATGCAAGTAGAGTGTCATGTATGGTTTATTAATGGCTTAATTATTGATGAACTGCTACTATAGGATGAGTTTCTTCATTAGGGGCAGCCATGGCAGAAATAACAGAGGCAAGGCAAATTGGAACCGAAGGCCTAGAAGGCCTAGATTTTCCATTCATTTTGATGTTGATCCCCAAGAATTGAACCAACTATTCCAATATGGGTTCTTTAACTAGATTGTTAATGGAATAGTACAACCTCGACCAGAGAAACCCCCCTTCTAGCCTCAGAACATCCCGGGCATTCTCTTTCATCCACATGTGTCCTTACAAACAGAAGTCCCTGCAAATGATGGATGGAAAGAGATTGTCAACCCGGTTGTCTCTCACCATCGTGGTTGGTGTTGGGTCGCCAAAGTACCATCTTTTTACCAACCTTTCACTTCAATTTCACTTCACTATCAATTCACTTTTAACCATATTCCTCTTTCCCATACCCTTACATTAAACCATTTTCATGATTACATGGGTTTTAGACATATTATTTTCCAATGCATCTATTTTAGTGTTTTTGAGTGAATTTATGATTAAATATTGGAAAAATGACATGTTTACACTTATATATGAAAGTGGGATGAGTTTCATGATGTTTACAGGTGTATTTGAAGACTCCAACCAAGTCAAA
>ML777655.1:21895-45765 GCA_009831015.1 Picea engelmannii | reverse complement strand
TCCTCTTCAACCCCTTGAAGATTTGATGAAGATTTGGAGTTTTACTCAAGTATCTTGGATGGAGATTAATCATGAAAGAGAGATTTGTGAGAGGATTTGTAGAGATATCACTTGATAGGTGTGAGCACATGGTTGTAACCAAATGAGACATTTGTGGATCTAGGAGAGATTTGTGGATCTAATTTATCTTAAATATTTGTATAAATAGGAGTGCCTCCTCCATTTCAAAGGGAGGACTCCGGGAGCATTGTGTCCAACTTATGATGGAGTAAGAATCAAGCTTTCTTTTCACATCGGTTTCCATTCTCTAGTTTAGATTTAGAATTCTTTAGTTTATGTGTTACTTTGTTCTTGGGAGAATTGAGCTCACTCCAAATAGATCATAGCAGCATTTTCTTCTTGTTCTAATGATTTGAATAGGTTTATATGCTTTATTGTTTTTATTAGAATTATTTGATGATCTTGATTGTTGATAGGTTATTTGAAACATTACGAGAAGACCTCCTGTAAGGAAGCTAGTGTTTTCATTCCTACAACAACTAAGCCTTTTTAAGTGTATTTATTTTCAATGCATGAGTGTTTACTTGATGATCTTGATTGTTGATAGGTTTTGTGAAACATCACGAGTGGACCTCCTGTAAGGGAGATAGTGTTTTCTTGCCTACAACAACTAAGTCTTATTTAGTGGAATGAAAGAGTTAGGATTTGATTGAGTTTTCTTAGATTAGAGTTAGATGCCTACTCCTGCATATATTTTTCTAGCATCATCACAAGCTTACGAGCATACCTGGTTGATAATTAAATGAAAGCAATTTAAGCAATTGAATTGCCCAACATTTTTGGCGCCATTGTCGGGGATGGTGCTAAGGGATTAGGCATTAGGAATTTAATTCAGTATATTTTCTTTAGTTTTATTGATGCAAATAAAGGGATCTAACTCATGACGAAAGGACAACTTGGTGACAGCGGGATCTCGGTAAGCATGAGAAAATTCTACATGATTGTTTTTAGTTTTTGCTTTATGTTTGTTTTCATAAATTTTTATTCATTTCCCCATAATTTCCCTTTGGTGGTGGAGTAAGAGCCACCTCGTTTACTAATCATTGGCAGGAAAATATACAGGAAAAAGGGACACGCAAAAGGAGTAAAACAAGTGGAGTTTCAGGAGCTAAGCATTTGAGATCTACTTAAGAGGTAATTTTTTCTTAAAATTATTTTCAAAGTTGCATATTTCAAAGATTTAAAGAGTCGCCAAGTTTCTAAGTATGATCTCTTTTTGCGCCCTGTTGCGATCTGGAAGATCAGAAAGAGAATTTTGGATGAAGTATCAGTCCTATAATGTCTATTTTGATTTGACATTCTCTATAATTTTTGCGACAAAATTTTCATAAATGTCTAGATTCCATATTTTAAAAAAATAATCGGAAAAAAATTTATCTAGGTTTTTGTCTCCAATTCATAATGGCTTGTTAAAATATATATATATATAACTATGTTTTATTAAAAATAATAATAATAATAAAATATAACTTAATAAACATAGTTATATATAACTATGTTTATTGAAAGAAAAAGAAAAAAAAAATTATATATATATATATATATAACAAAACTGTGTTTAAAAATAAATATAGTTAAATAAAAATAATAATTTAAAAACATAAAAAAAAAAAAACTAGTTTAAAAACTCGAAGCGCATTTATAAAAACAAAATAATTTAAATTTTTAATAAAACTACCCTGCAATCAAACTTTAGCGCATTGGCATACTCCAATAGCCATAAGTTTCAGGCCTTTGGCTTCGACCTTTTATATTATATGAACTCCAACTTCAGGCTTCAGCCTTTGTCATTTTCAATCCACTGGTGTATAAGCTATGGCTAGTGGCACGTTCAAACTGCATTATGAAGGCTCTGGCTCTTCCAAATTTCCAAACTTGAAACCTGCAATAAAATTCAATTCTCCACGCTTTCCATCACGGGTCTCAAGCTCTAGTTCAATTGTTAAACAATTTCTTATACGGTGGTAGATCGGTGGGTCTACGAAACGTTGAGATTTCCGTGCGATTACACATAATTGCAATTGAAATAAAATATATTTGGTGGCTATGTAACAACCTAACAGCTGGAGTAGTATTCAGGTTGTTTGGATACAAATGTTGAAATCGTGGCTTCAATCCCTTGAAATTCTCCATTTTTAAACACGTGCTTTGATAAATAAATTTGGAGTTGCACTTTCCTCCACGTGCTTCGATAAATAAATAATGTTTCTTTCCTCCACAATGTTTTCCTTTTTCCTAAAAAGTGTTGTAGCTTCACCTCTTTCCATATGATGTTGTTTCACTTGGATTCTCACCAGATTCGAACCGCCAACCTCCCAAAACGCTATTTTGTTTCACTTGTGAGCCCCAGGATTCGAATTTATGATGCGTTCTTGCATTATACTTTACCTCCACTTCAATGCTCCAATGCATTCTTTATTCTCATGCTAATCTTAACGCATTTTCTCCACTCCAACGCCATACCAAATCAAGAATCCCTATTTTGTAGCAGAATTTTCCTTCCTACGCCTACCTTAACCCAAATTTACTAATAAATATTTGAAAAATGAACTCTCAACATACACCATACACCATTGACAATTTAATTGTCAACATACACCATACACCATACATTGTTGACAATTTAACTGTCAACATACACCATTTTCGTCTCTGTGGATAAAATCATGGCATTGAGGAAATATGTGGGAGGTGAATGCATAGACTGTGGAGAAGAGAATGTATCCAAGCAAGAATCATCTAAGGAAAGCAGAGGTTAATTGTACAATGAAAATTGAGTTGGGTTTCAATAGAAGACAATAAAAGAGTTTTAAAAATTGCACATTGGATTGCCAGGTATGCCTTTTCCATCAAAATTCATGATTGAAAATAGAGAGGAGTTTAGAAATTAAAAAAAATGAGATTTTCTTTGTTTTATTTGAACATAAAAATCTTGTTGAAAGAACATACACTAAGTTGAATTAAAACAGAATCTGCAAGCTTGAAAAGAGCAAAACAGTTGTTGAACCTATTCGTTGCTCAGGCTTGGACATTTACAATTTTTTTAACTATACACCTGAAAAAAAATATATTAATTTGCGCAAACTATGACATATGGTTTGTATAATCAAGGTTGCAGGTTCAATAAGGATTGTTAGGGATTTGGCCTTTTTCCCTGTGTAAGCAATAACATTTTCACTTTGCTCAGAAATAATTTTGACCATCATGATTTGGCTTTTGAATCACTGGAATTGAACATCAAACGAAGAAGTTATCAAAGAAACACTGAGACATAGTCCAAGGTGCACCACTTCTCGAGAGGTAAAAAGTGCATTTCATTTTATTTGTTTTCCTTGTATTTGTTCTATTTAGCACTAATTGTGAATTTTTGCGTATGTATTGGATGAAAAAAGACTGATCACCTCTATTCTTCGATAAACTCACGTTTTATTGAAGGTCAGTACTAAGCTTTTTTTGCAAGTTCTGGGACGATGAAGAAGACCAATTTATGCGCTAGCGGTTTTCAAAGACCACATACTCTTGAGAAAATCATGTCCCAATGAAATCATGGAGAAGTCAATATCATTATATTTCAGACCATATCCTTCATACCATTGCTATCAAAAGAAGACTTTCAGATCCATTATGTGATGATTCATCTTCTTTCCTTTGAGCCTAACATGTTGAAGTCAATACTCAAATTTTCATCTTCCTATCACTACTAGATAATGGCTTCACCTTTTTGCAAGTTTCATACTTTCCTGCCTCACTTTCATTCACACCTAACCCATGAACAAAGTCATTCAGCTCACTTACCATGTTGAGTTACCACATTGTCATTTTCCTTTTGCCAAATAAAGCCTGCTTGATCTTTCATCTATGGTCCTCTAAATCATTACTTTCTACTCGCGTTAGATGATGGGGGATTCCTTATGGCCCTTATTCTTACCAGTCTTGACCCATCAACATCAGCACATCATCTAGGATTGACACTAGAGACATTTTCAGTACCTTGAGGCTTGCATGCCATAATGGCAAGTTTTCTCGACAATAAACAATGGGAATATATCAATGTCCCCTGTCTGTCGGATATTCTAGGTGACTCGACGTGCAACACATTTATTCGTACCTAGAAATATGTACTTGGGTATCTTGACTCTCATTGACATTAATGGTGAGTAGTATCATGTCGGTTAACAACATTCATTAAATATTGGTAATTCGACAATTTATTTCTATGTTCGACATCAACAAAATTTATTCACATAGATAAGAATTATGCCATGATGCGGATATGAATGAAGACTATATGGTTCCATGACACTCACAGAAACTTTCAATAGTGTTCCAGTAAATCAAATATTCAACTCCAGAGTTCAGCACCAACAACTTAGTTCCATCAATAAGATGGTATAGATGTACCAATTTTAGATCTCATTCTATGTTCATACAACCAAGCAGATCATATTATTTTCACTCTGAAGATCCATGATCCAATAGTAGTAGCCAAAATATTCCAGCCATACAAATATCTCTCAGATGCATAGCTCATGATCTTCCCAGGTAGGTGAAGGTATCTTGTTTTCCAATCTTTAATCAATAATTCCTTGAATGCTAAATACATGTATTTGAAAAAATTCTCATTCACCATTAACCTACCCTATTTGCTAATTTTTCCAAGGATGGAAAACATCTACAGTTTGGGGGGAATATTCATCATATGCCATTCATTTATCCCATATTACATCTTTCATAACAGATATTCATCATATGCCATTCATTTATCCTATATTACATCTTTCAGAGCCTCATAAGCTTTTCACCAACATGTTTTCCCAATTGAGTGTTATTATTTTTATAAACACCTTCATTGACTTCCTAAAATGCATCATTGGTTTGTACATGAAGCACATATTCCAAAGAAAATATACCATGTGGAGGATGGTTTCTATGCCTTTAACATACTTCAACACACCTTATTGAATAAGACTAAAATGATTGAATGATTGTTGCACACATTACTGAATCATCATTTTGAATGCATTCATATGATTGAACTTTCAATTCTATTCTTTGTTGTAGCAAGAAAAAGAAAAAAGAAAGTGTTGTCACACAAGAACCAACACTTACAATATTGATGGTTGTCACACAAGAACCAACCATAATCAAGAAGAAGAAATGTTGCTACATAAAGAAATACTTTTGGTTGTCACACAAGAACCAACCATAAGCAAGAAAAAGAAGCGTTGTTACATAAGGAAATACTTATGGTTGTCACACAAGAAGCAACCACAAAAAGCAGCTTCCACTTAGATATCTTTCAACAAAATAAGACTCCATCACACAATTCAGGAAATTCAATGCAAAGTTGCATGAGGACATGCAACACCTTCAGTTGGGGGGTATGATGGGTCGCCAAAGTACCATCTTTTTACCAACCTTTCACTTCAATTTCAATTCACTTTCACTTCACTTTTAACCATATTCTTCTTTCTCATACCCTTACATTAAACCATTTTCATGATTACATGGGTTTTAGACATATTAGTTTCCAATGCATCCATTTTAGTGTTTTTGAGTGAATTTATGATTAAATATTGGGAAAATGACATGTTTACACTTATATATGAAAGTGGGATGAGTTTCATGATGTTTACAAGTGTATTTGAAGACTCCAACCAATTCAAATTTGACCATCAAGCCTCAAATTCGAATTTCCTCTTCAACCCCTTGAAGATTTGATGAAGATTTGGAGATTTACTCAAGTATCTTGGATGGAGATTAATCATGAAAGAGAGATTTGTGAGAGGATTTGTAGAGATATCACTTGATAGGTGTGAGCACATGGTTGTAACCAAATGAGACATTTGTGGATCTAGGAGAGATTTGTGGATCTAATTTATCTTAAATATTTTTATAAATAGGAGTGCCTCCTCCATTTCAAAGGGAGGACTCATGGAGCATTGTGTCCAACTTATGATGGAATAAGAAACAAGCTTTCTTTTCGCTTCAGTTTCCATTCTCTAGTTTAGATTTAGAATTCTTTAGTTTATATGTTACTTTGTTCTAGGGAGAATTGAGCTCTCTCCAAATAGATCATAGTAGCATTTTCTTCTTGTTCTAATGCTTTGAATAGGTTTATATGTTTTATTGTTTTTATTATAATTATTTGATTATCTTGATTGTTGATAGGCTATTTGAAACATTATGAGAAGACCTCATGTAAGGGAGCTAGTGTTTTCATTCCTACAACAACTATGCCTTTTTAAGTGTATTTATTTTCAATGCATTAGTGTTTACTTGATGATCTTGGTTGTTGATAGGTTTTGTGAAACATCATGAGTGAACCTCCTGTAAGGGAGCTAGTGTTTTCTCGCCTACAACAACTAAGTCTTATTTAGTGGAATGAAAGAGTTAGGATTTGATTGAGTTTTCTTAGATTAGAGTTAGATGCCTAATCCTGCATATATTTTGTTGGCATCATCACAAGCTTGCAAGCATCCCTAGTTGATAATTAAATGAAAGCAATTTAAGCAATTGAATTGCCCAACATTTTTGGCATCGTTGTCGGGGATGGTGCTAAGGGATTAGGCATTAGGAATTTAATTCAATGTGTTTTCTTTAGTTTTATTGATGCAAATAAAGGGATCTAACTCATGACGAAAGGATAACTTGGTGACAACAGGATCTCGGTAAGCATGATACAATTTTACATGATTTTTTTTAGTTTTTGCTTTATGTTTTTTTTCATAAATTTTTATTCATTTCCCCATAATTTTCATTTGGTGGTGCAATAAGAGCCACCTCGTTTACTAATCATTGGCAGGAAGATCTACAGGAAAAAGGGACATGCATCAAGGAGGAAAACAAGAGGAGTTTCAGGAGCTAAGCATTTGTGATCTACTTAAGAGGTAATTTTTTCTTAAAATGCTTTTCAAAGTTGCATATTTCAAATATTTAAAGATTCGCCAAGTTCCTGAGTATGATCGCTTCTTGCGCCTTGTTGCGATCTGGAAGATCAGAAAGAGAATTTTGGATGAAGTCTTAGTCCTATAATGTCTATTTTGATTTGGCATTCTCTATAATTTTTGCGACAAAATTTTCATAAATGTCTAGATTCCATATTTAAAAAAAATAATCGGAAAAAAATGAATCTAGGTTTTCATCTCCAATTCATAATGGCTTGTCAAAAATATATATAACTATGTTTTATTAAAAATAATAATAATAATAAAATATAACTTAATAAACATAGTTATATATAGCTATGTTTATTGAAAGAAAAAGAAAAATATATATATATATATATATATAACAAAACTGTGTTTAAAAATAAATATAGTTTAATAAAAATAATAATTTAAAAACATAAAAAAAATAAAAAAATAAAAAAAAACTACTTTAAAAACCCAAAGCGCATTTATAAAAACAAAATAATTTAAATTTTTAATAAAACTGCCCCAAAATCGAACTTTGGCACATTGGCATACTCCAATAGCCATAAGTTTCAGGCCTTTGGCTTCGGCCTTTTATATTATTTGAACTCCAACTTCAATCTTTGGCCTTTGTCATTTTCAATCTGCTGGTGTATACTCTATGGCTAGTGGCACGCTCAAACCGCATTATGAAGGCTCTGGCTCTTCCAAATTTCCAAACTTGAAACCTGCAATAAAATTCAATTCTCCATGCTTGCCATCATGGGTCTCAAGCTCTGGTTCAATTGTTAAACAAATGCTTATACGGTGGTAGATCGGTGGGTCTACAGAACGTTGAGATTTCCGCGCGATTACACATAATTGCAATTGAAATAAAATATATTTGGTGGATATTTAACAACCTAACAGCTGGAGCAGTATTCGGGTTGTTTGGATACAAATGTTGAAATCGTGGCTTCAACACCTCGAAATTCTCCATTTTTAAACACGTGCTTTGATAAATAAATTTGGAGTTGCACTTTCCTCCACGTGCTTTGATAAATAAATAATGTTTCTTTCCTCCACAACATTTTCCTTTTTCCTAAAAAGTGTTGTAGCTTCACCTCTTTCCATATGTTGTTGTTTCACTTGGATTCTCCCCAGATTTGAACTGCCTACCTCCCAAAACACTATTGTGTTTCACTTGTGAGCCCCAAGATTTGAATTGCTGACGAGTTCTTGCATTATACTTTACCTCCACTTCAACGCTCCAATGCATTCGTTATTCTCATGATAATATCAATGCATTTTTCTCCACTCCAACGCCATACCAAATCAAGAATCCCTATTTTGTAGCAGAATTTTCCTTCCTACGCCTACCCCAACCCAAATTTACTAATAAATATTTGAAAAATGAAATGTCAACACACATCATACACCATTGAAAATTTAACTGTCAACATACACCATACACCATACACTGTTGACAATTTAACTGTCAACATACACCATTTTCGTCTCTATGGATAAAATCGTGGCATTGAGGAAATATGTGGGAGGTGAATGCGTAGACTGTGGAGAAGAGAATCTATCCAAGAAGGAATTGTCTAAGGAAAGCATAGGTTAATTGTACAATGAAAATTGAGATGGGTTTCAATAGAAGACAATAAAAGAGTTTTAAAAATTGCACATTGGATTGCCAGGTATGCATTTTCCATCAAAATTCATGATTGAAAACAGAGAGCAGTTTAGAAATTAAAAAAAAATGAGATTTTCTTTGTTTTATTTGAACAGAAAATTCTTGTTGAAAGAACATACGCATAGTTGAATTAAAACAGAGTCTGCAAGCTTGAAAAGATCAAAACAATTGTTGAACCTATTTGTTTCTCGGGCTTGGACCTTTACAATTTTTTTAACTATACAACTGCAACAAAAATATTAATTTGCACGAACTATGACATATGGTTTGTATAATCAAGGTTGCAGGTTCAATAAGCATCGTTAGGGCTTAGGCCTTTTCCCCTACATAAGCAATAACATTTGCGCTCTGCTCACAAAGAATTATGACCATCATGATTTGGCTTTTGAATCACTGAAATTGAACATCAAATGAAGAAGTTATCAAAGAAACATTGATAGGTAGTCCAAGGTGCACCACTTCCCGAGAGGTAAAAAGTGCATTTCATTTTATTTATTTTCCTTGGATTTGTTCTATTTAGCACTAATTGTGAATTTTTGTGTATGTATCGGATGAAGAAAGACTGATCACCTCTATTCTTCGATAAACTCACATTTTATTGTAGGTCAATGCTAAGTTTTTTTTGCAAGTTATGGGATGATGAAGAAGACCAATTTATGCGCTAGTGGTTTTCAAAGACCACATACTCTTGAGAAAATCATGTCCCAATGAAATCATGAAGAATTCAATATCATTATATTTCAGACCATATCCATCATACCATTACTATCAAAAGATGCCTCTCAGATCCATTATGTGATGATTCATCTTCTTTCCTTTGAGCCTAACATGTTGAAGTCAATCATAAAATTTTCATCTTCCTATCACTACTAGATCATGGCTTCACCCCTTTGCAAGTTTCATACTTTCCTTCCTCACTTTCATTCATGCCTAACCCATGAATAAAGTCATTCAGCTCACTTACCATGCTGAGTTACCACATTGTCATTTGCCTTTTGCCAAATAAAGCCTACTTGATCTTTCATCTATGGTCCTCTAAATCATTACGTTGTAATCATGTTAGATGATGGGGGGTTCCTTATGGCTCTCCTTCTGACAATTCTTGACCCATCGACATCGGCGCATCATCTGGGATTGAGACTAGAGACATTTTCAGTACCTTGAGGCTTGCATGGCATAATGGCAAGTTCTCTCGCCAATAAATAGTGGGAATACATCAATGTCCCCTGTTTGTTGGATCTTCTAGGTGACTTGACGTGCGACACATTTATTCATACCTAGTAAGATGTACTTGGGCATCTTGAATCTCATTGACATTAATGGTGAGTAGACTCATGTCGGTTAACAACATTCATTAATGATTGGTAATTCGACAATTTATTTCTATGTTCGACATCAACAAAATTTATTCACATAGATAAGAATTATTCCATGATGCGGATATGAATGAAGACTATATGGTTCCATGACACTCACAACAACTTGCAATAGTGTTCCAGTAAATCAAATATTCAGCTCCAGAGTTCAGCACCAACAACTTAGTTCCAATAATAAGATGGTATAGATGTACCAATTTTAGATCTCATTCTATGTTCATACCACCAAGCAGATCATATTATTTTCACTCTGAAAATCCATGATCCAATAGTAGAAGCCAAAATATTCCAGCCATACAAAGATCTCTCAGATGCATAGCTTATGATCTTCCCAGGTAGGTGAAGGTATGTTGTTTTCCAATCTTTAATCAATAATTCCTTGAATGTTAAATACATGTATTTGTAAAATTTCTCATTCACCATTAACCTACCCTATTTGCTAATTTTTCCAAGGATGGAAAACATCTACAGTTTGGGGGGGATATTCATCATATGCCATTCATTTATCCTATATTACATCTTTCATAATAGATATTCATCATATGCCATTCATTTATCCTATATTACATCTTTCAAAACCTCATAAGCTTTTGACCAACATGTTTTCCCAATTAAGTGTTATTACTTTTATAAACACCTTCATTGACTTACTAAAATGCATCATTGGTTTGTACATGAAGCACATATTCCAAAGCAAATATACCACGTGGAGGATGGTTTCTATGCCTTTTACATACTTCAACACACCTTATTGAATAAAACTAAAATGATTGAATGATTGTTACACACATTACTGAATAATCATTTTGAATGCATTCATATGATTGAACTTTCAAGTCTATTCTTTGTTTTAGCAAGAAAAATAAAAATAAAAGTGTTGTCACACAAGAACCAACACTTACAATATTGATGGTTGTCACCCAAGAACCAACAATAATCAAGAAGAAGAAATGTTGCTACATAAAGAAATACTTTTGGTTGTCACACAAGAACCAACCATAAGTAAGAAAAAGAAGCGTTGTTACATAAGGAAATACTTATGGTTGTCACACAAGAAGCAAGCACAAAAATCAGCTTCCACTTAGATATCTTTCAACAAAAGAAGACTCCATCACACAATTTAGGAAATTCAATGCAAATTTACATGAGGACATCCAACACCTTCAGTTGGGGGGTATGTTGGGTTGCCAAAGTACCATCTTTTTACCAACCTTTCACTTCAATTTCACTTCACTTTTAACCATATTCTGCTTTCCCATACCCTTACATTAAACCATTTTCATGATTACATGGGTTTTAGACATATTATTTTCCAATGCATCTATTTTAGTGTTTTTGAGTGAATTTATGATTAAATATTGGAAAANAAACACCTTCATTGACTTCCTAAAATGCATCATTGGTTTGTACATGAAGCACATATTCCAAAGAAAATATACCATGTGGAGGATGGTTTCTATGCCTTTAACATACTTCAACACACCTTATTGAATAAGACTAAAATGATTGATTGATTGTTACACACATTACTGAATAATCATTTTGAATTCATTCATATGATTGAACTTTCAAGTCTATTATTTGTTGTAGCAAGAAAAATAAAAATGAAAGTGTTGTCACACAAGAACCAACACTTACAATATTGATGGTTGTCACACAAGAACCAACCATAATCAAGAAGAAGAAATGTTGCTACATAAATAAATACTTTTGGTTGTCACACAAGAACCAACCATAAGTAAGAAAAAGAAGTGTTGTTACATAAGGAAATACTTATGGTTGTCACACAAGAAGCAACCACAAAAATCATCTTCCACTTAGATATCTTTCAACAAAATAAGACTCCATCACACGATTTAGGAAATTCAATGCAAAGTTGCATGAGGACATCCAACACCTTCGGTTGGGGGGTATGTTCGGTCGCCAAAGTACCATCTTTTTACCAACCTTTCACTTCAATTTCACTTCACTTTTAACCATATTCTTCTTTCCCATACCCTTACATTAAACCATTTTCATGATTACATGGGTTTTAGACATATTATTTTCCAATGCATCTATTTTAGTGTCTTTGAGTGAATTTATGATTAAATATTGGAAAAATGACATGTTTACACTTATATATGAAAGTGGAATGAGTTTCATGATGTTTACAAGTGTATTTGAAGACTCCAACCAAGTCAAATTTGACCATCAAGCTTCAAATTCGAATTTCCTCTTCAACCCCTTGAAGATTTGATGAAGATTTGGAGATTTACTCAAGTATCTTGGATGGAGATTAATCATGAAAGAGAGATTTGTGAGAAGATTTGTATAGATATCACTTGATAGGTGTGAGCACATGGTTGTAACCAAATGAGACATTTGTGGATCTAGGAGAGATTTGTGGATCTAAGTTATCTTAAATATTTGTATAAATAGGAGTGCCTCCTCCATTTCAAAGGGAGGACTCCTAGTGCATTGTGTTCAACTTATGATGGAATAAGAATCAAGCTTTCTTTTCACATCAGTTTCCATTCTCTAGTTTAGATTTAGAATGCTTTACTTTATGTGTTACTTTGTTCTTGGGAGAATTGAGCTCACTCCAAATAGATCATAGTATCGTTTTCTTCTTGTTCTAATGCTTTGAATAGGTTTATATGCTTTATTGTTTTATTAGAATTATTTGGTGATCTTGATTGTTGATAGGTTATTTGAAACATTACAAGAAGACCTCCTGTAAGGGAGCTAGTGTTTTCATTCCTACAACAAATAATCCTTTTTAAGTGTATCTATTTTCAATGCATGAGTGTTTACTTGATGATCTTGATTGTTGATAGGTTTTGTGAAACATCACGAGTGGACCTCCTGTAAGGGAGCTAGTGTTTTCTCGCCTACAACAACTAAGTCTTATTTAGTGGAATGAAAGAGTTAGGATTTGATTGAGTTTTCTTAGATTAGAGTTAGATGCCTACTCCTGCATATATTTTGTTGGCATCATCGCAAGCTTATGAGCATCCCTGGTTGATAATTAAATGAAAGCAATTTAAGAAATTTAAGCAATTGAATTTTCCAACAGCTGGCCCAATATGTCATTGCCTCTCCCACCACCTGTCAATCCTAATCTCCAGATTCCCCATGTTGATTGACATGTCCAGTCTTCACATGCTAGTAAAATACTAAAAATTGATATTCCCCCTATGCAAGATAAAGGAAAAGCAGTTTCCTCCCCTTCTTCTCCCTCGGATGGTTCCTCAAAATACGCATCTTCTTCCATGCATTTGAAGGATAATTGTTCCCATGTAATCATTAAAATACAGCCTCAAGGTTCTAATCAACCACGAGCTACTTCTGGGAAATCAAAGAGGGACAACAGTGATAAAATAAAAATTGCCTCTTAGAGTGGCAAGTATGGCTTTTAGTTTATGTGTTTTATGATTTCAGTTGATAAAGACAGTGTTAATGGTTCGCAGAAAGTTTGGACAACAAGATCTATTTTGGATAATGTGGATTATGTGGATATTTATATATTTTTGGATATGATTTAAATTATTTCTGATATTTAAATATTCAGTTTGGAAGGTATCTAAGGGAGCTAAAAGGGTTGCATGTGTTAAAATGATTATCCATTTGTGTTATATTTTATGATTTGAAAAGAAGAAAAGACGGGAGTCACAAAGGGTCCCACCTATCTAGTTATTATTAATTAAAGACCCTTAACTATTATTATTATTATTTATTTCTCATAAACTACTTAGTTAAGTCAAACTAACTTAACTAAAGAAATTAGTTGAACTACTTCAACTTATTTGGAAATAATAAAAGATGAATGAGAAGAAGAAACAATGGGAGAATAGAAGGAGAAAACAAGACTAAGGTTTTCTCGATTTTCTCTTTTGATTCCATGAGATAGTTTCAGTTTTCATTCATTCTTGAGTTTAGTCAAATCCTAATTCTCTTTTTGACAATAGGGTCTTATTGTAGACAAAAAGGTTCAAAAATGAACCAAACCCTTTAGATGCTTCTTTTAGAGGTGTTGATCCATCCTTGATAGTCTGTGTATTCTTATTTGTTTGTGGATTAAGTTTCATAGATGATAAATGATATTTTGCAAAGTCAAATTGGCAGCAGTTTGTGGCAAGTTGATCCAGATTATGAATTTCAGTTTTACTTTGTTGTCAGAGTCTTTTTGTATGGTGTTCATCAGGGATCTCTAAATCAGACTTTGGTCCATGCCCTTGCAAGGGTTTTGTAAAGAGAAAAACACTTTTGATATCTCAGAATGAAAAAAATCAAATTGTTATTCTGTCTCATATGTGTGTATTTATGACTTGGTTGTTTTTTTCTTTTTGATATCCATGTTTACTTTCTGTAATCTGTGTATATTTCAAAAACTTATATAAATTTTATTTCATATTGAAACATTATTTTCATTAATAATTCATCCTAAACCCTTGTAATTAATACTTGCGGATTGGGAGAATATGTTTTAGTCTATAAAACCTTGGGTGATATTCCCGACTATCTTGTCCTAGACAGGAAAGATTCGAAAATGATTGAGTAAGGTAATTCATACCTTTTCCTCAACAAAGTGCAACTCACAAACTGTTGCAGAGTGCAAAGAACGCCTAATATTTTAGCTTAAAATGATCAAATCGCAAACGTGAAAAAACCATTTTTAGTGCAAATGTCCTAATCGAATTGGCTTTCTCCCATGAGGTCCAGATTTTGTATTGAGACTATCATTACTGACCCTGATTTAGTGCTTCAAAAACATTTCTTTCAATCCAAAAATAATGATATAGAGAGAGAGATAAAGATTGTATCAACTTATTCAAGCTTGTTGTTGTTCTAAGAGTATGGAAATATTTTAGTATCTTTTGTTTTCGAAAATTTTGTTGTTGACCATTTTAAAATCATGTCTCTTATTGGTATTACGTGAAAAGAAAAAATTGTCGAGAGGAACACGCAAGATCTAGCAAAAAAAATCAGATTTTGATACATGTAATTGTAAGAATATGCATTTTTGTCAGTGCCTTCATTATCATTGAAGAGAAGCAACAATTGTGAGGACTTCCCCAACAATTGTCATGAATTCGTTGTGAGCTCGTCACTGCCAGCAACAAAAATCCATCTTCGGGTATGGAAAATTGAAAGGAGATGACTTGTATGCCTAGGTCCTAGCTCATGCATCTAGCCAGAAGTTGTGAGGACTTTGTCGTGAGCTCGTCACTTCTAGCAACAACAAATCCATCTTCAGGTTTGGAAAATTGAAAGGAGATGACTTGTATGCTTGGCTCCTGGCTCATGCATCTAGCCATGTTCACTGGGAAGCACATAACAGCGAGATGACAATGGTCTAAAGAGCCTCGATATGAGGCCAAATAAGACCTCAAAGTTCAACTTAGGATGAAAACTAAAAGATGTTGAAGTTTTCCAAAACTTTGGGTTAAAATCTTGGGTTGACTGTGAGATTGATGTAAAATGGAAAAATTGGTTCTTATACTAAATAAATAAATAAGACCATGTCTTCTTAAAACTTAGGTTAAAACACCGATTGGAAAATGAAATAGTTTAAAACTTTAGTTAAAACTTTGCTTTGATTTGCGTGTAGTAACTTATGGAAAAAGGAAACTGTTTTATATAGTCCCTGCTGCCCTTTATGGCAGGGACTAATGAGGGGGCTATAGAAAATGTAAGACTCTTGTCCATAGGTGCCTTTGCAATATGTTATGGGGAGGGATGTTATGGGGTGTCCTCTGTTGAAAGCATATATGAATATCTTTTTGATAATATTGAGTGAGCATGCTAAATAAACATGTATAATACATAGAATTGTTTTAAAAAAAAGAGGGGGATATAGAAAATGTAAGACTATTTTCCATAATTTTGTTTGTAATATGTGTTTATACATTGAATTTATGTTAGGAAGTAGAAGAAAAACATAGCATAAACGAATCATAAAACTGTGAACATCAAAGAAAACACAACACAACAATAATCACACAATTGACACAGTGATTTATGTAGAAACCCAATGCGGGAAAAAAACACGGGGCAATGATAGTCGGTATTCTTATAGGGAGAATTAAAATAGCCAACACATACATACAACCATCCTCTCCTCATAGACACATTGTACTCTACAATATTGTGTCTTGCTCACACACTCTACACACATTGCACTCTCACCTCTATGGATATGCTCGTATATATAGCATCTCTCAAATAGTTAGACTAAATGATTATAATTAGATCCACCAGTTACACAATCTGTTCACAAAAGAGTGCATTCATGCACATTCCTAATATAGATGCATGCATGTGTGTGTGCCCGCATGGGAAATTCGTTGGCATGTTTCAAACAATATCCACTTTAACAACAATTTACCTGATATATCGTGCCCTTAATTAATTCATCACCTTTCCTGCAAGCCAAGAGAAGAAAAACACCATCACAACTCCACAACTTCTCTAACAGTACTGTTACGTGAACATGTCTGCACGATTCGCTCCAGTATGGACCATTCTACCTCCATCAGTAACATGTCTAATAAACCGATGTACTTGTCCCATTTTGATATGATGGACTGTTAGTCAAATGAAAAACACTTTGACCACCACGGAACACCACATCCTATACCTTTCCAAACTTACGCAATAGATCCTTGCATTCTTGCAAGACATAACCTGAGGTAGGTCTCCTCTTGTCCAAATATCATGAATCATAACCACATACTAAATCACTGCAACCACTTTAGGTAATACTCGTGCTTCTGTGTTTGAAGCACCCATTTCCATGCTCTTTACCTGGTTTTTCCATGTGTCTACTGACAACACCAATTGCATGTGAAATTTTGACCATTTCCCATCGCAATCATCAAACTTCCTACTAACATATAATACTCGAGACATATAACCCTTTTCTTCTTCATTATTTAGGACATAAACCTAAAGAGAGATTACAATGGAAAGCCAAAGGCATTTTACCGGTTTCACATTATTCACACTGAATTTCCTGAGTATCTTCATCACATACCTCTGTTGTGATAACCAAGCTTACCAGATTTCCTGTCTTTGTGTATTTCCATGCCCAATATTTATTTTTGCTTCTCCCATATCCTTCATAACAAACATCCTAACCAACTGAGCCAACCTGTTGATCTCAAACATGCTTGTGCTTGCTATAAGTATAACATTTACTGCCAAGATAATAAATATACCATAAACACAATAGTTATACTCACTTCTTGTAAAATATGGCTCACCATGAAGGAATCAAACATCCTGTACCATTTTCCTAGCATGCCTCAGGCCATATTAATCCAGAATCGGATCCAGGCGGCTTACCAGGTCCAGAAAAGGCTCAAAAATGAAAGCTCTCTGAATTGGGTGAAACTAATTCCATTGTGACTGGCTCGTCGCTCTGATTTTGACCATATATCTACTTTCTCAAATAGACGTTGTATGTGATAGTTATCGCACATTGACCATTTTCCCAAACAACTAAAAAGTCAACAAGTCAACTAGCAAAAGTCAATGATGATGTCAGCATGATGTCCTGCTGACATCATCATGTTGACATCAGCAAAGTGACATGTGGCAGCATAGGCAATAGGGTGACTGGGACCAATATAGCATTGACAAGTGGAATCATTGAGGACCAATGAAAGGGTGCCACGTGGCACCCCATCACTAGTTGAATGGAAAAATTATATTGGAGTTTATGGGGTTCGACCCCATGACCTATTGGTTGAACAAAACTTTGAGAAATGACCAAATTCCAATGTGCCACGTTATTTCTTGGTATACCAATCCCACTTTATTGTTAATAAAGTGTATGTATGAAGAGTTGGGGCGGAAAGGGGTTGGGGATAAGCCCCAGCCCGTGGTTTATTTGACTATGTGACCATAATGTGAACGGGCACGGGTGCCACTATATAACCACCAGAGCACGAGGAGTAAGCACTCATATGCCTTTTAGTTCAGAGCCATGACTAGGTGTTGGGCTCATATCCAGAGGCGTGGTCCTATGTATAGTTACCATGTGACCTATGCCTACGGAAGAGGGGCCAGCGCACAGCCCTTTGAGCTGGTGCTTGGCCACATGTCTCTTCATATGACCTTATTTAAGGTCACGCGCAGGGATAAAGGGGCTAAGCCCTATATTTAATAAAAAGTGGGTTATTTACTTTGGTTTTTGGATTTTTAATTGATTTTTGCCCTATTAATAGAGGATTTTGCCATTATCGGGCCCTTTTTTAGTCTAGATCTTGGGAGGAAGTTGGGGGATGATAACCAAATTCAGATCTATTAAACCAGGCATTCTTGAGGACATGGAAGGATAGTCAGACCAGAGTTATGCTGAGGGAAATCCAAGCCAAAGCCATTTTTATGCAGGGAAGTTGTTGAGGAGTGCACTTTTGCGGGCCATTTTTGGGAGCTCCGGTCATCCATTTTGAGTGTAGTTTCTTATGTTGGGTTCTTGAGATCTAGGAGAACAAGACCAGATCAATATTAAAGCCTTTTGGCACTATTTCAATGTATGTATTGAGCTTTGAATAGAGATAAAGAAGCCTCACCCACTAAGACAAAGGCCTGGAGACGTAGGCGATATTGTCAAACTTCGTTATCACTTCTCTTGTTATGGTTTGTTGTTATTCATGCTTATGTTCAGATCTGTAAATTGATTTATGGCTGTGATATATGCTCATATCTTCTTCCTCTTTCTTTAAGCTTCTTAAATGGTTAATAAACACATGCATAATAACTCAACCACAGTCTTTTAAAAGATTTTTTTGGATCACATATAATGATTCTTGAGTTTGCAAACAAATCTCTTGTTATGATTCTGAACTAACCGTTCTGATTGTTCCGAATACATCCCCTTATCCAAAAAAACTCCATGTAAAATAATTTTAACATCTAGATGTACTAATGCAACATAAATAGAAACAAGATTTTAACAACTGATGAGAAACTTTCATGGAAATCAATACCTTCCAAATACCCTTCTACTACCAGTCATGCTTTGAACCTTTCATATTTTACTATGTTTGATTTTAGAAAAGGAGATTCATCAAACACTACATCTTTGTCCATGATGATTATGTGAGTATTAGGATCCCACTTTCTGCACCCCTTAACATCATCACCATATCAAAGATCTACCTGTTTGATCTGGGTCCTACTTAGAGTTTTGATAAAAAAAATAAGCATCATAACCAAATAATTTCGCATTTGAGTAATCACTGGATGACCTATTCATACCTCTTCCAGAATATTCCTGTCTTTTGCAACCAATGGTGATCGAGTTACCAGATAGCACAACCGCTTCTTCCCACAACTATTTTTGCAACTTGGCATTAGTGAACATTCCTATTCAATCCCGGCTTCCTTGCAATACTTTCCAAGTTTCATGGATATGAACCTACCTTCATCATATATTCTCAAACACTTGATTGGTATGCCAACACATCAGTCTTTCTATAGACCCACCTTTCTAACCTAGACACAATGCTTCAGCTCAAAATTTGCACTCGAACAACTTTGACCAAATCTAGCCAAACCAACCCAAGTGAACCTTTTTCACTCACCTATAGGGAATTTACACTGGAGTTTCAGTACTCCACCTTAACATGAACATTTCCCTTGACCAAATATGACCAAGCCGGCCAAGTAAGCCTTCATCACTTACCTCCAGGCCCATTTACAATGGAGTTCACCAAGCCTTTTATAGGCTTCATTACATGCAATCCATGAAAACAATACCAAGAGATACCCAAAAAACCACCTTCTTTGACCTAAAAAACCAAATCTAACTCATTAACTCTTTCACTGAGTCAAGATTAACCCAACATACATGCCCCCCCCATATATTTAATCTACCTAGATCTATGTCTAGATTTTTCATAGGTGACCTGATAAACCAGGGGTATGCATGCCTATCTAGGTCTTACAGACATATGCCCATTTACATGCAATCAATAATTTTTACAACTCCAAAGTAAATACATTCTTATTTTATTATTTCACGGTGACTCAACCATCACCGCTTTTGTTGTTTCCTTGTTGTACGAGAAGATCATGTATCTTGAGCTTCCATAGCTCAAAGCTATTCTTTCCGCTAATTTCTCCACCTCAAACTTAGAACTCTACACTTTCTCCATTAGCACAAAAAAAACCCAAACTTCATCTTATAAAGCCAAGCTCTTTAGAATATATGGATGAACCAATCTTGTGTTCTGTGCATAATAAAACCAAAACAACACACTTCCACACCTCATGCTTTATGAATCTACGTGGAGTTTTGTGCATATACCTTATGTTCAACGTTTTTCCACGGTGATCATTCCATGGATATCACTCCACATGTTATTTTTGTTATCACGCCTTTTGTATGTGGTAAGGATCAACGAATATTGCTCATTTTCCATCATACAGTACTCGGATCGCCCAACACAGTGTAGGGCACGTTGGAGCTAAAAACCCTCCAATGAATTCATCATGCACATGGAATTCTCTCTTCAATCTCATATTGAATCTCCACGCTTCGATTGAATTCACCCTCACACACCAGATCTCACTCAACTCGGCTCACCAGCTGTGATACCACTTGTTAGGCCGCGGAAGAAAAATAGAGCATAAAATTGTGAACATAAAATAAAACACAACACAACAACAATCACACAATTGACACAGTGATTTATGTGGAAACCCAATGAGGGAAAAAAACATAGGGAAATGGTAGTCAGTATTCTTATTATTCAAGGGAGAATTGCAATAGCCAGCACAGACATACAACCATCCTCTCCTCAGAGACACACTATACTTCACAGTATTGTGTCTTGCTCACACACTCTACACACATTGCACTCTCACCTCTATGGGTATGCTCGTATATATAGCATATCTCAAATAGTTATACTAATTGATTATAATTAGATCCACCAGTTATACAATCTATTCACAAAAGAGTGCATGCATACACATTCCTAATACAGCTCCATGCATGTGTATGTAACCGCATGAGAAATTTGTTAGCATGTTTCCAACACTTTATACATTAAGATTCAATGAAGACACTTAATCCTCTTGGTTTAATTACCTTCACTTGGGAAAACTCATGTAAGGACACTTAAAAGCCAAGTTTGTAAACTATAATATTTATGTCCAATGTTCAAAATGATTTATTTATTTTAGTGTATTTATTGTAACATGTGGTTTACAACTTTCACACTTTTGAAGAATATATTCATGCATTTAAAACGGTTGTAAGATTGATGAAGGAGATTTAAATCTAAATAATTATATATTTATTGACTAATTTATAATAACAATTTGTTTTATAAAAAGATTTTTTAAAAAAAAATATATAGACAAAAAAAAATTATAAAACAAATTGTTATTATAAATTAATCAATAAATATATAATTATTTAGATTTAAATCTCCTTCAAAAATCTTACAACCCTTTTAAATGCAGGAATATATTCTTCAAAAGTGTGGGAGTTGTAAACCACATGTTACAATAAATACACTAAAATAAATAAATCATTTTGAACATTGGACATAAATATTATACTTTACAGGCTTTTTGGTATCAACACATGAGTTTTCCCAAATAAAGATAATTAAATCAAGGGAATTAAGCACTTTCATTGAATCTTAATATATAAAGTGTTGGAAACATGTTAGCGAATTTTTCATGCAATCATATATATATGTATATGATTGTATTAGGAATGTGCATGCATATATACTAGTATAATTAGTTAGTCTAAATCTTTGAGAGATGTTATATATACCAGCATTTCCATAGAGGTGAGAGTACAATGTGTGTAGAGTGTGTGAGCAAGACACAATACTATGGAATACAGTATCTCTAAGGAGGGGATGATTGTATGTATGTGACGGTTATTGTAATTCTCCCTTGAATAATAAAAATATCAACTATCAATGCCATGTGGTTTTTTCCCTCACTGAGTTTCCACATAAGGTATGTATGCAACCCCTAACAAAAGGGACATTACTAATAAAAGATGTCAAATTATTAAATCCTACAATTTAATTTGATTTCATAAATGTTTTAATATCCCTACTAAAGAGGATATAATGTTCATTGTATATATCCTTTTATCTTTTTTCATATATTTTTAACCATTAATGTAAATATTTCCATATATATATATATATATATATATATATATATATATATAACAAAAATAATAATAATAATAATAAGTGTTCTTACTACATATTAGCAATTAAATTTATAATTAGTTTTACTAGCTCCAATATATTTAAAAACATAAACAAAATGTTTTAACTATTACATGCACACTCACCTTACTTATGATTGAGATTCTACATACTTCGTTTAGTTGAATCATAGGGCACGTGGTATATATGATTTATTAAATAAATATTAAATAAATAATTAATAATTATTAAAATGAGTTAATAAATAAATAAAAATTTATTTTCAAAATTTATAATTAATAAAAATTAATAAATAAATTTTATTTTCAAAATTTTAGTTATAAAAAATATTTGAATTAATTTTAAAAGATCACAAATAGATTTGGCTTTTTTATATATTTCTAACTAACTAACTATATATATATATATATATATATATATATATATATATATATATATATATAAACTATTCCTACTACCTATTATGTATTAAAATTATAATTAGTATTATTAAATAAATAAAAATAATTAATAAAATGAGTTATTTAATAAATAAATAAAATAATTAATAAAATGAGTTATTAACTGCATAGTTAACTGCTCATTTGGTTGTGAGCCCATTGTTCAATGGATAAGGGGTTGGTTTGTCAAACCGGAGATTTTAGGTTTGATCCGAGTGGAGTCGACCCTTTACCTCTTCCGAGAAGAGATTCTTCTTTCTTTGTAAAAACACACTTTAAGTCCTCTCAGCTCATGAGAGAAGATAAGTTTTCATTTCACTTCTACAGTAGTGCCCTAAATTCTTGATAGAGAAAGAGAAAACAGAGTATAAAAGTGTAATGTCATTGTTTCCCATGAATTGCATGAATTGACAACTTAAGGAAGACTGAGGTGTTACACAAACATGCCCACAGGATTTGAATCATTAAACAAATGGAGACTAAATCTGATGAATTGTCCTAGTATCTTAGATTATATATAATTTTAAACATCCTTAAACATAGGGCCAGGTGAAATATGAAAAGAAATCCTCCTTTTAAAAAATTCATTCGTTTAGCATTGAAGGAGGCTGCCTTACATCACATTGTTCTACAGGTCAGATCAGATCCATCCCAGGGTTTGAGGAAATCTACATAAATTTCTTCCGAACAGACCAAGATTATGATCTAGGTTATTTCGTTATTCTACTGTCTGCGACTATAATATAGAGATATCTAAGGGCACTTTGGCCCCCCTCTTTTGGTTTTCCAGTCATTGTAGCAGGGACAGACCTCCTTGTGGCCATAGGTGCACGGAGGAACACAACGACATCTGGAGCAGCATTTTTGACAATAGAACATACATGGCTTCAGGGATTGAGTGTTTGAACACCTGAATGAGCATGCAGATGGACACTATCAATAATAACACTTATGTTAGGATTAAAGAGCTAGAAGAAAAACTAACCAACAATTTGACCCTCAGTAATATGGAAAACTATTGAATATCAAACCCATCAAAGAGGAAATGAATAAGCTAATCGAATTGGACCATGAGCGTAACAAAAGAGCCTTGAACCTTATAATTTTTGGTATAAAAGAACAACAAGAGGAGGATACGCTAGCAATAGTAAAAGAAGAATTAAAAAATAAATCACAAATTGATACAACTTACCTCATAGAAG
>ML777655.1:0-21567 GCA_009831015.1 Picea engelmannii | reverse complement strand
ATGAGGAGTCGAAGGTCCCTAACATGGAAGGATTTGTCTTGTGGTCAGCATGGAACAAAAAATCCCACTGTAGAGGGATAGGAGGCATAGCTTGTTATATTAGAAAAAGAATTTCTCCTCACATTCAAATTCATAAGATTGACCCTCTTAATCAATACATTTGGATAAAAAATTCAAACACCGATGCTAAGAAGATGTATATAGTAAATTGTTATTTTGCACCTATTAATTCTATTTTTTATAAGAAAAATAATCTAGATAAAAATTGTCCTTATAATAATTTAGAACAAGATATTTATAATTTGAAAAATGAAGGTAATATCCTCTAGATGTTAATGTTACGACTGCAACTAAATAAGCTACTCTTTTAAGTGATGACTCCAACCATAATCCTTTATGGCTAGATGAGGACCTTGGTTTATCTAATAGCTACAAAAGAATCTTTGAAGACCTAATTGAGAATTTGTTTGGTACTGAGTTGGTTAAGCTCTGTAGCTCTCAAGACCTAATAATTTGCAATGGAGTAATGAAGTGGCCAAACTCCAACCAAATGACATGTATTCATGGGCTAGGTAGTAGTGTTGTAGATTATGCGATATCTGATATCCCCATTTCCAACCAAATAACAACTTTTGACCTTTGAAATGACCATGAGCCTGACTCTGATCATAAACCTTTAACCCTAACTCTAAAATTTTCCATTCATAGGAGCACCATTGAAGAGAATTTTGATAATCAAAGGAATTTGTGCTTTGACAAAAGTAAAGTTGACATTTTCTTAAAGGATTTAAATAGTAAATTAAACCTCTTAACTTATAAGGACAACATTGAAAAACTCTATCATAATTTTACAACTACCATTTCCACTTCTATTAGCAAGTTCTCTTTCGAGGTGTCCTATAAAAAGAATAATAGAACAACCAACCCTTGGTATGATAAAGAATGTAAAATTGCTAGGAAATCCATTAGGGATGCTTCTAATGAGCCCTTAAAACTCGATAAGATCAATACGTACAAAACCCTAATTAAAAGGAAAAAAAGATACTATATCAATAAAATGCAAGAGCAACTTTCACAACTATACAAGTTGGATCCTAAGAAGTTCTGGAGCCAAATTATAAAACACAATACTAAATAAAATAATAGGATTCCCTTAATGGACTGGAATTCCTACCTTAAAAGTATTTACGAGTTCCCTAATGTCATGGACACCATTCCTATTGTCCCTACAAAGGAAGAAGTTTTTTCTTTAGATGACATAGAGTTTGGGGTTAAGCGGCTCGCAAATTTAGAAGCTAAGGACATTGAAGGCTACCAAGCTAAAATTTTAAAAATCGGAGGGCCAATCCTTATCCCTCACATACACAAGCTCCTCAATTTAGCAGTTAAGCAGGGCTTCCCTAAACCCTGGACGCAAAGCCTCATTGTTCCTATTTTTAAAAATGGGGATAGAAACATTCCCTCTAATTATAGGACCATTATGATTAGCCCGATTTTAGCTAAGCTTTATGGAATTATTTTGGAAAAGAAGATTAGCATTTGGCTAGAAATTCACGGCAAAAGAGCTAAAGGCCAGGCCAGGTTTAGGAGATATCATTCGACTGTGGACCATCTTGTTACTTGATGCAGGAGCATCGCCAACATCAAGCGAACATGGGGCAGGCGCCAACGCATTTCGACACATGATAAAATTATTTGAATTTTTTTGAAGTGAATACGCCAAACTTAAATGAAACAATTAAGAAAGGGCGTACTTCCATATTGTAAATAGACCTTGAGCGTCTCACTCTCGTCTGTATTAGGTGAAGGCATTTATGTTATTGAATGTAAGTAGGTAGAATTGAATTCCTAGATTAGACAATTTCAGGAGCCGGAGGGAAAACAGATATAGACACCCTCACTTGTATTATTGTAACAATTAGCAGCATTATGAGAAGAGAGCACAAGAGAGCAGAAGCAGAGAGCTGTGTAGAGTAAACCCCATGTACAGAAGTTTTGGATTAATACAAATATCTTTAGTTCAGACTCATGGTGTCCAATTTCTTTCTGTGTTGCACATGTTGATTTATATATGTTTGTTTACCCTCTGTTATGCATTTTGCTTTGCTGCGTGAATGTATGATTTCATATTGAATGTCTGAAATCTGAAGAGAGGGAGAGCAGAGAATGAGTTTCAATTGTTTCTCTGTCTGAGCAAGAGTTTTCCTGCAAGGAGTGCAGTAAAATTGTCCGCAAGGTGTGTATAGACAGAAGTCAGAGTTCGTCTCTGCAAGCTCGGGAGAGATAACACTGTTCTCATTCTCGCAGAAGTGCAAGTCAAGCACAGGAGCCGTGCGAAGTGAGAAATGGCTGAGAAGAGTCTCAGGGTTTGCAACCTAAGTGAAACTGTGGAAATACTGTTGTCACAGAGAGTGCACAGAGTCGAAGAATTCAGTACTTGGAAGTATTGAAGAGTTGCCACAAGGAGTGCGTGCAGGAGTCTTCTTGAAGGCTTGAGTTGTCGAAGAAAAGCTCAAAGGAATTTGTGCCTTAAAACGTTGAAAGGAGGTGTAGCGATATCGTTTCGTAGGTGGACATGTTTTGCGAAAGAACACTTTGTTCATTTCGCGGGAATCGTTAAGGAGGAATTCGACAGTCGGAATTCTCCGTGGAGAATTCACAAGGTTCCTAGAACCATCAGATCTTACAAGGGAGCAGGGAAGTTACGGTCGGGAGAAATTGGACTGTTGGATCATTCGCGGAATTCATTTCGGGGTTTCGAGGTTTCGGGAGTTGAAAGGTCGAGACCTTTGCACCAAGATTCGCGAGATCGTGAAAGGCGAAGTCATGAAATCGCGAAAGGAATCTGAGCCATCCGATTGGAAGGAAACGTGTCACAAGATCACCCGTATCAGGGATTTGGGCATCGGAGGTTAGAAGGAGAAGTTTTCAACTTCGCGAGTGGCAAAGCTGCGAAGTAATCCAAGCCATCCATCGGAGGAGGACATGTGTCAGAGATCAGAGGATTTCGTGAACTCAGAGGTTCACCAGGTGAGAGCCCAAAAGTTTGGGTGCTCGAAATTGCAAGAAGCGAAGTCGCTAAGTGTCGAGAGCCAGCACGAGGGACACATGGAAGAACTACACAGTGGACCCGGGAATTTAACCAACAGACACGCGTCACACATTTGGAGGATTCAACACCCCGTTGACCTCTTACGTCTCGGGGACTCGGGAGAAAAGGGAACGAAGGTTCGAGCCCTCGACTCGCGAAGTCACGAAAAGCGAGAACGAGAGGAGGAAAGTCAAATCTCGCCTCTCGGGGGTTCGGGAAAGAAAAGGAGCAAGGCTCGGCGTTTGAATTCGCGAAGGCGCTAGTGCTTAGCCTAGCCGGCGGTCACGCAAGGAGGGCACTGATGAAAGGGGAGCCATAACCATTTCGTGGTTTTGGGTATCGCGGAATTGGAGGAGGAAGGCTCAGAGTTTCAACTCGCAAAATCGTGAATCGTGAAAAAGAACCTGTGGATCGATTTGAAGGGGGATTCTAGCAGAGAATCTGAAAGAGTCGATCTGGCTCAAGGGCATATACAACGATCCTGTGAGCGGATCTTGGTCCTGAGGGGCTGATAGGGTCTGCGTCAAGTGGTATCAGAGCACAGAGATTCCTTTGCTTTCTGTAGCATGGAAAAGGAAGATTCACCATGTTGTCGAGAAGAAGGGACAGGCAAACACCCGATCCACCAGAGGAGAGGGAAATACCGAGAAGAAGGGGTAGGCAGATGCCTGATCCAACCATAGAAAGAGAAATGCGTGACCTACGCGCCAGACATGAGGATATGGAGACAGCATAGAGGCATACCACTGGTGCTGGGGATCTTAGTGATTCTGAAAGTGAAGATGAAGCTGGACATGAAGGAGAAGAAGTCACAGCAGAAGATGCAGCAAACGAATGCCTAATTAGGGTTGTTGTAAAAATGGGTGCTAAGGAAAAAATGGATATTCCAGTATACGAGGGAAACCTGGATGTCGAGGAGCTTCTAGGCTGGATTAGAGCTCTGGACACATATTTTGACTATGAAGATGTCGAGGAGGAAAAAAAGGTCAAACATGTTGTCACGAGACTTAAAGGACATGCAGTATTGTGGTGGGATGAGCTACAAGCTGACAGATGTTGCAAAGGCAAGCAGAAGATCAAGAGTTGGGATAGGATGATCGTGAAGATGAAGGAAAAATTCAATCCCAAGGATTACCAAATTACTCTGTTTCGAAGAATGCAAAATTTGAGACAGAAGCTGATGACAATGAAGGAGTACACTGAAGAATTCTACAGGCTGAACATCAGGGCAGGTCATCGCGAAAGTGATGATGAAAAGGTTTCCAGGTACATGAATGGTCTGAGATACGACATTCAAGATGAGATGAGCATGATGACCATCCGAATGGTGGAAGATGCTTATAAGATGGCTCTAAAAGCTGAAGAGAAGCTGAGCCGAAAGAAGGATCAAAGAGGTCGAGGCAGAAGTCATCCCAGAGGCAAATCAGTTGCCCAAGATATAAATCAGAAACCCAAGGAAGATTGGAAGAAACCTCAGACTCAAACTGAGAGAGGTGGAAGTTCACAGAGAGGGCAGCATACCGAACAGAGAGGTTAGTATGTTGATGCAAACATTTTTCCTCATACTAGAGGTAGAGGAAGAGGAAGAGGTGGAGTAGTGAAATGCTTCACATGTGGAAAGAATGGACACAAGTCTTATTAGTGTCCAGACAAAAAGAAAGAAGGTGGTGAAACTCACATCGCCGAAGCACAGAGGCGGAGTGTTGAGGTAGAAGATGTTGAAGGTGGAAGATCTCTAATGATGCAAAAAGTTCTCTTAATGCCAGAGAAGGAGGTGGAGAATCCAGTGCAAAGAAACAGTCTTTTCAGGACTACTTGCAAGACCAAAGACAGGGTATGCAAGGTCATTGTGGACAGTGGTAGCACAGATAATCTTGTTTCTATAGAGATGGTAGAAAAGCTAGAGCTGGAGACGATTGAGCATCCGAGCCCATACAGAGTTTTGTGGTTACAAAAAGTACATCAGGTAAATGTCACTAAACAATGTTTAGTTGAGTTTAAAATAGGAGGGTATAAGGATGAAATACTCTTTGATGTCATTCCTATGGATGTTTGTCATCTATTGCTGGGTAGACCGTGGCAATATGACATAAATGTGATTCATGATGGGAGAAAGAACACATACACCCTAGAGAAGAATGGGAGAACTCACATGTTGCTTCCAATTAAAGATAAAGAGGTGAAACATGAAGTAAGCAACACTTCTCATGAGTGGGAAGGAACTTCTTACAGAGGTTAAGAAGAAGGAGGAACCGCAATTCATTGTGGTCAGGAAGCCAAAAATTTTTTTAACTAGTACAAGGGTAGATGATTTACCAGAAGAGGTTTAGAAACTGTTGGAAGAGTTTGGTGACATAGTAGTGGACAAACTACCTCGTTCGTTGCCACCGATCAGAAGTGTGAGTCATCATATTGATCTCATACCTGGAGCTAGTTTACCAAACAAAGCAGCGTACAAATTGATGCCGCAGGAGAATGAAGAGGTCAAAAGACAGGTCCAAGATTTAATGGACAAAGGTTTGGTTAGAGAAAGCTTGAGTCTGTGTGTTGTTCTGACAGTACTCAGTCCGAAGAAAGACGGAGGCTGGAGGATGTGTACCGACTCGAGGGCAATTAACAAGATAACCATCAGGTACAGATTTCCATTGCCAAGGATGGATGATTTGATGGATTGCTTGAGTGGAGCAAAAAAAATTTCGAAGATTGATTTGAAAAGTGGATATCATTAGATTCGTATGAGAGAAGGTGATGAATGGAAGACAGCCTTCAAGACTAATGAAGGGTTGTATGAATGGCTTGTTATGCCGTTTGGCTTAACAAATGCGTTGAGTACTTTCATGAGGTTGATGAATGAAGTCCTAAACGAGTTCATCGAAAAATTTGTCATTGTGTATCTTGATGACATACTGATTTTCAGTAAAATAGAGGCAGAGCATTTGGAACATTTGGCTATAGTGATGCAGAGGCTACAGCAAGAGAAGTTGTTGATAAACATGAAGAACTCCTCATTCATGAAGACAGAGCTCATTTATTTGGGTTTTTTTATTTCTGCAGATAAGTTGAGGATGGACCCAGATAAGGTGGAGGTAATTAAGAATTGGCCATCACTGACGAGTATATTTGAGGTGAGAAGTTTTCATGGATTGGCTAGTTTCTACCGAAAGTTCAACAGGAATTTCAGTGGAATTAGTGCACCGATGATGGACACAGTGAAGAAGAGACACAAATCTTTTCACTAGACAGAAGAAGCCGAAAAGAGTTTTAATTTGTTGAAAAGGAAAATCACGGAACAACCAATCCTGGTGTTGCCTAATTTCCAAAATACATTTCAAGTGAAATGTGATGCAAGTGGATTTGCAATAGGGGCAGTTTTGAGTCAAGAAGACAGGCCGATAGCATACTTCAGCGAGAAGCTGAATGAAGCAAAAGTGAAATACTCCACATATGACAAGGAGTTCTATGTTATTATTCAGGCATTGAAGAAATGGAGACACTACTTGATTCCTAAGGAGTTTGTCTTATACAGTGACAATCATGCTTTGCAATTTGTGACTCAACAGGAGAAGTTGAATCAAAGACATGTTAAATGGGTTGAATACATGCAGAACTTTACTTTTGTAATTAAGCATTTTTCTGGAACTGCTAATAAAGTTGTTGATGCTTTGAGCAGGAAATGTTTGTTGTTGTAGGAGTTCAGAGTCAAAACATTGGGTTTTGATGATCTCAGGGACATGTACAGAGATGATCTAGAATTTAAAGAGGCATGTGAAGCAGCTGAGAATCCAATTCTCAGGGACAAAAGCCAATGGATAGAATACATGATCCAGGATGGATTGTTATTCAGGAGCAATCAACTTTGTATTCCAAAATGCTCCATGAGGGAGAATTTGTTGAAGGAGAAACATAGTGGAGGATTGGCCGGACATTTCGGTCATGACAAGACGTTCACAAAGTTGAATGAGACATATTTTTGGCCAAGAATGAGAGCAGACATCAAAGGATTCGTGGACAGATGTAGAAATTGTCAGCATTCAAAAGGAAAGAGGAAGAATGCAGGCTTTTATCAACCATTACCCATACCTGACAAGCCATGGGATGCGGTAAGCATGGACTTCATATTGGGGTTGCCAAGAACACAAAGAGAGTTTGACTCAATCTTTGTGGTAGTGGATAGATTTTCCAAAATAACACATTTCATACCATGTCAGAAAACCAGTGACGTGACTCACATTGCGAATATGTTTTTCAAAGAAGTCATTCGACTTCACGGCTTACCAAGGAGAATAGTTTCGGATCGAGACACCAAGTTCATGGGACACTTCTGGAGAACCTTATGGAAAAAGCTAGGAACAAACTTATCATTCAGTTCAGCTTATCATCCTTAGACGGATGGACAGACAGAAGTTGTGAACAGAAGTTTGGGAGACTTGTTGAGGAGCTTGGTGAAAGAACACCACAGTCAGTGGGACAATATTCTGCCACAGGCAGAATTTGCTGATAATGATTCACTCAACAGAAGCACAAGGCAAAGTCTGTTCCAAATTGTTTATGGGATGCAGCCAAGAGGAGTTTCGGAATTGAGAGATTCAGAATAGAATGCAACTAGGAGTGCTAGTGCAGAAGATTTCACAGAAGCGATGAAGGAACTTCACAGCCAGGTGAAAGAGCGATTGTAGAACTCGAGCCAAGAGTATAAACGTAGAGCAGATCAACACAGGAGACAACTTCAATTTGAGGTTGGTGATTTGATTCTGGCACATCTGAGGAAGGAAAGATTCCCTAAGGGGACATATAACAAACTGAAGATGAAGACGATTGGACCATGTAAGGTCTTGAAGAAATTTGGGGCAAATGCTTATGAGATTGAATTACCCGATGGGATCGGAATTTCTTCGATATTCAATGTCTCAGATTTGTACCCTTACAAAGTTGAGGAAGCAAAAGCAGGTAATAAACAACCAGAGGTTCAGTGGACAAAACAGATGCCAGTTGCAGAGAAGCCACAGATGGAAAGCATACTGGACAAGAGAGTTAGCAAGAGGACCAGGAGAAAGGAATACTTTGAATACTTGGTCAAGTGGAAAGAACATCCAGTTGAAGATGCCAGCTGGAAAAATGAAGCAGAGATCCAGAAGCATGGACAGACCGTGCGAGATCTCATGGACAGGAGCCCATGAAAATTTACAAGCAAGAGAGTATGATGCAGGAGCATCGCCAACATCAAGCGAGCATGGGGCAGGCACCAAAGCATTTTGGCACATGATAAAATTATTTGAATGTTTTTGAAGTGAATATGACAAACTTAAATGAAACAACTAAGGAAGGTCGTACTTCCATATTGTAAATAGGCCTTGAGCATCCCTCTCTCATCTGTATTAGGTGAAGGCATTTATGTTATTAAATGTAAGTAGGTAGAATTGAATTCCTAGATTAGACAGTTTTAGGAGCCAGAGGGAAAACAGATATAGACACCCTCACTTGTATTATTGTAACAATTAGCAGCATTATGAGAAGAGAGCACAAGAGAGCAGAAGCAGAGAGTTGTGTAGAGTAAACCCCGTGTACAGAAGTTCTGGATTAATACAAAGACCTTTAGTTCAGACTCATGGTGTCCAATTGCTTTCTGTGTTGCACATGCTGATTTATATATGCTTGTTTACCCTCTGTTATGCATTTTGCTTTGCTACATGAATGTATGATTTCATATTGAATGTCTGAAATCTGAAGAGAGGGAGAGCATAGAATGAGTTTCAATTGTTTCTCTATCTGAGCAAGAGTTTTCTTGCAAGGAGTGTAGTGAAATTGTCTGCAAGGTGTGCGTAGACAAAAGTCAGAGTTCGTCTCTGCAAGCTTAGGAGAGATAACATTGTTCTCATTCTCGCAGAAGTGCAAGTCAAGCACAGGAGTCGTGCGAAGTGAGCGTTGGCTGAGAAGAGTCTCGGGGTTTGCAACCTAAGTGAAACTGTGGAAAGACTGTTGTCGCAAAGAGTGCACAGAGTCGAATAATTCAGTACTTGGAAGTATTGAAAAGTTGTCGCAAGGAGTGCGTGCAAGAGTCTTCTTGAAGGCTCGAGTTGTTGAAGAAAATCTCAAAGGAATTTGTGCCTTAAAACGTTGAAAGGAGGTGCAACGATATCTTTTCGTGGGTGGACATGTTTTGTGAAAGAACACTTTGTTCATTTCGCGGGAATCGTTAAGGAGGAATTCGACAGTCGGAATTCTCCGTGGAGAATTTACAAGGTTCCGAGAACCGTTAGATCTTACAGAGGAGCAGGGAAGTTACGGTCGGGAGAAATCAGACCGTTGGATCACTCCTGGAATTCATTTCGGGGTTTCGGGAGTTGAAAGGTCGAGACCTTTGCACCAAGATTCGCGAGATCTCGAAAGGCGAAGTCACAAAATCGTGAATGGAATCTGAGCCGTCTGATTGGAAGGACACGTGTCACGAGATCACCTGTATCGGGGATTCAGACATCGGAGGTTAGAAGGAGAAGTTTTCAACTTCGCAAGTGGCGAAGCTGTGAAGTTATCCAAGCCGTCCATCGGAGGAGGACAGGTGTCAGAGATCAGAGGATCTCGCGAACTCGTAGGTTCGTCGGGTGAGAGACCAAAAGTTTGGGTGCTCGAAATTGCGAGAAGCGAAGTCGCGAAGTGCCGAGAGCCAGCACGAGGGACACGTGGCAGAACTGCACAGTGGACCTGGGAATTTAACCAGCAGACACGCGTCACACATTTGGAGGAGTCAACACCCCGTTGACCTCTCGTGTCTCGGGGACTCGGGAGAAAAGGGAACGAAGGTTCGAGCCCTCGACTCGCGAAGTCGTGAAAAGCGAGAACGAGAGGAGGAAAGTCAAATCTCGCCTCTCGGGGGTTCGGGAAAGAAAAGGGGCAAGGCTCGACGTTTGAACTCGCGAAGGCGCGAGAGGCGAAAGGCACTAGTGCTTAGCCTAGCTGGCGATCGCGCAAGGAGGGCGCTGACGAAAGGGGAGCCATAACCATTTCGCGGTCTCGGGTATCGTGGAATTGGAGAAGGAAGGCTCGAAGTTTCAACTCGCGAACCACGAAAAAGAACCTGTGGATCGATTTGAAGGGGGATTCCAGTAGAGAATCCAAAAGAGTCGATCTGGCTCAACGGCGTACACAACAATCCTGTGAGTGGATCTCGGTCCCGAGGGGCCGATAGGGTCTGCGTCATTACCTTTAGGAGCATTGTAGAGGAGTTCCGCAATACTAAAACCAATATTTTGTTGTTATTTTGTTGACTTTAGAAAAGGTTTTGACATGGTTCCTAGGAAAAACCTTTGGAATAGGTTGGAAGTGATAAAAGTGTCTCTCGAGTTGAGGGTTGTTGCAATAAGGATGTATGAGAAAGTTATTGCTAAGTTTAAAAACACTGAGGGCTGGTCAAAAGATATTAACTGCAATATCAAAGTCAAACAAGGTTGTCCCTTGTCCCCTACCCTTTTTGACATATACATTGATAAGTTAGAAGAATGCTTGGGAAAAGTAGGTTGTGTCAGCCCTACTCTTACTAGTATAGTCATCAATCTTCTTCTTTATGCCGATGATATCGTTCTTATGGCAAGGAGTCCCTGTGATCTTGAAAACCAACTAAGAATCCTCCAGGATTTTTGCTCCAATATGGGTATGACTATTAGTACTGATAAGACTAAGGTCATGATTATTAAATCCAATAAGATCCCTTATGATACCTTTGTATATGACAACAACAACTTGGAGGAAGTGACTTCATACAAATATCTTGGAATTGATATTCACCACAAGCTCAATTGGAATTATAGCATTGAGAAAAGGATTATTGGGGGATGAAAAGCTTATTATGGGCTTGAAAAAAATTGTAAATTAGCTGATATTTAGAGTTGGGATAAGAAGAAGCTCATCTTTGAGACTCTTGTTACACCTATTATTCTTTATGGATGTGAATTATGGGGTTGTAGTATCTCTCGTGAATCCTGGAGAAAGATAGAGAAAATACAAAAGAATTTTATAACCTATAATCTCAAAATTAAAGGAAATACTTTGTATCTCATCCTCCTCTTAGAAACAAGCCTCTCCCCCATTGAGAGCATGGCTATGACTAGATACCTAATGTATAAGAACAAGTCAAACAACATGGAAGACAAAAGGCTACCTAAAATTGCTTCAAAATCAAGTCATAACCACCATCGACTCAAGCAAGGATGGCATAAAGACGCCTAGTCTTGGCTAAACTATTAGGGAATCATGGAAGAAACCATTTTGCAGAATAAAGATACTATTAAAAAAAACGTCAAATCAAAATTTAAGGAAAAAATATGGTGTGATAAAGAGTTAGAGGAAAAAAGAAAATTAAGGTATTATAAAGATGTAATCAACCATAATCTAGAAGATCAAAATTATCTATCTGTTTTGCCAAGTGTAAAGAAAAAAAAAAACATTGCTAAGATAAGAACAAATTCTCACGAGCTCCATAGTGAAACTGGGTGTTGGTGAATTCCTAAAACACCATGGGATGAAAGAGTGTGTCACATTTGTGACACTAAGAAAGTTGAAGATGAAAAACACTTTCTCTTAGAATGTCCAGCCTATACCCATATTAGATCTCATTTTCAAAATATTTATCACACTACCAACCTTCTTAACCTCTTAACTTAACAAAAGTATGGTGATCTTGGAAAGCTTCTCTTAATACTTATCATTAAAAAATATTAAATAAATAAAAAATAATTAATAAATAAATTTTATTTTCAAAATTTTAATTATAAAAAATAAATATTTGAATTAATTTTAAAAAATATTTAATTAATTTTAAAAGATCATAAATAAATTAAATACATAGTAAATTGCTTTTTCATATATTTCTAACTCTATATATATATAAACAAATAATAACTATTCTTACTACTTCTTACTACCTATTATGTATTAAAATTATAATTAGTTTTGCTAACTCCAAGAGATTTAAAAAACATAAACAAAATATTTTAACTATTATATGCACATTCACCTCACTTATGATTTTAAGTATTATATGCACATTCACTTGTGATTGAGATTCGAGATACTTTGTTCAACTTTGGTTTAGTTGAATCATAGGGCACATTTTCTATGATTTGTTAATGATTTATTAAATAAAAAATAATTAATAAAATGAGTTATTAAATAAATAAAAATTATTTTTTAAATTTATAATTGATAAATAAATAAAATTTTATTTTCAAAATTTTAATAATCAAAGATATTTGACCTAATTTTTTAAAATTACAAATGAATCAAATACTTAGTAATCAGGAATATTTGAGTTAATTTTAAAAAATCACAAATAGATCAAAACCTTGAAACAAATTTCAGGGCTCTAACAAAATTTAATTTATATTCAATTTGAGAAATTGTGGCGGAAAACAAAATGAGGTGATATTATCAACTGCTTAGTTAATTGCTCATTCAGCTGTGAGCCCATTGTTCAATGGATAAGGGGCTGGTCTGTCAAACCGGAGATTTTAGGTTTGATCCGAGTGGAGTCGGCCCTTTACCTCTTCCGGGAAGAGATTCTTTTTTTTTTGTAAAAACACAGTTAAGTCCTCTCCGCTCATCAGGGAAGATAAATTTTCATTTCACTTCTACAGCAGTGCCCTAAATTCTTGATAGAGAAAGAGAAAACAGAGTATAAAAGTGTAATGTCATTGTTTCCCATGAATTGCATGAATGGACTGCTTTAAGGAAGACTGAGGTGTTACACAAACATGCCCACGGGATTTGAATCAATAACCAAATGGAGACTAAATCTGATGAACTGTCCTAGTACCTTAGATTATATATAATTTTAAACATCCTTTAACATAGAGGCCAGGCGAAATATGAATAGAAATCCTCCTTTTAAAAAAATTCATTCATTTAGCATTGAAGGAGGCTACCTTACATCACATTGTTCTACAAATCAGATCCATCCCAGGGTTTGAGGAAATCTACATAAAGTTCTTCCGAACAGACCAAGATTATGATCTGGGTTATTTCGTTATTCTACTGTCTGCGACTATAATATAGAGATATCTAAGGGCACTTTGGCCCCCCTCTTTTGGTTTTCCAGTCATTGTAGCAGGGACAGACCTCCTTGTGGCCATAGGTACCCGGAGGAACACAACGACATTTGGAGCAGCATTTCTGACAATAGAACATGCATGGCTTCCGGTATTGAGTTTTCGAACACCTGAATGAGCATGCAGATGGACACTCTGCATAATAACAGTTATGTCAGATCCAAACAAACAGGAATATACGAAATCAGTTTCAAAACCTAATGGGGTAATCGTATATATCACCTCCTGGGCGTAATCCACTGTGTCGGCGCTTGCCCTGAGTAATAAATATGACTCGTATTAAACGATTGAAAACCTGCTACAAACTAAAACATACAGATAGAGATGAGTTAAGTGGATATAACCTGTCCATGGCGCTGAAGAACAGTGGAGAACGATTCTCCCTTTGTGGATGCCTGCAAAGTAGATATTATCAATAAATAATGCAATGTACCATCATTAACATAATTTGAATCCATGGAACTCAATACATATCCGCAGCATATGCAGGAATATAGCATTTTGTTAATAAGAAATGGATTCACCTCACAAAAGTCAGCACATATGACCGCAAACACCATCAGAAGTAACAAGGCAGTATATATACTCTTCATCGCCATGGCAATCTTGAAACCCGTTCTGCTGCAAACAAAAGATCAAATGTGCATAGACTCTGTTGTGAGAACTTATTTATAGGTGAGGACCACATCAAACACCTCCACCCACTGGCTTTTTGTGCTGACGGTGGATTCTTTTTAAGCATCCGAGATTTAAAACAGTAGAGGTGGATCCTTCTTAAGCATCCATGGGATTTAAAACCCTAGTGAACTCTTTTACTTTTATAGCTAAGGTGGCTTTTATATATTATATATAATCTCATATAAATAAAACACAGACAGGGACAATTTAAAGAATCTCTGCTCTACATCCAGGAACCTGAAACTGCATACACAGACAGGGACAATTTAAAGAATCTCTGCTCTACATCCAGGAACCTGAAACTGCATACAATGGATAATTTTCTCAGTGATTTTTTTGGCTTTTAAGTGTAGGTAAATGAAATGATATGTAGTTTAAACATTCTACCAAATGGTTTTTTTTCAATGATATATTTTTGGGGATATTTGTCCCAAATTGCTAGTTATATTTTTGGGGATATTTGTTCCAAATTGTTAACTGATTTGAGTGATTATTTTTGTATAATCAGAATGTTCTAAAAGTATTTCAGTATGCTAAATCTATTTTTACATTCAAAAATAAATTTTAAACAACAAAAAATAATGATTTCTTACAAATTTATGTCATCAAAACAATTAAAAAAATACAATTTAACAACACCTACTATATGTTAATTCTCTCATTTACTTCAATTAAAATTTGCTCACATTGAAATTTGAAATTGCATTGATAGTTCAAACTCATCGATAGTTAAAACTCATCGTAACTCAGTTTCAATGACAAAGTTTCAATCCACATACAAATTCAGCACCTTAAAGTATGTTTGAGGCATTGGGATCATACAATTTTATTAAACAAAATCAAATTTTTATCACATTCTCATCATTTTACAATATTTCCACTTATCATTATTTTCATTTTAAAAAAAGGCAAACCATTTAACCTTTATCCGACGCCATTTTTCAACGCTCTGTACAAACTGGCATAGTGTGTTCATATTTTCAATCGCTTTAATTCGCTGGTCGGCGGGCCACGTTTGTATGCATTCGTACGAAACAGGATTTCCGTACTATCATATATCCACACTGGTAGGGATGGAATTTGATGGGCAAATTGCCCGTCAAATACGTTAAATGTTTTTGACAAACCGGAGTGAAATTTGTCAAAACGTGTATTGAGTTATGAAAACTGTCAAATTTGACGGACTGTTAGGGATTTGAAATTCCAACCAATTTTCCACACGCTACATCCCATACGAAGAGGCATTGACTATTAATATTTATTGCCATGTGCATGCACAGAGTTCAGTCAGATTTGCCAGCATTTCCGCATTGAAGAAGCGCGGCAAGATAAGTGGAGTACATCTCTCCGTGTCTGTACCATCTTCACAGAAACATAATGCTTTCAAAGCTTTTCACAACTACTCGAAGTTGAGCCACGAGCGTGTTGTCATTTTTTGTGTATCGAATTTATGGAGAAAACGATACAGCTCGTCCGTAAAAGCTTCATTGAAATTAATTTTACTGAAACGTAGCTAAAATTGTTTTATGAGAGAGAAGTTGCCACGGTTTTACATTATAAAGGTTAGTAGTAGGTGCATCAATCCATTCAATCCAAAATTGTTTTGTTTAACTATTTATTTCGTGTTAAGGGTGACATAAATTTGTATGAAATCATTATTTTTTTGTTGTTTAAAATATATTTTTGAATGCAGAAATGAATTCAGCATATTGAAAAATCATTGGGACATTTGAATTATATAGAAATAATCATTCAAATTTAGTTAGATCCTCTACTTCACTCGATGCCCATGCACAGATTTTTGTCCGTAAGACCGTGAGTCTCTTATATCTAATACATGATTTTATGTGGAACCTCATTAATTATTCATAAACATGTTGACCTATACATAGAGGACTCCCAAGCGAGTTTGATTTAACCTTTTTTCCGACTCATTTCGAAAACTGAAAAGATTGTCGAGTGAACTTATCTCTTTCACACTCGTAAATTGGATTTGAAACGACGTCTATTTGGTGCAAGTTTATCCCTTTTTCAAACCAAGTAGACTAAGATTACGAAAAATGACATTTTTTGGCGTTAAGTTGTAATTGCATCTCATACCCTTACTTGTAGTATTGAGCTTATTATCGATTCTCGCTTTTGCGTTACAAGCCTTTCACCTCAACAGTTTGCATTATCAACCAAGCAGAGTCTTGTTTATATCCTTTGCAGCTTGACACCCTATACACAAGAGGAAACATTCCCTCGAGTGTCCATCTCCCGCATGCACCTCCTTGCATTGAGCATAGGTATGTTCCACTGCTGGAACTAGTTTTGCTTACTTGCGACACTCATTGCCTCATTTGTATCATAGCATTCATTTTACTATGAAAAAACAAAAAGAGACAGGCGAGAAAGGAATATTATCTTATATTGGCAGCAGTCGTGTCGCCTTTGAACAGAGCACAAAATTTTTTAGTCCACTTGTCATCAAAATTTTGGGTTTAGCATGACCTTAGGAAGTTGAGCTCGTTACATAGAGTTTATTCCCCCGACTGGTTATTCTTACAGTCCCTATGGAGAGTTTGATTGATGCCTCCTGCATCTCAAATTTTCATCATTTAGTCTATGATGCCAGAGTCTTGCATATGTTTCATGCTCTTGTTCAAAGGATGTCTATCAACCTATGTCAGTCATTCATCAGAACTCTTGACTTTGCATGTCAGCCATACCCTCAGTGTGTCTCAGAATCACATGAAGTTGTAGTCCTATCATGCACCCTGGTTCTATTTTCATCATTGGTAGGTAACCTTGAACCCAATAGTTGGCATTCCATCATTGGTCTTTCACTGGGTGGTTTCCCTTGTGTTCAACGACAAGACATTTATTCACACACTGGGATTTGTGCAGTGTCTTAGATTCCGTTAACCTTACTGGTGGTTTCCTCATCTTTGTCAGCAGTTTTCCTTATTGGCTGCTATTCAGAGGGTCTTTTTCGTGCACCACTTGCAACTGGTACACGTGAAAGATGCACAGGGTCATTGGTTCGTGAACATGTTCTTCGTCCAATTTCCTCCAAATCATCAAGCTCCTTCTTTGTACCTCATGTTGAATGATGAGAGATGTCTTAATGCTCTCTTTTCAGCGGGTCTCCTTCCATCAACTTCAACTCATCTATTATGGAGACAAGACCTAGACTCCTATGAGTACCTCAAGACTTGCAGTCATTAGTGGCAAGTTCTTCCGCTATCGACAGTTGGGAATACATCAATGTAAGTGTTTGACCCTGACACCTCTATTCACACTTGTAAGAATGTACTTTGTGCCTTGATACCTATTTTCATTATCGGTAGGTTGTCTCGTGTTTGTTAACGATATACCTTAATGATCAGTAATCAAACGATGTCTCATTGTGTTCGACCTCAACTCCTTTATTCACATGATGTAGACTTTCACCTTTGGCGAATTGTGTAAAAGACTTGAAGACATCATTTTATAGTTGCAACTTTCCTAAGTTGTTGCTACCTTTCACTAGACTAGTACCTATGTGACTTCAATGATCATGGGAGATCAGATTGTACTCCATTGTATACAAATATATTCAGATTGAGACTAGTTTTACTGGGCCTTGTTCATGACTATGACAACCTTTGGCATGTAGCCACCTTTGTATTGCCTATTCATGGTCATGGACAGTTGTTTGGTATATTTTTACATGAATTTGCAGTGTAATTCAATTGGCATCCATGTGTGCAAAGTCAGTACAGATTGTAATATTCTCATGAGCAACCAGTTCGTCCAGTTGGGTTTCCATTACTCCACTTTTGGGTATTATAATGTATTTCGCCCATCGCAGATACTCCTCTGACCTCACACATTAGGGGGCATCTGTTATAGCAAGATTTGTCTCACCTTATGCAGACTTACACAAAGGGTCTTTTTCCATTCCCCTATGCATACTTGAAATCCCTTTTTGCAAATCTCAGAGCTAAAAACATTATTTTTCCACATATACGTGCCCTACATATTGTACATCATGCATATACACAGGCTGCACCATTGCAGCCTATGTACATCGTGTTTTGTGTTCAAAATTAAAAAATAGTGTCAGGTTTCCATGTCACGTCACGAGATCCATGATCCTTGGTCTTCCATATACTGGAAATATTTTGACTCAGCCCTTCAGTTCCACTTGAAGGTTATAAATGGGCCAAATCCGAGCTATGGAAAAGAAGAGAAGAATTCAACTTTAAGAGAAAAGTTACTCTGGAGAAATTATTCACTTCATATTGAGTCTGCATCCCTTTGTCCTTTTAAGTCTGAACATATTGTTCAGCCCCCAAGCTCTTCCCTACTTGATTGAGAACTTCATTGTCTCTCTTATATGAGCTTGCATTTGGTGGAGGACTGAAGTGGTGGAGGCCCAGCTAGAAGGGACTTAGTTTCTTGGTTTTGAACCGTCCCGACACAGAAGTTCATAATTCATTCACTTCTGTTGATTACATTTTAATAGAAATACTCTCTTCTTGTCCAATTAATATCTGGAAAATATTTGAATTATTATTCCATGGGCGTATGTTTTATGAATATGGATGGATTATGCTATTGAATGTGATAACATTATATATTATCACCATATGCTTGTGTTTCTTGGTTGTTGAGGAAAAGTTGCAGGTGTATTGCTTTGAGTCAAGTGCTCAACGATGGACTTCATCGAACGTTTGGACGAGGTAGGCCTTTTATCTTGTCTTGTTAGCATATTTGTTTATATAGCATACCTAAAAATAGAGTTGATTTCTGTAGTCATTTCCATCTGTTGTGGTTTACCCCTAGCCATAGAGAGATTTTCTTTGTAACACTTACAAATACATAGATAAAACTGCCCCTCCAGTGTTCTCAAAACTCTCTCTAGTCATCCCCCTCATTTTGGAGTCCTCTCACCCATTCAATAGAAAATTACATCAAGAATATCTCTAAGAAGTCACAACCTACTCCATGCATTAGATTATGTGTCTTAGAGATATGTGAAACAAAAAGTCCAATTAATTCCTTGAGTCCTGGAAACTGTCTTTTAGAATAAATACAATTGCAGTTAGCTCATTGCATGGAGATTTAGTGGAGCTTAATCTTAGGTACAAGTGTCCCTTGGTGTCTAACTGAGCTCTAGAAACCCATTTGAACCTCCTTATACAGGTGGCAGTCCTCCTACAACTCAGATTTATCAGACTGTTAGAGTTTGCAATGTAATTTCAAGATTTGTTGAAAACTTTTTTGTAGGTGATGTTTTCAACTTTTCTCTCAAACAACGAATTGGGTTAGGTTGATTTTTGGTCAGAAAGTCAATGATATTATGATTCATCCCCACAAAAAAAATTAGAAGAACCAAGATCGAAATTTAAAATACGATTTTGTTGTGTACTAATTTGTTGTAAACTGTTTCAATTTAGTAGTTCGTAGCGCCTCTGCAAGATGCACTGCGAACTTTCCTTTAGGTGTAATTTTGTCTTTTGATCACTACAATTGATGTCAAAATCATGGAGACAAGATTCAAACCTCTGTTGACGCCTTGTATAATCTCTGAGCCATGTGGGATGACTCCCAAAAACAACAAGTGAACAAAATCATGAACATCATAAGATAAAAAAGTTCTTAAGAGTTGTGAACCAACTTATATGAGGAACCATGACAAAACTGATATACTGCTGCAGAAAAAAAAAATGGTGGCATATCTTCTATTTTGATGGTTTCACTTCTTCCTTTGGTGAGTATCCATGACAACTAAAGCAAAAGCCCCCTTTGATAACAACTTCTACCAGAGTAAGTGATGGAAACTTGACAACTTAGGTTTTGTTGCTTGATTTATAAAAATAACAGTTTGCTGGCAAAAGGATTTCTACTTAAAACAACAATGCAGAAACTGAAACTGAGAAATTGAGGTAAATATAACAACCTAAAACTAAAAGAAATCTCCAATAGACAAATTTCCAAGCAACTGTGTAAAACAAAGGGTTTGCAGCAAATTTGGAGTTTGCAGCAACTGGGGTTTGCAACAAGTAGGGTTTTGACAATAGGGTTTTAGGTAAAACATGAAAGAAATCCCTGGCATCAAAGCCCACTCCCTATTGTAGAGAACCAAGCCTATCATCCCTTTAAGCTTCTACCATTGACCTCTTCAGAGAGTTTGCAACGAAATAGTCTGCAATGACAGTTATAATTTGCAACGAGTTGAACCATTCTACAACTCCTTCTTTTCAAAAGGAAAATAATATATAAAATGATAAAGCCTCCCTTTGAAAATGACCCTTTAGAGTTGCTTGATGATGTGATGGCACTGAAAACTAGATTTCATCATATGTGCTAGCACATAGGATTCGAAGGAACCACTATAGAAAAAGGAGAAGAGATCAGAATCTTTCCAATGGTTTCTTAAGGGAAGACAGAGAGAATGGAAGCCCACACATCATCCAATGGTTTTTCTACCCAATTTGTCTCACAAAATGGCTCTGTAACCATACCCTCGACAAGACGAATGTCCAATTGATCCTTTTCATCTCTTTCATTTTTCGACCCAGTCATAGAATCTGAAACCTTTTTGACCCATACTTTCCTCCTACTCATCCTTCTCCAATGCAACTTGTTGCATGAATCTTGCAAGTGACCCACCTCTTGACACCCAAAACAACAAAAAGGGAGCTTCCAGTAATCAAGCTTCTGATGCCATGACTTGCCCCCTTTTTCAAGCTCAATTTCGTCTAGGAGTCCTTCGTGAAGGTGTAGGTCCCCCTTAATCCATGCCCATCCTATGTCCACTTTTGAATCCCAATTCTACTCAAAACCAACGAATCGACCAATCTTATTGCCAATCATCTCAAAGACTTCTTCTCACCAAAATACCAAGGGGAGCCCTGGCAAAATCACCCACATCCTATGTAATGAAAACGACCACTTCAAAGGATCAAAACCAACTGACCATTTCTGCAAGACTTACTTAGCAACATTTCCAACTGCAAGACTTATTTGGCAACATTTTCGCATCTACTTCATAACGAAGTAAGAAACACTACCAACCTCTTGCAAGGACATGGGAAACTGGAACATAACCTAAGTAAGTAGCCCAATTATCCTTGAGCCACCTCTTGAGAGATTCTGGGTGTACCCACTTAGCAAAAAAGAAACCAACTACGGCTTTACCCAAGACCTCTGGAATTTCGACAATGCTCACATCCCTTCCTACCACCATGTTTATCTTCTCTTTCCTGACTCTGATGCATTTCTTCTTCACATGCTTGGGAGCATTCGTTTATATCCCCTCCTTTGTTACCTGTACTCCATTTTTTTTTATAAATGAGGGACTCTGAATGTTAGGTGGGGAAAATAGAGAAGGAGAAACAACAAGCTTCAAGGGGGTGGTCTGCACAACCTGGTCTTTTCGACAATCAACCATAGAATGAAAATTCGTACTCACCACTTCACTCTTCTACATGGGAGAAATAACGTTTCTGGCAAGGGGTAACCAAAGAGTGCCATCTATCCCCCCTCATTCGTGCGAGGAACAAGGACAAAGGACCAAAAGAGAGCAATATCCAACAAGGACCTATGGCCATAATGAGACTGTGATCGAAAAATCTAGGTCGAGCATGGACTATCTTCTTCGTAGTCCAACAAATCATCCTTCCATAAATATCCTTTTAGATACCTCGTCAACATAATGATTGTTGATAC
>ML777654.1:739767-752015 GCA_009831015.1 Picea engelmannii | reverse complement strand
GATTAAGATAGCTAAAGTAGTCATTAACCAGATACAAATTGATATACACAACATGAAACAAAATATTGATATGATGAGAAGCTAAAGCTGTAACAAAACACCAAATTCTGCTTCAGTCTGTATTAAAACTCCATATCCTTGTTGTCCCACGAATTAGGATGAACATTATTACAAAAATCATAAGTATGTATAAGTCTCTCCACAGCGTAAAACCTCCATGTGGATAATATCAAACTGTTTTACATAATCTGGGAGATATCCCAAAATCAACTAAACTAGGAAACTAAAATGCAAGTAAAATATTTGAAATATCCCCTAACTGCTCATCATATCCACTGCAATTTCGAATTCATCTGCAATAGACCAAAAATAACAAGTTAGAAAGGTATTTCATTAACAAAACAAAAGAAATTTGATTCTACAGACTTAGCTATAGAATCATCTGATTCTGTAGCTAGTCTAAAATAGCATACAGGATCAAATAGAAATCAAATCAAATCTTTTTAAAAGAATCAAATCCAATTTTCTTTCAATAAACATTAAAAATGAATCACTAATGATTCAAATGATTTTATCATTCAATATAAAACATAATCAAAAGTGATTTAATCGAAACGGGGGTGAGAATACTCTGTTTCATTTTACCATAAAATCGGGTGAAACAGTAACAAGACTGTTTCATATAAAATGAAATCCATAGTGAGTCATATCATGTGCGATACGATCTAATCCAACACAACTAGAATCCATTTGTTATAGCTATAACAATGTAGCATACGATTCATGTTGTTTTAATTAAATACAAATATGGAAAGACTGTTACGATCATGGGTAAATATAACAGCATCAACCAAAATTTGCCATATTTTTCGATCACTGAGTGTTGCACAGTTAACAGACATGATCAATTAATAGTGATCACAACCATTATCAAGTCGACAGAAATGATAATCATAAACTGGGAAACAATCGAAACAAATCATGACTGAGTTGAATATAGAATAATAGTGAATCCAATCTCGTTTTACAAATCAACTCATAACTGAATATTCATTGCCATTACAAATCCAGCCGATAACAGGGTCGTTCTAACAGCAAACCCAAAACGAATTAACTGGTTGGGTTTCACATAACTGTTACGAATTGAATCCATTCACGATTTGGGTGAATTTGTACAGAATCATTTTTTAAAAACAATCCAAACTGTATTCAAATTGGTCGAAAACCATATGGACATAAAACCCATAACAGTTAACCATATCACAATTGTTACCAATCATAACATATACATCATAACGAAATCAAAATGAAATGCGATTGTGTTTAGAATCAAAAAAAAAAAACGACTTCAATCAACAACAGAGCATTCATTTTTGGCTAAATCAAACAACTCAAATCCATACCAAATCAATCGAATCAATTAAAATCGAATCGAAACTAAACTGGGAAACAAAATTCCATTCAGTCAAAGGAAGGCTAAGTATACAATGTAACGAAACCAATCAATGTTGAACAGAGCTATTCAAAACAAATTTGAATCATTATATAAACTCATACTATTTACAAAAATTATTGATATTACACATACCTGTGTGACGAGGCTATCCAATTACGCCAGCTTAGAATTCACCACAGCCGTGGCCGATTCCACATTTTTAAACAAAATGGAGCCTATCGTTCTTTGTCTCTTATCAGTGGTCTGTAGCTCAGCCTTTTGATGGGTAAGCAGTGTAACCTAGTCCTCCAAAGATTTAATCTTTGACTGTAGCATCGGCACATCGAGATAATATCTCTCTAACCACGAGCTACATTGATCACAGGATGGCACTGTAGGTTGAGGCAGAGCAGGAGAGGGTTTTCATGAGTAACCGGGGGTTTCACAAGGCAGCTTAATGCCTGGGTAGTTAGGGTCATTTTGCAAGCAAGGTTGTAGGTTTGGCACGAAGTCATACGAGGGTTTAGCACACAAACCTTCCGAATAGGGATATTCACTAGCCAGGAAACGCTCCACTTCCGAGTCGGAGTCCTCACTTAATACGATAGGGTCAGGGTTGACCGGAGGTTTCGGCTTGTTCCTCACCATCCGAGAAATTAGATGGGCATTCTTTTTGCCTTTGTCGTTTGCAGTGGGTTTGACTTTAGGCTTTTTGCCCACAGGCTTAACATTCTCGACATCCTTGGTCACAGAGTGGGGTAGGTCGATAGGTGAGTCAGGTAAGGGTTTAGGTAACAGAATATTGTAGGGTACCGGAGGAATAGTCTTGTCTTCGCTCACCATAGGTTTGTCAACCTGTGGAGGATTCGAATCCTCAAAACCATTGCGAGCAAGGAAATCGTTCCAACAGTCTCCGTGTAACCCCAAATGACAGACAACAATAATTTTAACCAACCCATAGTGAAAAAGGCTGCTATCAGCCTAGTTCCTTTTTTATTTCTTAGACATTTTAAATAGGATTTTGTGAAAGTAATAAGGCATATTAAGCTCATAACCCATGAAAACCATAAGCAAACGAAGGTGGTGTAAGAAAACAAAACCATACCGACCTTCGCAGGTGATAAACTGTTTGATAATCATCAATAAGTCATGCCAGCGTTGTTTAAGTATGGTCACGGGTAAACCTTTGTCACAGGAGCCAACCTTACGCGACTGGAAGAGAAGTGTCCAAGGGACCTCTTCCACTTTGCAATTCTTGGACCATCGTTGTCCAGTGGCAGGCAAACCCATAGCAAGACTGATAAACTTCTCGTCAATTTGCAATTGAACATCGTCGACCTTGGCTCGACAACCATCAAAGTTCATGGCGAATTGCCTAACCACGCAGAGGTTAAAACCTTCAAATTTCTGTAAGAATGGGAGCCACCCATTGTCCTCGAGGACACTACGGGAACTGTCGAACATCAACAGAGCTTGGCTGCCATTCGGTTCAGCCCTCATGACTGGAGCCATGGTGCGAGCACATGGTAAGGGTTTGGTTTGAAAATACCATCACACAGGAGCAGATTCATTCGGTCTAACTACTATGAACGATCAAAGGGGAAGCATTAATGTACGCATGCGAGGGTGGTGGGATTATTCACTGCCATGCAAAATAGTAACGGAAAAGTACAACCGCCAATTAATCCTCTGTTCAATCAATCATAACACAAAACCATATCATTCGTATAACCAAAGAATCAAATGATGAGTAATATGCCAACGTGCCATTAACCATAGATTTTCAAACCATTGTCATTCAATGTGGAATCAAACCCAAATGTTAAATATGCGCCATCGTATAAGTGTGTAATCAAAGTTTTTTTTAAAACCATGGTGACAATCGATTTCATAAAATTGACAAGCCAAGAGCTATATAAATTTTAACATAAGGATCACATTATATATATAAAAATAAAAATAAACCATGACCCCTATGTATTTCAATGACTAGGCAAGTCTCAAAAATATAAATCCATATGCTCAATGCCTTACCAGTTTAATAAAACCAAGTTGCGCAATCAAAGTAAGAACGTCCAAATAAGCATAGTTCGAAAATCCTTTCAGCCACATGATAAACCAAAGGTAAGTGCCACTCAAAATACCAATAAAAAATCATGACAGTTTAAAGAACGATGGAGGAGTTTTCACGCTTACAGTCGTGAAAACTAAATGGAGACCAATTTGCAAGTGTCGCAAGAAATGAAAATATCGTTTATTTGCAAAATGCGACGACAATTTGAATTTCAGAAGACATAGGTGTAGGCAGCTTATAGGGCAATGGAAAAAATTGAATTGGCTGCCAACAATGGTGACACACTGATAGAAGCAGTTATCTTTGTCAAAAGAAATAAATTCAGATTAGGACAGCAAAGAAAATTTCAACTCAAAAACAACGACCAGAAAATCATACAAACATCATCATTTACCATCTTTTCCAGCAATGTTTTAAAAGATCAAAACTAATAACAGTCTTAAGATTAGTAAGTCACGATATTAATGATAAAATCTTCAATACTGTTGGCATGGCCACTGCTGCCAGCAGGCGTCCATAGCCTCGACAGGGTTTCCATTTAACCCACTCTGACATCTGTATCCTGTCAAGAAGTTCTAGATCAGAATAAAGGACATTAAAGAGGTTTCTTATATTTTTTCATAGATTTTCATGTACCCAACATTGCTTCGCTGCCAGCAGGCCTGTTCAGTACCCCGACGAAGTTGTCTTGGTGCCATGCATGCATTTACCTGCTGCCAACGGACCTGTTCAGTATCCCAGTGGGTTTACAAACACTTCCCACAGCTCTTATTAATATTTTTATTTTGTTTTCTTTTGTAAATATATAGCTGAGCGGGGTGACACTGATAATCTTGATATTTAACATATATATATATATATATATATATATATATATATATATATATATTTAAACCTCATCAGAATTTTTTAGCACTGTCCTTTATTCATCTCCAGAGATGTTTTATTTATAAAAACAACTTCCTATGACAGGGAGACATCTTTTGAGTCATTCCTTTACGGAAAAGGGACAGTGTAAAAAGATAATAGATGATCATGAAAAACTTTTCTCAGAGATTGAAATCAGTAAACTTCTTTCAAACAACAAAATTTTCCAACATAAATATCATTTTCAGAAATATATCACTGATGTTTGTACCAATCTTTCAGAAGTTATTTTAGCGAAGAAATTTTTCTATGGTCTTTGTCTGAATGGCTCAGTGCACAGGTATGCATATTTTTCAAAAAACACAAAAAACTGATCAATTCGAATCAAAACCAAAATAGAAAACAAAAGAAAAATACAAACAAAAGAAACATTTACATAATATACATGGGTAGTTATCAAGCGAAGTATCTTTTTAGGTCTTGGCCATTCACCGGATAGGTGTCAAGATGCCCTTCAAGATTCTGTAGTCGAAAGGAACTAGGACCCAACTTTTCAGCAATTAAAAATTGCCCAAGCCATAAGTTTTGAAACTTGGTGTGCTCACCTTTCCCTTCATGTGGTTTGTCCCACTTCAAAACGAGATCACCCACTTCAAAATTCCTATCAGAAGCAGAATTAGAATCGAACCAGCTTTTAATCAGTTGTTGATGTTGATCTAACTTATGCTTAGCTTGGGTTCTTACTTCTTCCAGCTTCATCAAAGCATTAATACGGCTTTCTAAAGGAGGACAATCTTCTTCTTGGACTTTTTGTGACAATTGAAGCGAAGGAAGAAGAATGTGAGGTGGCAGAATGGATTCTCTGCCATAAACGAGGAAAAAGGGGGAGTTACCTATAGTGTCTTTGGGTGTTACCCTATCAGCCCACAGTGCATTCAGTAGTGCATTGTGCCAGTTCTTTTGATTTTTAGCCACGGTTCTCTTGATAATTTTGATCAAGTTCTTGTTTGTCAATTCTGCTAAGTCGTTTCCCTAGGGGTAGTAACTAGCAGAATACTTCATCTTTATTCATTTCTCCAAAGCGATCTCACTCATCTCTAGAGAAGAAAAGTATGAAGCGTTATCAAAGACTAGACAATCAGGGATACCGAAACGAGTGATGATATTCGAGTTCAGAAAAGCAATCACCTGACTTGTTTTAACAGTTCTTAGCACGGTGGCTTCAGACCATCGAGTAAAGTAATCAGTGGTTGTCACAATATACTTGTGATGTTGTGAGGATGGAGGGTTAATAGGACCTATGATATCAAGGCCCCATTGCTGGAAAGGAGAATCGACTCAAACGGGTTGCAAGGGAAAGGTTGGTTTTTGCAACCGCCCCGATGCTTTCTGACAGATAATACATTTACGACATAAGGCATGGGCGTCCCTAAAAAGCATGGGCCAGTAGTAATCGGATCTTAAAACCTTATGAGAAGTGGTGTCGCCACCGAAGTGACCACCAGCTTCTCCTGCATGCAACCCAAGCAAGACTTTTTTTGCTTCATCTTTTTCGAGACAATGCATCAGTATACCGTCAAAATTTTGACGAAACAATATATTGTTAACTAGATGAAAGGAGGCGGACTTTAGTCTTAATGCTCTTCTCTTGGTAGGGTCAAGGTGATGGGGTGCTGATCCATGTTCAAGACAAAATATAATATCGTTGTACCAAGGACTTACGAGGTTTTGTGCACAACAAATCAAACTTTGATCGCATTGTTCTAGGTCTGACGTATCACTATCCTCTTGCTTTCCTATTTCTGAATCAACAACCAACTTACACAATCCTTGGCCTCTCACAATCTGTGTTGGGGTGATCTCTAAGTCATACTTCTGCAAGGAGGTGACCTAGTTGGCTCTCTTCTCTGTTAACTCCTTTTGCACTAACAAGTTCCTCACGGCAGGGTAGGGGACAATGACCTTCGTCCTTGACTTCAAAAGATAGGACCGGAAATGCTTAACTTATTTGAAAACAGCGTAGGCTTGCCGATCGACCGCTGGGTAGTTAAGTTCATCACCTTTGAAAGCAGAGCTCATAAAGGAGATGGGTACTTCGTTGTTCTCGGAATTCTTCTGAGGTAGGACTGCGGCATAGGAACGATCAAAGGCAAAAGTATAGAGTGTAAAATCTTGAGAGAAATCAGGGCTCATGAGAGACGGGGAGTCTATTATGGCCTTCTTTATGTCATTAAAAGCTTGGTTTTCTGTGGGTCCCCAGTGATATTGGGTGTCTTTCTTAATTAGGTTCTGGACAGGCCTGACCATTTCAGAGAAACTGGGGAAAAATCTTCTCACGAAATTAATCTGGCCTAGGAAAGACTGCATGGATTTTTTGGATGTAGGTGGGGGAAGTTTAGCGATGAATTGAGTACTCTCGGGGTCAATAATCATCCCATCACTAGACACAATGAATCCTAGTAATTTAACATGTTCTACTGCAAAGATGGACTTCTTGGGATTTAAAGAGATGCCGTATTTACGACATCGTAGCAGAACGGCTCGTAAGTGAGCTAAATGATCGTCTTTGTTTTTAGAATACACGGTCACATCATCTAAGTAAACTACTACGGAGTGATTGATTAAGCCTCGAAAAGCAATGTCCATTTCTCTTTGAAAAGTAGCACCGGCATTAATCAATCCAAAAGGAATTTTGCGATAAGCATAAGTGCCTCATGGGGTACGGAAGGTAGTTTTTAGTTGGTCCGGCGGAGACATCAAGACTTGGTTGTATCCAGAGAAACCATCCAGTAAGGATAGCCTCTCGAAACTAGATAGTTGTTGAAGAATTTGTTCCATGGGTGGGACAGGATAATTATCTTTGTCAGACGCTTTGTTAAGGTTTCAGAAATCGACACAAAGTCGAATTTCCCCATTTTTCTTCCAAACTGGGACGAGGTTGGATACCCACTGAGTGTGTCTTACAGGAAAAATTATTTTAGCACTTAGGAGTTTATTCAATTCTTTTTGAACGGTCGGTTCTAGTTTAGGATGCATTTTCCTCAGTTTCTGTTGGAAGGGTAAGGTTTGGGGCTTCATCGGGATGACATGCTGTATAATATTAGGATCAAACGTTTTAAGATCGTCGTAGGTCCATGCAAAGATATCCTTGAATTCTTTAAATAATCTAACAAAAGCAGCTTTTTCTTGTCTAGAACATCCCAAGCCTAGATTGATACACTGAGGATTTTCACTAGTCCCTAAATTGACTTTTTCATAAGATAATGAGGAACTATTGGTTTTGCAATTGACCGTCTTTTTAAATTTATTTTCAAAATCATAAAACTTTTCTAATCCAACAACAGATTTGGGTATGAAATTTACCATGTCCGATAGAGCTTCAGGAGATTTTGGATTAGGTATTACCGTAAAGTAGTGCAAATTGTCGTCGTGTGTTTGTTCATCTATCACTGCGCCTTGAAAGGTTTCTTCCATGTGCATAAAATTTATGATCTGCTGATCATCGTCAAATACTCTCCAGTTTGTGATATTGTTAGGAACAAATGGTCGAAACAATAGCTCGACGGAGAATGTGTTTGGGGATAAGCCTTCTGCAGGAAGAAGTTTAGAGGCAACATTAGCTAGAAGATCTGCTTCGACATTATTTAATCTAGGAATGGAATTTATATTAAAAGCAAAAAAATTGTTCATTAAACTCCATACCTCAGACTTGTAACTTTTGAGATGCAGGGAAAGACAGTGTATAGAGTCTCTTACCTGTCTGGCCACTATTTCATAGTCACCAAATACAATCATATTTTGAATGTTCATGTCCAAGGCTTTTCTGAGACCTTGCAGTAAAGCCTCATATTCTGCGATATTATTTGTACACTCAAATTCTAGTCTACAAGCCAATAATGTCTTGTTACCTACCGGATCGATAATGATGCAGCCTGCACCAGCTCCTTCTTTAGACTTGGAACTGTCGAAATATAGGGACCAAATTTGATTTCCATCGGGCTCATGGGACTGTTGCATAGGAGTTGTTGGTTGCACGTATGCTATGATCTCGAACTGCAGTTCTGGATTGTTGATAGGTGAAACTTCAGCCATGAAATTTCCGAAGAAGGTGTCCATCCCTTGGACTTCAGGTGAATCAGCAGGAGGTGTGTATGGTTCATTGGGGTCGTTCAAGTCTGTGACCGTGAACTTAAGGTAACGCTCACGATTCACTCTGATCTTGTTGGGCTTACTGTTCTCTGGAAGCCATAAGTGAGACTAGTTCGTCGCGAAGTAACCATGTAGCTGCTTCGACCAGTCCCTTCTCAAAAACAGACCGTACACTTCTGGAATATCCACCACAATTATATCAATAACCTGATGAACCTTTGGGTTAGACGATAATCTAATCAATACATTTTTTAGTTCTCCTATAACTTTAACATCTGTTCGATCAAGTTGTATGATTTTCAAAGAAGATGGTTCCACTTCAGCGTTAATCTTTTGGCAGACAGAATAAGGAATCACATTTGATGATGCTCCTGAGTCAACCATACAATTATGCACATTTCTGTTGAAGATTTCGAAAGTTAAAAGAAAAGGAGATACATTCTTGCGAGTACTTAGAGTAGTAGCTTGTGGTTTCTTACTCGCAGTTTCTAATGCTACTTTATCTACATTATTCACATTATTTACATTATTATTTACAGGAGTTACAGGAAGGCTTCCTTTGTCTTGAGTATCGGGATTGTTTTTAGTGGAAGTATTCTGCGGCACTTTGCTTTGCAGAACCTTGTTACCATTTGAGTTACCATTCTTGCCATTTTCTGAAATATTTTTCAACATCTTTTGTAACAAAAATGGAAACTTCAACAACTCATAAATAGAAATGTTAGCCCTTAATTTTTTCAGATCTTCAAAAACATCATAATCTAATTTAGGGCTGACATTATTCTTTTTAATTTATGTTTATTTAGATGGCTTGGGAGGTGAAGTTGTAGTGTTCTCAGCAGGAGGTTTGTTTGTTATCTTACTCCTAGTGTTGTAAGGGTGGACAGTCTCGAAGTTAGCTTGAAAGATGCTATCCGAGAAGTGTCCAAAGATGTTTAGAGAAGACTCTTCTCCTTGAATTGTTTCCTTCTCGACTTCCTTCTGAGGGATTTCAGGAGGCATCAAGTTATCTTGGGCTTCTAGAATTGTCTGAAGAGCACATTGCAAACTTTCTAGGTTCAAGCCTTCGGGGTTTGGATTAGGCCGATTGGTGGGAAAAGGCTTTCGGAGAGGAGGTTTGTAGGGTCCTTTACTCGAGGAGGCTTCTTCAGTTGACCCTTTTAAATCTATAACTTGATTAGACAATTTTTGTACAACTTTAGTTAAATTTTCCAAATCAGAGTTTTCAGGTTGTGTTTTTCTTTGTGTAGGTATGGGGAGGATTTCAATCTTCTTTTTGGAAGAAGAAACAGTCTCAGTTTCGTTGCTAGAAGATTCCTTAAGGCTAAGTATGTCTTTTTCAATCTGAGTAGCCTCTTCAAAGGCTTCTAACAATGTGGCCTTTCTAGAATGTTTGACCCAAATAGCTATACTTTGATGTATAGCTTTAGTGTAGTAAGCTATTACAAGACTCTCAACAGGCATAGAATCTACAGGGATTCGATTTTTAAGCGTTAAGAATCTTTGATTAAAATATTTAACTTTTTCTTTTGGGTTCATTTTTAAGCTCGAAAGATCCGTGACTAAGACTTCCGGAGGTTTACCATCTCCGAATTTTTCCAAAAAGTATGACTCAAACTTTTCCCAAGACACTATGGTATGGGGCTGTTGGGAAAAGTACCAAGTGGATGCATTACCCTCAAAAGTATAAGGGAACAACCTACAGACAACATCTTCATGTTCAACATTACGGTGTCTGATGGCTAACATAAATTTTTTGATATGATCTTCAGCTATCTGTTTTGAATCGGGATCAAACTTGGGAAGCCACTTCTCCGGGTGCTTAGGTAAAGGGTGTTGGGCTCCAGGTACAGCTACAGCATCCTGGTCCAACCAGGGTCTAGCAGGCTTGTTCTGGTTTGTCATTGGGGTAGTGGGTGTGGAAGGCTGAGAAGGTGAGTTACCTTTGTCAGAAGAGGAATATCCTCTAGAAGAGGAAGAAGATGAGGGAGGTGGTGAAGGAGGTATCCCAGATCCTCCTGCAGCAGCATTTGTGTTTGGATCTGTAGGATTCACAGTGAGGTTAATATCACCTAACTGCTCTCTGATATCAAAGAAGTCTAAAGGTTGACCCCATGGACGGTTTGGTTGCCTAAGACGAGCTAAGGAACTATGTGTTTCAAGAAGATATTGACGGATAATCTCTTGTGTATCACCACCTGTAGGATTAGGGGTTGCTGGCTCAACTGTGATCTGCGTATCTTCGGTTGAAGTAGTTGCTATTTGAGGGGGAATATTATCTTTTGAATGGCGTCTAGTCACTATAGGTGAGCGATTAGGGGGGGGAGGAGTCTTGCAACCGCCTCGTGCCATTAATTAAGTTCAGGCCCTCCTTCTAGCACCATTTGTTGACGGGCGAAATTGTCCGTCCGTCAATTGAGAGAGTGGAACCGGTCCGGGGTTGTCTAAATAACCCAAGCCGTTTGGAATGAACCATCCTGATGGGTTTAACGGCTCCGTTGGCCGCTCTAAGGTCATAATAAAACCAAAGAGAAAACTAATCTAAACTAACTAATCTATCTAAAACAAATAAAACAAACTAAACTAACTAAAACTAATAAAACAAACTAAAACTAAATACAAGAAACTAAACTAACTAAAAATAAATAAAAAACAAACTAAACTAACTAAAACTAATAAAACAAACTACTAAATTAAACTAAAATTAAATATAAACTACTCTAACTATTATATACAATCTACTAATTACTATTAATTAACCGTCTAATTACTAATTGAATTACAACTTATTCACAAATATACAATGTATACAAATTGCAGATTTGAATAAAACCTATAAAACTCATGTGCTTTCTGTCCTAAGACAGCCAGAGATATTTTTTGATTTTTATATTTTATGAATAAGAAATAAAACTTACCGAAATTAAACAATCTAATATATTAAACATATATATCTAACTAACAATACTAACAAATATACTAACAGATAAATGACAGATTGACCTGGAAGCGCTCCTAATTTGTCCTGTGTATGATGACTTCGAAGCTGGTCGGAGGAAGGAAAATCGCACCGGTTAGTCCATAAGCTTCTCGTAAACGATAGGCTGTGCTGCTCTTTGAGTTGTTTACAGGACAAACAAGACATAAAAAATCATAACAATTTTATGATTTATAAATCTCTGCAATAAGGGAAACCTATTATGCAAAAACTTATACTTAATAATTCAACTTATGAAGAAGAGAAATATGTCGTTCACAAACTGAATTAAGCAATTGTTGTGTTCTTTAAATACTTAGAAGAAACCAGATATGGATAACAATGATTAAATTATATCATTTGCACATGATTAAGATAGCTAAAGTAGTCATTAACCAGATACAAATTGATATACACAACATGAAACAAAATATTGATATGATGAGAAGCTAAAGCTGTAACAAAACACCAAATTCTGCTTCAGTCTGTATTAAAACTCCATATCCTTGTTCTCCCAAGAATGAGGATGAAGATTATTACAAAAATCATAAGTATATATAAGTCTATCCACAGGATAAAACCTCCCTGTGGATAATATCAAATTGTTTTACATAATCTGGGAGATATCCCAAAATCAACTAAACTAGGAAACTAAAATGCAAGTAAAATATTTGAAATATCCCCTAACTGCTCATCATATCCACTGCAATTTCGAATTCATCTGCAATAGACCAAAAATAACAAGT
>ML777654.1:701974-739717 GCA_009831015.1 Picea engelmannii | reverse complement strand
AAAATCAACTAAACTAGGAAACTAAAATGCAAGTAAAATATTTGAAATATCCCCTAACTGCTCATCATATCCACTGCAATTTCGAATTCATCTGCAATAGACCAAAAATAACAAGTTAGAAAGGTATTTCATTAACAAAACAATAAAAATTTGATTCTACAGACTTAGCTACAGAATCATCTGATTCTGTAGCTAGTCTAAAATAACATACAGGATCAAATAGAAATCAAATCAAATCTTTTTAAAAGAATCAAATCCAATTTTCTTTTAATAAACATTAAAAATGAATCACTAATGATTCAAATGATTTTATCATTCAATATAAAACATAATCAAAAGTGATTTAATCGAAACAGGGGTGAGAATACTCTGTTTCATTTTACCATAAAATCGGGTCAAACAGTAACAAGATTGTTTCATATCAAATGAAATCCACAGTGAGTCATATCATGTGCGATACGATCTAATCCAACACAACCAGAATCCATTCGTTATAGCTATAATAATGTAGCATACGATTCATGTTGTTTTAATTAAATACAAAGATGGAAAGACTGTTACGATCATGGGTAAATATAACAGCATCAACCAAAATTTTCCATATATTTCGATCCCTGAGTGTTGCACAGTTAACAGACATGATCAATTAATAGTGATCACAACCATTATCAAGTCGACAGAAATGATAATCATAAAATGGGAAACAATCGAAACAAATCGTGACTGAGTTGAATATAGAATAATAGTGAATCCAATCTCCTTTTACAAATCAACTCATAACTGAATATTTATTTCCATTACAAATCCAACCAATAACAGGGTCGTTCTAACAGCAAACCCAAAACGAATTAACCGGTTGGGTTTCACATAACCGTTACGAATTGAATCCATTCACGATTTGGGTGAATTTGTACAGAATCATTTTTTAAAATCAATCCAAACTGTATTCGAATTGGTCGAAAACCATATGGACATAAAACCCGTAATAGTTAACCATATCACAATTGTTACCAATCATAGCATATACATCATAACGAAATCAAAATGAAATGAGATTGTGTTTAGAATTAAAAAAAAAAAACGACTTCAATCAACAACAGATCATTCATTTTTGGCTAAATCAAACAACTCAAATCCATACCAAATCAATCGAATCAATTAAAATCTAATCGAAACTAAACTGGGAAACGAAATTCCATTCAGTCAAAGCAAGGCTAAGTATACAATGTAACGAAACCAATCAATGTTGAACAGAGCTATTCAAAACAAATTTGAATCGTTATATAAACTCATACTATTTACAAAAATGATTGATATTACACATACCTGTGTGACGAGGCTATCCAATTACGCTAGCTTAGAATTCACCACAGTCGTGGTCGATTCCACATTTTTAAACAAAATGGAGCCTGTCGTTCTTTGTCTCTTATCAGTGGTCTGTAGCTCAGCCTTTTTAAGGGTAAGCAGTGTAACCTGGTCCTCCAAAGATTTAATCTTTGACTGTAGCATCGGCACATCGAGATAATATCTCTCTAACCATGAGCTACATTGATCACACGATGGCACTGTAGGTTGACGCGGAGTAGGAGAGGGTTTTGATGAGTGACCGGGGGTTTCACAAGGCAGCTTAATGCTTGGGTAGTTATGGTCATTTTTCAAGCAAGGTGGTAGGTTTGACACAAAGTCATACGAGGGTTTAGCACACAGACCTTCCGAATAGGGATATTCACTAGCCAGGAAACGCTCCACTTCCGAGTCGGAGTCTTCACTTAATACGATAGGGTCAGGGTTGACAGGAGGTTTCGGCTTGTTCCTCGGCATCCAAGAAATTAGACGGGCATTCTTTTTGCCTTTGGCATTTGCAGTGGGTTTGATTAGGATTTTTGCCCACAGGCTTAACATTCTTGACATCCTTGGTCACAGAGTGGGGTAGGTCGATAGGTGAGTTGGGTAAGGGTTTAGGTAACAGAATATTGTAGGGTACCGGGGGTATAGTCTTTTCTTCACTCACCACAGGTTTGTCAACCTGTGGAGGATTCAAATCCTCAAAACCATTGCGAGCAAGGAAATCGTTCCAACAGTCTCCGTGTAACCCCAAATGATAGACAACAATAATTTTAACCAACCCATAGTGAAAAAGGTTGCTATCAGCCTGGTTCCTTTTATATTTCTTAGACATTTTAAACAGGCTTCTGTGCAAGTAATAAGGAATATTAAGCTCATAACCCATGAAAACCATAAGCAAATGAAGGTTGTGTAAGAAAAAAAAACCATATCGACCTTCGCAGGTGATAAACTGTTTGATAATCATCAATAATTCATGCCAGCGTTGTTTAAGCATGGTCATAGGTAAACCTTTGTCACAGAAGCCAACCTTAAGCGACTGGAAGAGCAGTGTCCAAGGGACCTCTTCCACTTTGCAATTCTTGGACCATCGTTGTCCAGTGGCAGGCAAAATCATAGCAAGACTGATAAACTTCTCGTCAATTTGCAATTGAACATCGCTGACCTTGGCTCGACAACCATCAAAGGTCATGGCAAATTGCCTAACCATGCAGAGGTTAAAACCTTCAAATTTCTGTAAGAATGGGAGCCACCCATTGTTCTCGAGGTCACTACAGGAACTGTCGAACATCAACAGAGCCCGGATGCCATTCGGTTTATCCCTCACGACTGGAGCCATGGTGCGAGCACATGGTAAGGGTTTGGTTCGAAAACACCAGCACATAGGAGCAGAGTCATTCGGTCTAACCACTATGAACGATCAAAGGCGAAGCATTAATGTACGCATGCGAGGGTGGTGGGATTATTCACTGCCATGCAAAATAGTAATGGAAAAGTACAACCGCCAATTAATCCTCTGTTCAATCAATCATAACACAAAACCATATCATTCGTATAACCAAAGAATAAAATGATGAGTAATATGCCAACGCGCCATTAACCATAGATTTTCAAACCATTTTCATTCAATGTGGAATCAAACCCAAATGTTAAATATGCGCCATCGTATAAGTGTGTAATCAAAGTTTTTTTTAAAACCATGGTGACAATCGATTTCATAAAATTGACAAGACAAGAGCTATATAAATTTTAGCATAAGGATCACATTATATATATAAAAACAAAAATAAACCATGACCCCTATGTATTTCAATGACTAGGCAAGTCTCAAAAATATAAATCCATATGCTCAATGCCTTACCAGTTTAATAAAATCAAGTTGTGCAATCAAAGTAAGAACGTCCAAATAAGCATAGTTCGAAAATCCTTTCAGCCACATGATAAACCAAAGGTAAGTGCCACTCAAAATACCAATAAAAAATCATGTCATTTTAAAGAACGATGGAGGAGCTTTCACGCTTACAGTCGTGAAAACTAAATGGAGACCAATTTTCAAGTGTCGCAAGAAATGAAAATATCGTTTATTTGCAAAATGCGACGACAATTTGAATTTTAGAAGACATAGGTGTAGGCATCTTATAGGGCAATGGAAAAAATTGAATTGGCTGCCAACAGTGGGGTAGAGAGAGAAGGGAGGAACAATGGGGTAGAGAGAGGGGGGAGGAAGGAGACAGGAAGAGAGGGGAAGAGGGGTAAGAAAGAGAGGGAGAGGGAGAGGAGGTGGGAGACACTGAGTGAGAGAGAGGGAGAGAGAGATTGAAGAGAGAGAGGAAGATAATGGAGGTAGGGATAGGGGGTAGAGGAAAGGAGGGAGAGAGAGATTCAAGAGAGAGAGGAAGATAATGGAGTTAGGGATAGGGGGGCAGAGGAAAGAAGGGAGAGAGAGAGAGAGAGATATTGGGAGGAAGAGGGGGAGAGACAGGGGGGAAGAGAGATATTTCATGTTAACAGGAACACACGTGTGTTCATGTTCCTACTAACACATGTGTTCATGTTCCTAATAACGTGTGTTCCTAAAGCGCATTCTCGCGTTTTTTTTATTTCAATTTTTCTTAGGAACACACACGTGTTCTTGTACACGTGTTTCTTAGGAACGTGCATGCATTCTTGAGAATGTGCACACGTTCTTTGGAATGTGCCTACGTGGATTGCTGAGTGGAGGTTTGGGGTTTTCCGCACCTTTCACATCAGGAACACATGTGCATTCCTAGAAACACGCACGCGTTCCTACTGACCCTCTTGCCACTTTTTCGGCCACCAACTTCGTGCACTCACCCTTAAATTAAATTTTTATTGTTTTTATAATGTATTAAATTATTATCTTGATTAATGATTATATAAAAGTAATGATACTTCCCTTGGGTGGTAGGGGTGTCTTTATTTTGGAGAATATTAAGAATAAAAGTAATGATACTTCTCTTAGGTGGTAGGGATTTCTTTGTTTTGGAGAATATTAACAAATCTAATTTATATGGATTGAATGAACTTTAGTTGTATTCAAACCATCAAAATTGCTTACCAAAAACTATAAAAGTCATAAAAAAATTATATTTATTAATTCTTTTAAAAAAGGAAACAATGCTTGGTCAAAACCTAAAACATTTGTAAAGTACCTTGAATAGGTTCATTTTTTTTTTTTTTTTTTAATTTAAAAAGTAAAAAGTGGGATTGTCTATTTTTTGTTACATATTATATGAATTCTCCTACATGATACTTTGGAGTGACTAATTTGGTAATTTCGTCTATATAAAAAACACACACACAAATATTCTTATTATTATTATTTATATTTTTAAAGAGGTATTTAAATATGGTTCATGTAAGGTATTCGTCTAGAAGGACACGAAGAACCTCTCCAAAGTCCTCAAGGAGAGGGAATTTGAGGTTTCTTCAACACCCAAGGGTCACACCAATTGGGAAAGTGGACACCTTGGAAACACGAACATTCCAAGGGGATTGCCCAAGCATGAAGTGACCAAGAGAAGGGGTTCACCAAATAGGTTGGGGTGCATTGACATGAGGAGTGCATCAAGATTGGGGCACACTGGTCCCAAGGGACGCAAAGGTTGACAAGCGCATGGGTCCATTTGGGTGTAGTAGCTCCGTGAAGGGGTGAGATTGTTCATTTGGGTGTGTTGGTATGGGAAGGAACACAACACACCTAAAGAACATGATGATTCATGATGGTGACCTTTTGAGTCCATATAAGAGAACAAGGGCACATAACTAAGGATGGAATATTTTTACAACAAGGAGAGCAAGATCAACTCTGCAATTCTGAGGCAGACTTGGACGAAGAGGGGCGAGCTCCCTTAAGGAGCCAAGTCGCTCCATAAGGGAGGAATTGTGCTTCCTTGAGTTGATTATGTGGACAGATTTGGGGTGACCTTATTTTTCACTGATTTTGGGGAAGTCTTTTTGTAAGTCTGGGTGAGGAAACTATTGGACAAAACCGTAGGCCTGTGAAAAGTCTTGTGATAGAGAAGAGATGGTGAGTTTGTGGTGGATGCATGTTTGGGGTTCTTTGCAACAGTTGTAAAAAACTTTGTGAAAGACAATTTTTGGTGTGATGAATATGTTTATGAGTGACTTGGTGAGGTGAGGCGAGTCATTTGACTTTTCCCAAGTTGTAAACCAAGCCGATAGTGCTCATATTGTAATTGTTTTGCAATAATAATACTTAGTTGGGTGTTAGGAACATTTCCTGACTCCTGCACTATATCTTCGTGTCTCTTGTTTTTTTCACAAGTGTTCTCTTCGTTTCATGGATGTATGCTTAAATGAGTAATTTTTAAGGCTATTAACGAATTGTCTAAGTATACAAGAGAGTTACAATAGAGTAGGAGTGTGACTCACTCGTAACCTAGAATGGAGTATGTGTACTCTCTAGGTGAAGAGGCATAGTCTGGATGAAGTATTGTTGGTGTTTCCAAGAATCCAAGTTATAAATGTTGTGGTGCTCCACGCCCTCAAGAGGTGCACGATCGCAAGATTCTGGTAGGCACACTATGGGGACGTGAAAGATGGTATTAGAGCTTGTTTGTCGCAGATTTTGACTAAGGGTTGGTGATATCTTCACCACTATCTCAATGATAGATGGTATTATAGATTTAAGTACACTCTACTACTATGGTGGTGATAGTGGTGATAGAGCGTAGAAAGAAGACAATTTGGTTTAGAGATAGTTCAGTGGGAACATTCACAGATTTGGTGAACAGTTAAGTGGAGTGAGTTGGTTCATAACAAAGAATTTGCATTAGACTTACGATATAGGATTCCAATTGAATGTGTGGTGGAAGATTGATCTGGGTGCACACCTTGTATAGACCAAGAGCAGGGTTTGTGGTGAAATGAAGCACATGGACAAGGTGGGTGATCACATAACTCATCGTAGAACTTGTCATAGAGTTGATTGCATAGGAAGTTTGGGAAAATACTTGGTAAAGGTTCAGTAAGGTGGACTGACCTTTTATAGAGATAGTTTGGGTGCAGAATTGGTTGTTCTGATTTGCGGTGGAAGTAAGTGCCAGACCTGTTGTGCACACCTTGAAGGGACCAAGCATGGATTTCATTGGGTGTACTAAGCACTTGGAAAAGGTGGATGAATGTAATACTTTTCACAAATCTAACCATGGAAGTGATCGTAGAGGGTGATCACATAAGTGATTATGAAGGGGAGTAATTTTTTGTTGCAACAAGTTGAATCACTCGGGTGTGTTGGATGACTTGAGGTAACCTAGAGTAGCTTTGAAACAAGGCAGTTGGTTGGGCACATTTTCATCATGACATCTTCATGTCATGTATCATTGAGAACAATAGTTGAGTTGAGGTTGGTTGTTGGTTAAGTGGGTCGACCATAACCTTCGAACGAGGTGACTCTTCACATAATTACATAAGTTAGTTAAAAACAGTATGACTTGGAAGTCGGGAAGCATGTGCATGGTGCCTTGAAGTGGAAGAATTCAAGGTGTGGAGATGGAAGGACATTGGAGATGAGTTAGTCCTATTATATGAGAATTTTGAGACTTAGATGTTTTCTAAAGTAGATGGATGGACTTGGCCTTGTATCACATCAAAGGTGCTTGCAGGTTTATGTAGTTACATATGGTGATTGAGGGGAGTTCATTTGCACAGTCAATGGCTTGGGAAAGTCAAGGTCCAAGACATTAGACTTAAACCATGGGTACAACCAAGGATGTCATTGGAAAGGTATGGTTGGATTTGAGTTCCTTCATTTACTAAGTGTTGCAATGAGTTATTTGAATGGAAGTGGGATGACTTGGTGGTTCAAGTGTAATATGTTTCCATGGTGAAAAATGAAAGACTTGAGGGTGAATCAAGTTGTGAATATTTGAAGAAGGCATGTAGCAGTTTGGGACGTCTTGATTTGGGTGAATGTATGGAGAGATTTGGGAGGCCTATTTGGATGAATACTATAGTGGATTTAGGACGATTTGGATGCAATTATGGAGGTAGATTGAGGAAGGTTCCTAACTCTTGGATGAGGCACCTTGGTGCCTTAGCTAGATTTCTTGGGTCATGCAATGATTTGACAATCATGATGACAGTGCCAAAATTTGGATGCTTGCAGGAGGTGCAAGGAAGTTCTTTTCTAAAATGTGGATGGATTCAACAGAGAAGTCGACCAATAATTGTTGGTAGTCAACCCGAATGGGAAAAATGCAGACCAAGTGACTTGGGTGGTGTTCTCTCACCTTTGGTATGGTACATTGGATGAAGAAAAGTTCACCTCGATGAATTGCGGATGATTGTGCAATGACTTAGAGATCTGGGAGGGTCATTGGTTAAGGTTGGCAGAAGTATTGGTTCGAAAATGCATAAGGAATGAAATTTCTTTGAAGTGACTCATTTTACTTGGAGCACTTTGGACAATTTGTTGGGACGTTTGAGGAGTGTAGGATTTTTGGACACACTCATTGCATATGTTGAGTTGCAGAGAGGTGACTTGACGAAAGGAGGCAAGTTGAAGACTTGTCTTCATTTGGAGGATTGTGCGGACATACAAATTGCAACATGAAGATATTACATGGACATGGGCATTTCTCTTGCTTTGGGGCAGCATGGTTGAGGGTGAATCCTAACCATTCCAAGGCATACAAAGGTAGCTTTAGCAACATGGGCGAGTGATGAAGTAGTGGGGAAAAGAAAGTATGGGAGTGCAATTATTGGTGTAGATTGGATAATTGATCCATGAGGGTGTGCAGTCTTAAAGAATGTGACGATTGGATTGGCCATTCAACTAGTTCACAACTTGGGAGAGAAAAACAACATGACAAGGGAGTCAAGAGTACAGATGCACCCGTAGGTTCGAAGTGCAACACTTAGAAATTGTGGAATATCTCCTTGATGAAGATCAGACAATGGAAACAACAATGAGACAAGGGTGGACACTTTCCATAGTATTTAGAGTTGGATGGAGTGACAGAGATGCAGAAAAAAAAGACTAAGTCTGAGCATGGAGATGCACATTTCAAGAAATGGATGCAACAGTTGGACTAGTTACCCAATCGGTGCATGACTTGATGCTAGCATCATGTGGAGACATGACAAAGTTGGTTGAAGTATGGATGTAGTAGAAAATTCACAGGAGTTCAACACTTAGACATTTTTGGAGTTTTCATAGAGGTTGCAATAATAGTTGAGGCAGTAGCAGCAGTAAAAAAATGAAGAGTGATCATCACAACAAGATAATGGAAACATGGGAATTGCACACAAAGTTGGAGAAGAAACATATTTCCATTTTAAAGGAAAAATTGGTTGCACACAACTTTGGACAGAGGACAGTGTGGATGGTTACACAGGTTGTGGATGATTGCAGCACGAGTTGGAAACTTGGGGTTTCCACTTTGAAAGGAAAATTGGGGTTTCCACTTTGACAAAAAATTGAGGTTTCCATTTGGCATGAAACTTGGGGTTTCCACTTTGAAAGGAAAATTGGGGTTTCCACTTTGACAAAAAATTGAGGTTTCCATTTGGCATGAAACTTGGGGTTTCCAACATACTTAGTTGCCATGGGGACATGAGTTCGGGTAGATACATAGAGATCACATATTTTGTGGATGTTGTCGGGGATGGAAACAACTTGAGGTGGGGGAGGATGTAAGGTATTCGGTTAGAAGTTCATAGAGACCCTCACCCAAGTCCTCAAGGAGACAGTATTTGGGGTTACTCCAACACTAAAGGATCACATCGGTTGGCAAAGTGGACTCCTTGGATGCATGAACATGCCAAGGGGCTTGCCCAAGCATGCAACAACCAATATAAGGGGTGCACCAAAGAGGTTTTTGGGTGTGTCAACCTGAGGATCATACCAAGGTTTGGGGGTGTTGGTCCCAAGGGACACGATGGTTGACGATCGCATGGGTTCATTTGGGTGCACTGGGTCCAGAAAGGTGCATGACAGTTCATTTGGGCATGTTGGTCCGCGAAGGGACGTGACACACCCAAAGAACACAACGATTTGTGATGGTAACCTTTGGATTCCATATAAGATAAAAATGGCACATAGCCAAGGAAATAATATTTTCACAACAAGGAGAGCAATATCATCTCTACGATTTTTAGGCATACTTGGATTAAGAGGGGAAAGCTCCCTTAAGGAGCCAAGTCGCTCCACATGGGAGGACTTGTGTTTCTTTGAGGTGATTATGTGGATAGAGTTGGGCCAAACTTACTTTTCATTGAGTTTGGGAAAGTCTTGTCACAGGTTTGTGTGTGCCAGCTATAAGACAAAACCATAGGTCTATGTGAAGTCTTGTGACAGAAAAGAGACGATGAGTCTGTGGTGGATGCACGTTTGGGGTGCTCCACAGGAGTTGCAAAATTTGTTGTGGCGGACGAGTCTTGGTATGAAAAAATTGTGTATGAGTGTCTTGATGAGGTGAGGTGAGTCATGCGACTCTTCCCAAGTTGTAAATTGAGCCAGTAGTGCTCGTATTGTAATTTTTTTACCATAATAAGACTTAACGGGGTATTAGGCATGTTTTTTTCCTTTTGCACTATATTTTTGTGTCTCTTGTTTATTTCACAAGTGTTCTCTTCATTTCATGGATGTATGCTTAAATGAATCTGCTAAGATTGTTAACAAATTGTCCAAGTATACAAGAGAGTTACACTAGAGTAGGAGTGTGACTCGCTTGTAGCCTAGAATGGAGAATGGGTATGCTTTAGGTGAAGACACGTAGTTCGGATGAAGTATCCATGGTGTTGCAAGAAACCAAGTGAGAAACATCATGGTGTCACATGCCCTCAAAATATGCACAATCAAAATATTTGGGCAAATACACTGTGGGAACGTGACATTTCACATTTCATCATCAATTAAACTACACACTTATATATATATATATATATATATATATATATATATATATATATATATATATATATATATATATATATATATATATATATATTCTATTTATTTTACATTTTCTATATATCATAATTCTAAATTATATAAGTCTTTTGTTTTAATATCAATCTTGAAAACAAATTATATAGTACATTAAAATTCAAATACTACAAATAATAACAAGTGTTGCATAGTAGTGTAGTCCCTTCCGGGTTGGAATGGGAATAAATGCGACCGAGTACAAACACATGGGAAGCAAGGTGAAGTACATGTGGTAGCCATGCAGAATTTAGTATTCCCAAATTAGTTTTCTTTGAAATTTATCAAAAAATAATAATGTTTGATACCGACAATGTAGCATACAATACAATAGTAACAACGACGTGCAACAAAGGCATTCCCGAATTATTTTTCTTTGACAAAAAAAAATTAGCATACAATAGAAAAAAAAAAAAATCTAGCATTCCCAAATTAGTTTTCTTTGAAACAAAAAGCATACAATAGAATAGTAAAAGAGCCTTGCAACAAAGGCGTTCTCGAATCAGTTTTCTTTGAAATTTATCAAAAATTAATAATGTATGTTACATATTTCTCAAAATTTAAATGTGTTTGTCATATAGACTGGGATTGGGGCTCCCGCGGACCATAAAAATAAATAAGTACAAGAATTAGGAATGTCGAAAGAAGAAGTGTGTGATGGTAGAGAGGAAGACCTGAAAAGAAGAAATTGAAAGTTATGAGTGTTTGGTTACATTTTTCTATTTAAATAGGTAATAACTGGATTGATAAAGAAAACAAGATGACAGTATAGACTTAAAATGGATTGATAAAGAAAACAAGATGACAGTATAGACTTACTATGAAGCCAATGTGCTTTTGTTGCTGTCGTTGATGGTCAGTGGAATCGTGTCGATAGGTTGTTTCCCTTCCTGGATGAGGTTGTCCATTTTGTGTTGGAACCATTCTTCAATGTAGCTTCTCATGGGGGCCATGTTGATTTCATCCCAGATTTCTATGTTGTAAAGGTCATTTTCTAATTTCCTTAGATCCATTGAAATACTATGCAGAATTTGCTCAATTTCTTGATTGTGTGTCGAATAGTCGAGTACCCAACGCTCGAGCTCATCTGCACGATGTTCAACTATGTCATAAAAAATTTCGAAAGACAACCCCTTTAAAATATCAAGTTGTTCATGGAAGGATTCTTTGGTCATTGATAAGGATTTGAGAATTAAGTTTGGGTCTTGAACCTCGTTGGTACTTCCAACTAAGCCTATTTGGATCGGGCTTGTGAATAAGTCTTCCTTTTCTGATATGGCTTGTTTACATGATTCAACAATGAGTTGCAGGTTCTTAACTTTATTTTTCCAGCATGCTTTTATTTTTTTGGTTCGCTTTGGGGAGGGGATATTCTCCTGTCTTCTTTTCAGTTCCGAGGTGTTCAAGGCGTCGTTGGAAAAAGGGGTCAGCACCTGATCACAGAAATGTTGATCATTTTTTAAATTCGCCTCTACATGTTTGAGCAAATCATTTGCCCTCTTTCAGAAGGAAACTATATTTTGTGATGTTTCCCAGGCTTCAGTAACTAGTTGCATTCTTTTCTTGATGTTATTCTCTACAAGGGCTCTAGAGGATGCAAGGAGGGTAGAGGATACTTTCATCTTGGCTGCAGTGGTAGCAGGCATGTTTTTTGCTAAAGGACTGGAAAATTCTAGGGTGGCAATGAAAGCCTCTTCAAATTCCTTGAGGCGGTCTTTTAGTCTGGCATTTTCTGCTTCAATTCCTCCAATGGAATCATGAATAGCATCACCGATTACGTGGTGAAATAGGGAGATTTGGTATGGCTGCATTTTCTTAAAGATATTCTCTGTGCGAGATTTTCCTTTCCTATTTGTTACACCTCTCTTTTCAATGACCATATTTTTAGATTGGCTGTCAAAAACAACGCTCTAGAATACGAAGGATTCATCTTTGTCAAAAATTTCAGTCTCATCTATTTCCGTTGCAGACGACCCAATTTTCTGCATGTGCTCAGTTTCAATTACAAGTTGCACCTGTTCACTTTCAATTTCGGGTTCGTCTGCCTAGCCTGCATTGTTTTTTCTCTTCTTGGTCAGTGGAATTTTGTGAGAACTATCAATTTTTATATGAGGAGGGTTCTTATCTCCTCCTCCGTTCGAAGATTTCTGGGTTGCTTTCTTACTAGGGTGGGCCATTGAAGCGATTCTCTGTGATGTCGTGCTCTTGGGAGTGTTGGCGGGGGACTGGGAACTCTTATCACTGGATACTTCTCCCTGTTGTCTATATAATTTAGTCACGCTTTGTAATGTCTCTGTCTCGCAATCACCAGAAGAAGGATTGTTGTTGTCACTGTCCCTGTCCTTGGTCAGCTATCTATGGATAAAAGAGCTGCTAAAGCCAATTACCAGTAAATGTTCTTGAAAAATCCCATTAGGGTCGAACCCTTTTAGCCTTTCAGCATACGTTAGGTTCTTCTTATTGAAATGGCTGGAAAATTCGTCAATCTTGTTGACGTTTCTGCACATGAGGTCCCTGACTTTCCAGGGCAGAGGAATGATCTATTTTTTTTCTTGTCATGGAAAAAATGCAACCAGTGGTTGTATTTCCTTTCTATTTATGCAACAAACATATTTTCTGTGATGTGGCATGGAAGGAAATAAGGATTTTCCTTAGAGCCAAAGACCATTAGTACACTATGATTTTCATTTTGTTCAAGTGTGCCCTTCTTGTTCAAAAACTTGGTTGCCTGGCCAGAAATCCACAGATCATCCTTCCCTAACAATAAATCTTTGAAAACTGAGAAAAAACCATTAAAAACTTCATAAAAAACAATGGGAGGCCTTGTGCCTCCATAGCTCCTGGTATCGGAATGTTACTGGGTCAAATCCACAACTTATTTTCTTGGAAAGAGAAAGTTTTGGAAATGGACAATAATGCACTATTGCAAAAATCAAGTAGGATGACATATAAAATTTATTCGATTCTTTGAATCATGACAACTGGGAACAGATATCAATGGAAATTAGCTTCCCCCAATCGAAAATTAATTGTTCCTTGACTGTGAAGTACAAAATATAAATAATTATATGGGAAATGCTTGTCATGGATGCCTACCCCGTTATTCTTGTAAACAACCAAACAATTTCCCGGAATGGATTTCTAAAGGAACTTACCTGCAACTTTTTGATACCTTCAGGAAATGTCATCAGGTATTCAAAGAAATTATCTAAGATGTCCAACCCTTTATCATGTTTTTCTAGGAAATCCTTGCAGTCTTGTCCTCTGAAGGTCAATGTTGGCTGCGGCAATTTTAACATCTTGTGAAAGACCTGAGGTGATAAAGAAACGGTAGAATGGTCGCGTAGTGGAATAATTATTTGTCTTGGAATATATTTTTCGGTGCACCAAGAGACCACCTCCTTACAGTCAAAAACCTCATGGACGCAACCTACACGAACGATTCTAGAGGTCTAAATCACTTCGTTCTGGGTGGAACAGGATGAATAGTAAAAGTATGCCCTGGACCACTAGAAGTTCTCGTCCTGATGTCTGAAGATATTTATTGTATCTCTACAAAATTGTTGTTGACATGTTTCCATAAGTCTACAAGAATGTTTGTTTTCTCGAGACAATGAATGAAGTGAAAAGTTGGAAAGGATAATATAACATTGCGCAAATCGTGGTCCAATGCGTGTGAATGGAAGATCTCCTTGAGATTTTCGTTCATTAATGACAATTTCGACGGTTGTTGCATGATGTGTTGTTAACATTAAACATTAGTAATTGCATACATAGAAATGAGAACATGGAGGATACAACAATGAGCAATTAAGCATTGTAGATATCTTGAATGGGTCAATGCAATGACGCATGTTTGAGATGAACAATCGGAAAGGACAATATAACTCTCTGCAGATCTTGGTTTAATGCATAATAATGGGAGATCTCCTCGAGAATTTCACTCACTAATGACAATGTTGATGGCTCATGCATGGTCAGCTCTTAGCATTAAAGGTTTCTAATTGAATACTAAGAAAGAAGTACGGAGGTCGCAGGAACGGGAAAAAGAAGCTTCAAAATAGGGTTATAAGGTACAACCATTGGAGGTGAGGGCACGAGGGTCAAATTGTATGTGTCAAAGATTTTTGAGTGAAATACATGTAACACCAAAGAGGGTATGATAGGAAAGTCCAGAGGGAAATTTGTATATCACTAGTAAGAGCATAACTAATGGATATCAGGAAGGATAAGAAGTTAGTGGGGATGTAAGGCAGTGACAGATACTTTGAAACATTTGTGAGTCATGGTAGAGTGAAGCTTGCAAGTTCGAGAAGTCCACGGTGGAATTTTACATCACAGAAGTTTTGAGTGCATGATGTATATCATGGAACAAGAAGCAGCAAAGTTCGAAAGCGCCAACCTGGCAACCACGACCATTAAATTGGCTAAGTATGGAAAGGAACAAGGGTCGGTTAGATTCGTCATGTGAGGATATAGATGGAGATGAAGATATGTTAGCTCACCAACACTAGAACCGTGATCATAGAAAGGAGACTAAGTATATAATCATAAAGTGATAATACATGGGAAGAAGAAAATCGAAAAAGGACTAAGGAGTCTGCGCTGGAATTGTAAATCACGTTATTTTTTAGTACAAGATGTATATCACGGAACAAGAATAAATAGAGTTCGAATGCGCCAACCTGAAACAGTGAATAAGAATTGGAGATTTCGTGAAGTCGTCAACACGAGGATCCAAAATAGGCTGACAAGGTCTCCCCAGAAGACATGAGGCCCCGACGGTCAAATTGTATCACTTGGAACATTTGAATGCATAATCTGTAACATGGAAGAGGGAACGATGTCAGAACCTGGTAGTCAATTTGTATATTGCGGAGGGTCAGATGTCAACTATTTCGTACCAGTGTGTGCAGTTGTCACTAGTAAGAGCATAACCAATGTATATTAGGAAGGACAAGAAGTTAGTGGGGATGGAAGGAAACAATAGATACTTTGAAACATTTGTGAACCGTCGTAGAGTAAATCTTGCGAGTTCGAGGAGTCTGCGGTGGAATTGTAGATCACAAAAGTTTTGAGTGCAATATGTACATCATGGAACAAGAAGCAAGAGAGTTTGAAATCGCCAACTCGGAAACCACGGCCATAAAATTGGCTAAGTACGGAAATCAACAGCGGTCGGTCGGATTCGTCATGTGAGAATATAGATGGAGATAATATATGTCAGGCCGCCAATGTTGGAACCCGAAATCATAGAAAGGAAACTAAGTAAATAACCAGAAAACGACAATACACAGGAAGAAGAAAAGGGAAAAAGGGCTAAGGAGTCTGCGGTGGAATTGTAGATCATGAAATTTTTTAGTACAAGATGTATATCATGGAACAAGAAGCAGCAAAGTTCGAAAGAGGCAACCCAAAACAATGACTAAGAATTGGATATTTCCTGAACGTGTCAACATGAGGATCCAAAATAGGGTGACAAGGCTTCCCCAGAAGACATGAGGCCCCCATGGTCAAATTGTATCGCTCTGAACATTTGAATGCATAATTTGTAAGATGGAAGAGGGGATGATGTCAGAACCCAGTAGTCAATTTGTATATTGCGGAGGGCCAGATGCCAGTTTTTTTGTGCCATTGTGTTCAGTTGTCACTAGTAAGATCACAAGAAATGTATATTATGAACGACAGGAAGTTACTGGGGATAGAAGGCAACGATAGATACTTCGAAACATTTGTGAAACATGGTAGAGTGAAGCTTGCGAGTTTGAGGAGTCTACGATGGAATTGTAGATCACGGAAGTTTTGAGTGCAAGATGTATATCACAGAACAAGAAGAAGCAGAGTTTGAAAGCACCAACCCGACAAGCACGGCCATAAAATTGGTTATGGAAAGGAATAGCGGTCGGTCGGATTCGTCATGTGAGGATATAGATGGAAATGAAGATATGTCATCCCACCAACGATGGAACCCGTGATCATAGAAAGGCGACTAAGTACATAACCAGAAGGTGTTAACACACAGGAAGAAGAAAAGGGAAAAAAGGTTGAGTGTGCGGTGGAATTGTAGATAACACAAATTTTGAGTGCAAGATGTATATCATGAAACAAGAATGAGCAGAGTTTGAAAGCGCCAACCTGAAACATTGTCCAAGAATTGGACATTTCGTGAACCTGTCAACACGAGGATCCAAAACAGGCTGACAAGGTCTCTCCAGAAGACGTGAGGCCTCGACATTCAAATTGTATCGCTCAGAACATTTGAATGCATAATGTGTAATACGGAAGAGCAGACAATGTCGGAATATGGTAGTCAATTTGGATATTGCAGACGGTTTGATGCCAACTTTTCATACCAGTGTGTCCAGTTGTCACTAGTAAGAACATAACTAATATATATTAGGAAGGAAAAGAAGTTAGTGGGGATGGAAGGCAGTGACAAATACTTTGAAACATTTGTGAGTCGTGGTAGAGTGAAGCTTGCGATTTCAAGGAGTCGACAGTGGAATTGTAGATCACAGAATTTTTGAGTGCACGATGTATATGATGGAACAAGAAGCAGCAGAGTTCGAAAGTGCCAACCCGACAACCGCGATGATAAAAGTGGCTAAGTATGGAAAGGAACAGAGGCGGGAGGGATTCGTCATGTGGGGATATAGTCGAAGATGGATATATGCCATCCCACCAATGTTGGAAGCCGCAATCATAGAAAGGCCACTAAGTAAATAACAAGAAAGCGATAATACACAGGAAGAAGAAAAGGGAAAAAATACTAAGGAGTCTGTGGTGGAATTGTAGATCAAGGAAATTTTGAGTGCAAGATGTATATCATGGAACAAGAAGCAAAAAAGCCTGAAAGTGTGAACCCGACAACCACAGGCATAAAATTGGCTAAGTATGGATAAAATTGGCTAAGTTGTCACTAGTCAGAGAATAACTAATGTATATTAGGAAGGACATGAAGTTAGTGGAGATGGAAGGAAGAGATAGATACTTTGAAACATTTGTGAGTCGTGTTAGAGTGAAGCTTGTGAGTTCGAGGAGTCGACGGTGGAATTGTAGATCATGGAAGTTTTGAGTGCACGATGTATATCATGGAACAAGAAGTAGCAGAGTTCTAAAGAGCCAACCCGGCAACTGCGACTATAAAATTGGATAAGTATGGAAAGGAACAGTGGTGGGTGGGATTCATCATGTGAGGATAGAGACAGAGATCTTAAGGAGTCCACAGTGGAATTGTAGATCACAAAAATTTTGAGTGCAAGATGTATATCACGAAACAAGAAGCAACAGAGCTCGAAAGCGCCAACCCGACAACTGCGAGCATAAAATTGGCTAAGTATGGAAAGTAACAGTGGTCGGTTGGATTTTTCATGTGAGGATATAGATGGAGATGATGCGATTATAGAAAGGAGACTAGGAATATAACTAGAAAAACATAATACACGGGAAGAAGACAAGGGAAAAAGGACTAAGTATCTAACAAAAGAACATCCATTGTTCGTTTATTAATGCAAATCCTTTCAAACCCCTGCTGAGTTCTCACTAGTAAAGGCATAAATTGCATATCACAAAAGTTCTTTGGGTGCAAGATGTATATGTCGGAATAGGGGACATAAGTGTTGGATACCGCGAACAGAGAACATAATTATGGATACCACAAATCACGTAACAAGAAGCATCAAAGTTTGAAAGCGCCAACTGGGCAACTGCGGCCACAAAATTGGTAAGTATGGAAAGGAACAACGGTCGGTCGGATTCTTCATGTGAGGATATAGGCAAAGATGAAGATATGTCAGCCTGCCAACACTGGAACCCGCGATCATAGAAAGGTGACTAAGTAAATAACCAGAAAGAGATAATACACGGGAAGAAGAAAAGGGAAAAGGGACTAAGGATTCTATGGTGGAATTGTAGATCATAGAATACTTGAGTGCAAGATGTATATCATAGAACAAGAAGCAACAAAGTTCGAAAGCACCAACCCGACAATCACGGGCATAAAATTGGCTAAGTATGAAAAGGAACAGCAGTCGGTCGGATTCGTCATGTGAGGATATAGATGGAGATGAAGATATGTCAACACGCCAACGTTGGAACCCACGATCATAGAAAGGAAACTAGGTATATAACTAGAAACCGATAATACACAGAAAGAAGACAAGGGAAGAAGGGCAAAGTATCTCACAGAAGAACATCTATCGTTCGCTTATTAATGCAAATCCTTTCGAACCCCTGCTGAGTTATCACTAGTACAACAATAAATTGTATATCATGGAAGTTCTTTCGTTGCAAGATGTATATGAAGGAACATGGGACATAGGTGTTGGATACCGCAAACCTAGGACCCGGTGATCAGATAATTGGCTAAGTATTGAAAGGGACCATGGTCAGTCGAGCTCATGGTGTGAATATATAGATAAAGAGTTTCCAATTTTCAAATCCATGAGGCCGCGATCATATAGATGCAAATAAATATAGAATGACAAAGAGATATAGAGGGGGGGGAGAGGAGAATTAAGAGTTTTTATACATTCCAGCGGAAAAATTGTATATTGCGGAACGCCAGGCGTTGTTTGCAGCTCATGGAAAATTCGAAACACAATTTTGAGGTCGTCAATCCAGGAACCTACAATCGAAAAAGTGTGCAAGTATGGAACACGGAAACGCTGGCCGAGACTTGATTTCGCTAATATATTGAAATTTGTAATAGATTTTGCATTACCTGGCAAGATCTTCTTTGCATGTTTCTGGACAAGTTCTGTAGGGATGGTTGGTTGTCGATACTTTTGCTTATTAATGGAAATTTTTACAGTTGTTGTATGATGTTTTTTTAGTATTAAACCTTTGGTGTTGCATATATGGAAAGAAGTAGGAGGATGGTCACAATAGGAAACAATGACTAGGAGTTGGATTTTTCGTGGACCCAGCAATGTGAGGATCCAAAATAGGGTGACAAGGTTTCGCCAGAAGACACAAGTCCCATACAACCAAATTGTATAGCTTGGAACATTTGAATGCATAATGTGTAACACGGAAGAGGGGATGATGTCGGAGTCCGGTAGTCAATTTGTATATGGCGGAGGAACGGGTTCCAATTCTTTCATACCAATGTGTCCAGTTGTCACTAGTAAGAGCACAGTTAATGTATATCAGGAAGGACACAAAGTTGGTGGGGATGGAAGGCAGCAACAAATACTTTGAATGAAGTTAATTTATACGAGGAATGTGCGATGGAATTGTAGATCACAGATGTTTTGAGTGAATGATGTATATCACAGAACAATAAACAGTCGAGTTTGTCAACACGAACCCGACAATCATGGCCATCAAATTGGGTAAGTATGGAAAGGAACAACGGTCGGTCAGATTCGTCATGTGAGGATATAGATGGATATGAAGACATGTCATCCCACCAACCCTGGAACCAAATATCATAGAAAGGCTACTAAGTATATATCCATAAAGTGATAACGAATGGAAAGAATAAAAGGCGAGTTTGTATGCGCCAAGACGGAAACTGCGGCCATAAAATTGACTAAGTATGGAAAGGAACAACGGTCGGTCAGATTCGTCATGTCAGGATATACATCGAGATGAAGATATGTCAGCCCGCCAACCCTGCAACCCGCGATCATAGTAACACGAAAAAGTATATAACCAAAAATCGATAATGGACGGGAAAAGGAAAAGGGGAAAAGGGCTAAGTATCTGACAATCGAAATCCATTTTTCTATTTACTAATGCCAATGTTTTCGAACCCCTGTTGGGTTCTCACTATTAAAAGCATAGACTGCAGACCATAGAAGTTATTTGGCTGCAAGATGTATATGATGAAACATGGGACATAGGTGTTGGATACCACGATAATTGGTTAAGTATTGGCCAAGCGAAAGTTTTCATATTTATTTCAATAATATTCATACTAATATGTATTAATGGAGAAAGTTTTGATATTTATTTCAATAGTATTCATACTAATATATAGTCATGGATCATTTATGTTTCAAATGCAAATCATCTCCCAATTTGCAGGATGCTCTTCAGTTTGCAAATTTCGTAGAAACCATGAAATGTTTTACTGCAAGATGTATATAACGCAACAAGAAGTAGTATAGTTCTAAAGCGCCAACCTGGCAACCGTGGTCATAAGATTGGCTAAGTATGGAAAGGAACAATGGTCGGTCAAATTCATCATGTGAGGATATAGATGGAGATGAAGATATGTCAGCCGACCAACCCTAGAACTCTCGATAATGGAAAGGAGATTAACTATATAACCAGAAAGAGATAATAGACGGGAAGAAGAAAAGGGGAAAAGGGCTATGTATCCCAGAGAAGAAAATCATTTGTTCCTTTATTAATGCCAATATTTTTTAACCCCTGGTGAGTTATCACTAGTTAAAGCATAAATTGCAGATCACAGAAGTTCTTTGGCTGCAAGATGTATATGATGGAATAGGGGACATAGTTGTTTCGAACCCTTGGTGAGTTATCACTAGTTAAAGTATAAGTTGCAGATCACATAAGTTCTTTGGCTGCAAGATGTATATGATGGAACAAGGGACATAGTTGTTGGATATTGCAAACCCAGGGCTCGGTGGCCAGAAGGTGAGTTATCATTAGTTAAAGGATAAATTGCAGATCACAGAATCTCTTTGGATGTAATATGTATATGACGAAATAGAGAACATAGTTGTTGAATACCACAAACTCGGGACCCAGTGGCCAGATAATTGGCTAAGTTTTGTCTAAGAGGAAGTTTTTATATTTATTCCAATAGTAATCATATTAGTATATATGCATGGATATTATGAAATAGAAGAAGCTGCAATATATGCAGGATATTGAACATGAACATGGAGTCAACACTTGAGTTTACTTGTTGTAACTCATTAATTCATTCTATTTATGGGACCGAAAGAATAAAAGCAGGACGGGTCCTCCAATTTCTTTCTTTAAGTATAGGGTCAGCGCCACATAAGTATGGCCTATGACAAATTATTCTTCCATGTAAAATGTAAAACAACGAGCATAGTAGCCTTTATTTAAATTGAAGTATTGGGTAGCAGAAAGAAAATCTTTTCGTCCATGTTTAACGACATGCAGGAAAAAAAGGTACAAAATAAAATGAAAAGCAATACTAGAGATTGGAAAACACCATAAAAAAAAAACGCAAATATTCTATATTCAAATAAGATGGGTTACAAAATACAGCTGAGATTATTTTCCATAATGATTGTGATTTGGCCTGCTATCGACGAATAAAAATCATGTACAATGATGAAGCTTGTTGATAGTTTTCTTGACAATCAAATCCTTTATTCGCAAAAAATGATTTGAATATCAATTTTGGGTCTTGGACTTAATTGGTGCTGCCAACTAGATCTATCCTAGTTTTTTGAATAGCTTGTCTCTTCTAGATATGGGTTGCTTGCATTGGTTGGTTATTCAACATTCCATTCTTTTTTAAGTATTAGTTTCCCTCTGGTGTCAAAAACTTGGGGTTTAAGGTGCTTTCCTTGTAATGTTCCTGACCATTGACATCCAAGACAACTTAGAAATGTGATTTGGACCCAATTCAAATTCGAGGGAGTCATTTTATGTGACATCAACTATGGGGAAAAAAAAAATTCAAGTATGTTGTGACTGCTATTCTCCCTATATTCGATCATTTGATTGGTTGAAAATCCTGTCTAAATATTTGTATGTTGAAATTCTTTGTTTTATTACAGTAAATTGGAAGGAACGTCCAAGCCAACTGCAAAATGTTCTTATGTTGAAGTACATGACTTCTTCCAGAAGCACAGGTCTGGAAAGTGTATCAAATGTTGCAGATCGCATCAACATAGGTCTAGAAAGTGTATCAAATGTTGCAAATCACATCAGAATATATCTCTTGTCATAATGGTGGAAGATATGGAAGCCCACAGAAAGGTTTGGAATGTTCGGAGATGACGCCAAAAATGTGGAGTCTTTAATTACATCCAGAGGAAAGAGAACAAACTTTGACAAAGAACATGGCTTTCTGTCAAGTCTATTACCACACCCAGAAGTAGCTCAACAAACTTTGAAATACAAACTTTTGTAGTGATAATATGTCCTTTTATCCACCCATACAGTTTATGTTACCCTCTTCTGAGTACATTTATGAATGGAGTAATATTTCGCGTCATTTACGAACATCACATACCACTTTGCAAGCCACAGTAAGTGTGACGCCCCTGACGAAGACAAAGTCTTGTGTGATCTATAGAATTTGATACACTTGCCAAATCTATGTTGTTGGAAGAAACTATATAGTTCAACAAAGAAGTATGTTGCACGTGACCTGAAAATCCATTACAAATCCCAGCAAAAAAACAAAGAAGATCAACAAACAAATCTCGAGGCAGGCTTTTCAACCAACCAAAGCATCGAATACAGGGAGAACACCAACTAGAAGATACTTGTTCTTTTCTTTTCCCCCTTTCTGAATTTATGTTGGATAACAGAGTTTTTTTTTGGCTCAAAGATCATGTCACATAAAACCAGTCTCTCTTCTTTCATTTGGGCCTCAATCGCATCTCTAATTTGTCTTACATGTCCATGACCAGGAACATTAGAACTAAGGCACCCTAAAGCCCAACTCTTTGATGATAGAGAGAAATGGCAATAAGTATTTAAAAGAAACGTTGGAGGATGGTAGTATGATCTTCCGTATATTTTGGGTTAATTCGTTTTAATGACAGATGTTCTCGATATTTTCACTTATTAATGCTAATCTTTTCGAATATGTACGTTGAATAGTGACTAATACCACGTATTAACATTCCCATATCCGAGCAGATTCTCAAATCTGACATCTAACATATGTACAATATTAAAGAGGGACATGACATCAAGGCCTCTGTGGGTGACACGTTCGTGGATGACAGCGAGCTAGTACAGTACTGCACTGTTACTATGATGAAGCCTTTAAAAAACTAAAAGAGCCAATATTTTTTATTTTTTTTTGCAAATTCAAAATGCAAGCAAAAGAAATTACCAGATCCCATAATATTTGCATGTCTATTCATTTTAATGGGAGATGTCCTTGAGCTTTCCTCTTATTAAAGGAAATCTTTTTGAACATGTCTAGTCGATTGTGAATTTTGAAAGAATAATTAATGTCTATTGGGAAGGGAAAAAGGTAGCAGGGATGGAGGGGAGCGACAAATGATTTTAAAATTTTCTAAACCTGGAAAGAAGTCAACCCGCCAAACTTTGAAAACTCGACTAAGTATGGAAATGTAGGTCGGACAGACAAACTCATCGCAGGTAGAGACACGGTTGTGAGTTTGAGGAGTATGGGGTCGAATTATAGAGCACGAAAGTTCTGGGTGCAAGATGTATACACCGAACACTAGCTACCATAGTTTGATAGCACCTATCCGTGAAGCCGCGTCCATAAAATTTGCTAAGTATGCAACTGAATGACGGTCAATTGGTAATGATTTGTCAGGTTTACACACTGGGAACCTGCGAACACAGAAACGTTAGAAAGTATAGAAGCATAAACGCAGTTTCCGTGCGGAAAAAAAAAGGGGAGAGAAAAATTATATCGCTCACACAACAAAACTTAGTCTCATAACTATGAAACCACAGTAAGACATGAGCCATGGAAAAAACATCTCTATCTATGAAATATAGTTTGAGGCCGACAAACTATGGTTGAAGGCGGAAGAGAAGCAATTTACATCGACTGCAATTTTTTGTATGTTATTTTATCTTAATAGTATTTTATGGGGAGTCAACTACAAAAAAATGTAACATCAGATCCAACTGCGGATGCAGCACCCCAACATTGCAAACCTTAGGCAAACAAGATCAAGCAACAAACAACAACCTAGTTAAGAAGCACCAAAAGGCCCAATTGCAGTTGTAGGACCCAAACACTCCAAGGTCGAATCGAACAACAATAAAACGAATCTAGCGAACAAAGAAGCAAGCAACAACCAGCCCACCAGGAAAGATGTAGTTCCAATCGTGGTTGCAGAACCCCAAACATGTAAACTGCAACAAGATGAACAGATGCAATTTACATCGACTGCAAATTTTTGTATGTTATTTTATCTTAATAGTATTTTATGGGCAATCAACTGCAAAACAATATAACAACAGATCTAACTGCAGATGCAACACCCCAACATTGCAAACCTTATGCAAAGAAAAGAAAGCAACAAACAAGAAACCAGTTAAGAACCACCAAAAGGCCCAACTGCAGCCGCAGGACCTGAACCCTACAAATTCAAATCAAACAACAATAAACATCATCCAATGAACAAAGAAGAAAACATCAACCAGTCCACCAGGAATGACGCAGTTCCAATCACGGTTGCAGGTTGCAGAACCCAAAACGTGCAAACTGCAACAAGATGAACAGGCAAACAAGAACAACAACAACAAACAAATAAGAAATCAGTGGAGATGCAAGAAGAAAGCATGGACCGGTGAAGCAGCAATGACGCTGAAGAACAATATTGCCCAAATTGACTGCAAAGAACATTGCATATAAAATAAAATAAACGGAATAAAATGTATTGTAACAGGCCTACTAAGTAAACATTTAGTGTTTCCAAGCATGTTAGGTAAACATTTAAGTCTGTCAGAAATAATCTGTAAACATTTAAGAAAAAAATGCAATGTGGCAAGTCTATAACGTACCAAAATAAATTTACTATAATTTATGTAACAATAATTCAAACAGTAAAGAATGTATTCGAAGGACAAGATTTTGATATGCTAGCATATCAAACATTGGCATAAATTTAGCTAGCAGAAAATGCTAAGCTAAACATTCGAACTAATGCTAGCATTAATCCACCTTCCAGCAATGCATAAGAAAATATATGATTCAAAAATACCATATATGATCAAATACTTTGGATATGCCAACATATATAACATTGGGAATAGCGAAGCACCCAATAAGACCTCCAATCCGTTGTCCAATCAGATCATGACATATATGGTTCTTTTTATTATATAAAAATCGAAAATTTTAGTTCCCTAGTTCCAACAATAGATAATATGAAAATATTTGTGGTCAAAGAACAAAGTAATACAAGAACTAATAATGAAGACCCTCAACTTGATCTTAATGTTCCATGGTTTTAGAGATTCAATAACTTTATTAAATGAAAACAATGTTTAAAATTATCATTTAAAATATGAAAAATATTAACTTACAAAAATTAATTATTAAACACAATTATACAAAAAAAAATATTAAAAAAAATTATTCATTTAAATATTACATTAAATTTAAATATTACATTAACGTCTCAACCCTCACAAATAGCATATCAGTGTCAAAACTATGTTTTTTCTAAATGATACAATTACTTTCTAAATAAAAATAATAAATTCATGAAGTTAATTTAAACATTATTTTCTAATAAAAGATATATCTATCTCTAGTAGATATTCTTAATTTAGAAATTATTTTTATAGTAAAAAATATTCTTATAAATTTGAATTACAACTAATGCATTGTTTGTACTAAAGAATCATTAACTTTTTAATGTATTTTAAATTTACAAACCTTTTTAAATTTTCTGTCTTTCTCCTTTTTAAAGTCACCAATTGAAAAAAAAAAGTGCTGAATTAAAATAATCCAATCCAAGCTTACAAAAATATGGTCGTTGTTTTTTCAATGAAAACAGAACAAAAATAATAATTTACACATAGTTTCGAGTCCATGGAAGCTTTGACCCTCGTATGACGACCCACCATGTTCCTTCATACACCGTATTTTTCCCATCCACTCTAATTTAAAGAAAGCCCTATGGACTCTTTCCTTCACACTACCTTTTTGAAAACTAAGCTTCCCTTTAGACTACCTTTTTGAAAACAACAACAAAAAAAAAGAACATTTAGACTACCTTTTTGAAAACTAAGCTTCCCATCAAACATTTCAATAGATATAGAACTAGTGCATTCTTTGGTAAATGAAGGGTAACATGAATGACATTGCTTTCAAAAAATTAATATTCCCTCCCGCAATAAAAAGCTACCTCTATCATGTAGTCATTTGTCTATAGTACAAGCAACGAGTCAAGTATTTAGAAGCTAGAACACATTGACAATCGGAAACATATGAAACTCTCTCAACTATTTGGGTTTCAGTACAGTACAGTATAGACACTCATCAAAGGAGAAGACTCTGTCTTGAATCTGCAAGATACGTCATTATAGGAGACTTATTATTTCGAATATTTGTTGATGGTGTGTTGCTTCGCTGTGTAAACAATGAAGACACAAAGAAACTGTTGCAAGAGGCTCATGGTTCTTCAAGTTCTGTCATTCATGTAGGAGGTCATTTTTCTACAAAAAACACTGCTTTCAAGATTATTATAAAAGGATACTATTGGCCTTCAATATTTCGTGACTCTTATGTTTTTTCGAGATCTTGTGACAAGTGCCAAAAGTTTGTTGGGAAAGAGTGCCTTTCAGCGATGCCATTACAACCTGTCCTACCATACTTTCCCTTTTCAAAGTGGGGATTGGATTTTATTGGTCTTATTAATCCTTCGTCTTTAGCTGGACAAGTTTTATTTTGATAGCCACTGACTATTTTACAAAATGGGTTGAGGTTGTGCCACTTAAGCATTCCACAGATGATCAGGTAATTTCTTTCCTTGAAGATAACATTTTTTCCAGATTTGGTCTTCCATTGGAAATTATTACAAATAATGGTCCCGCTTTCATTTCTGCTAAGATGACTCAATTTTTAGCTAAGTTGGGGGTTAAACATTTCACCTCATCAACTTATTATCCCCAAGGGAATGGGAAGGCTAAGTCTACCAACAAAAATCTGGTAAGAATCGTCAAAAGGCTCGTCGAAGACAAGCCTCATTAGTGGCACACTCTCGTCACTTACACACTCTGGGCAGATCGAACTACCGCCAAGGTAAGCACTGGTTGCACTCCTTTCCATCTTGTTTATGTTCAAGAATCCCTCCTGCCAACTGAGATGGAACTTTATTCCTTAAGGGTAATGCTACATATCGAAGAATTAAATTCTTCCAATGTTTCACAAAGGATAAATGCACTCCTAGCTTTGGAAGAGCAAATGATGTTTTCTTTTGATAATATAAAAAGGAGACAACAAACTATTAAGAAGTATTTCAACAAGAGTGCCAAGACTGTCAAATTTAAGGTCAATGAAAAAGTATTGATGTGGGATTCAGCTCACACTGATAGCGGAAGACATTCAAAATTTCAAAAATTATGGATGGGTCCTTTCAATATCGCTTTTGTCTTAGGTACTAACTCTTACATTCTAAAATATTCACAGGAGCATTTGTTTTCCTACATAAGTAACGGTTATGTGGAACCAACTTGAAAAGCTCTTATGTTGTTTAGGTTTTCTGTAGATTAGTATTTTAGCTCCGCTTTCAATTTTCACTATTTTCTTTCTTTTCTGCTTTATAGTAGTGTGATTTATGTTTCTGTTTTAAACATTTCCTACTGCTTTTACATTTTTGTCATTTCATTTCGGTGTTTAAATTTTGCAATTTTATTCTGTTACGATTTTTATTACTTTTTCATCTTTTTAATTGATTTTGGTCAAGAATAAGATATTGGATCAATTCTGCCACAGTGACACTCCTGTAAGATAATGTTAGTCAATAACAATCAAACTTACACAGCTGTTACAATGGTTCCCCTGAAGACACACTTGAATTTGTTATCTGCTTTCACTATTGTCTTATAAGAGATTGGTTATCTCTCGCTTCTTCTTTCCATTTCTTCGTCCATTTGAGAAATAAAAGAGAAAGACCATTATTTTTTCTCCTTGAAGTAAAGAGACAAATTTAGTTGAATGATTATGCATACAGGGATAAACCCTTTCATACTTAACATTTTTTATGAGTTATTCCCAAATTCTCGGTCATTTTTCCATTAAATCTGCTCACTTCCCCCTGTTGCATAATCATTTTGGTTATATCTTCTTAAATCTATTTTTCTTGGTCTGCTAAACCATGCGTTTTGAGTTCTAAATCTGTTGGAAACAAATTTCGTTGTGGAGTCGCCAGTTTGTTGATGATTAAAATCGCAACGAGGATTTGGCCCACAAAGTATTGCTAAAGCCTATTAATTATAAGCTAATGATATATATAATACTAGTAGGTGGGACCCCCTTGTAGGTTGGAGTATCAAATCTGGTTCTTATTTGATGTTTTTATTGTTGTTTGACACTACTTACAGGTTTGAGCATGATTGATGGTCAATGTTGGTTCTATTTGCGACAGATGGATGATGGATAATGCATGTTTGTTCTCTTGCTCTAAGATCAAATGCCATGCTATAATGGCTTATGATATCCATTATTACCTTTTTTATTTCCTCCTTGAATTATTACTTGTGCCACCTGCAAAAGATACATGTTAGTAGCAACAAATAATAACAATTGAAAAGAAATAAAGAAATACAAACAAAATCCACAAGAGAGGGATTATGCTACTATGCGATATGATGTTGCTCTATGCATTCGAAGTTAAGGAAAATGGTGTTAATCTAAAAAAACGATGTAAATGTCTATGCGATATATTGAGTTATGTGAAGGAACATTTGATATGAGTTAAGGTATGTTTGACAATGGTTAATATGGTGGTGCATTTTGGATGTTGGTTTCGGTGCATTGGTTAATCGAATGAATTAATGAAATGGTGGTTGGCATGTACTAAGTGATTAAATGAGTAAGGATGGAAGCGACATGCATTTACTACGTGTCACTCCATAACCCTCCCACTGGTTGTCACTCTAGCTTGGTTGTTGTTCAATTGTGCTCTATTGTGGTTAAACTCTGATTTTCAAGCAAGAGAAGAATCGCTCGACCAAGCTCGCATTTTTAAGGCGTTTGGTTAGAGGAATGAGCTTTTCAAGCAAAAAGGTTGAAAATTGAGGCCCACCATGCTCCTAACAAAGGGAAATCCACTACTACTCCTTCCCCACCTTCAAATGATTATGATAAATCGGTGTCCTCCCGCATGCAATTGAGGGACGATTTCTCTCATGTGATCACTGAGATTAGGCCTAAGGGATCCACACAGCCTAAGGAAAATTCAGAGAGTTTAAAAGGTGATAGTAGAAAAAGAGGAAAGAATGCCTCACTGACTGGAAAATATGGATTTTAAGTTTTATTTATTTATCTGTTGTTGAGAACAATTGACTTTAGATTTTTTGGACAACAGGATTTTTGGATATATTGGTAATATATTTTTGAAAATAATCTCAAATATCAATGAGATAATTTGTCAAATATGAATGTGATGATGGGAGTCACAAGGAGGGGTGCTTTTCTTAATTAACTAGTTATGTTATGATTGTTAAGAGCTAAATGGGTATCACAAGGGGTACCACCTACTAGTTATTATTTATTTATAACCCTTATTATGATTTATGACTTTTACCCCTAACTAAAAAGTTGGTTGAGTTTTTAGTTAACTTAACTAATGAGGTAGTTCAACTACTTCATCCAATTCTAATTTCTTAAAAGAAAAAGGAAAGGGAGGAACAAGAGGAGGATAGAAGGAGAAGCATACTAAGGTTTGATCTTTGAGTTTATGTTGAGATAGTTCAGTTTTCATTCATTCCTTAATTTATCACAAGCCTAATTTTTTTTTATGATAGCGGGGTCTTATTGTAGACAACAATATTCAGGGATGAATCACATCATTCAGACACTCGTTTTTCAGAGGTGTTGATCTATCTTTGATAGTCTGTGTAGACTTGTCTGTTTATGAATTAGTTTTCATGACTGAAAAAGGCTATTGTGTAGAGTCAAGTGGGCAGCAGTCTGTGGCATATTGATCCAGCTTTTAGAGTTCAGTTTTGATTTTCTGTCAGAGGTCCTTTTGTATGTTCCATCGGCGATGTCTAAGTTTGACTTTTGTCCAAAACTTCTTCATGAAATTTTGTAAAGAGAATGACTCTTTGGTGAATTGGAATGAAATAGAGGATTGCTTTATGTCTCATCTATCTTGATTGTCATCTTGGTGTATTTGCTTCTATCTTTACATTTATTTCAGCAACTATTATATTCAGAAAATCATAAAAATAATGAATTTTCCAGCAAGCTTTTATTTATAAAAGGACTAGCCTAAGCACTTGTAATCAATACTTGTGAGTTAGGATATTAATTTTGATGGCTATAAACATAGGGTGACATTATCGTCTATTTTTCCTTAGCCAAGAAGAATATGAAAATGCTTGAGTAAGATCATTTCATATCTTTTCCTCAACAAACCCTAGGTCTGTGAAAAGTCTTGTGATAGAGAAAATATGGTGAGTTTGTGGTGGATGCACATTTGGGGTTCTTTGCAACAGTTGTAAAATTTGTTCCAAGAGATAATTATTGATGTGATGAATATGTTTATGAGTGTCTTGGTCAGGTGAGGCGATTCATTTGACTTCTCCCAAGTTCTAAACCAAGCCAGTAGTGCTCATATTGTAATTGTTTTGCAATAATAATACTTAGTTGGGTGTTAGGAACATTTCATGACTCTTGCACTATATCTTCGTGTCTATTGTTTTTTTCACAAGCATTCTCTTCGTTTCATGGATGTATGCTTAAATAACTAAGTGTTAAGGCTATTAACGAATTGTCTAATTAAACAATAGAGTAGGAGTGTGACTCACCCGTAACCTAGAATGGAGTATGGGTATGATCTAGATGAAGAGGCATAATCTGGAAAAAGTATCGTTGGTGTTGCCAAGCATCCAAGTTAGAAATGTTGTGGTGTTGCACACCCTCAAGAGGTGCACAATCGCAAGATTCGGGTAAGCACATTGTGGGGACGTGAAAGATGGTATCATAGCTTGTTTGTTGCATATTTTGAATCAGAGTTGGTGAGATCTTCACCACTATCTCAATGATAAATGGTATTAGAAATTGAAGTACACTCTACTACTATGGTGGTGATAGTGGTGATAGAGTGTAGCAAGAAGAAAATTTGGTGCAGAGATAGTTCAGTGGGAACATTCGCAGATTTGGTGAACAGTTCAGTGGAGTGAGTTGGTTCATAACAAAGAATTTTCATTAGACTTACGATATAGGATTCCAATTAACGGCATGGTGGAAGATTGATCTGGGTGCACACCTTGTATAGACCAAGAGCAGAGTTTGTGGTGAAATGAAGCACTTGGACAGGGTGGGTGATCACATAACTCATCGCAGAACTTGTCATAGAGTTTATTGCATAGAAAGTTTTCGAAAAGACTTGGTGAAGGTTCAGTAAGGTGGACTGACCTTTTATAGAGACAGTTTGGGTTCAGAATTGGTTGGTTTTATTTGTGGTGGAAGTAAGTGCCAAACCTGTTGTGCACATCTTGAAGGGACCAAGCATGGATTTCATTGGGTGTACCGAGCACTTGGGAAAGGTGCATGAATGTTAGACTTTTCACAGATCTAACCACAGAAGTGATCATAGAGGGTGATCACATAACTGATTGTGAAGGGGAGTAGTTCTGGGTTGCAACAAGTTGAATCACTCGGGTGTGTTGGATGACTTGAGGAAACCTAGAGTATCTTTACAACAAGGCAGTTGGTTGGGCACATTTTCATCATGACATCTTCATGTCATGCATCATTGAGAACAACAGTTGAGTTGAGTTGGTTTTTTGGATAAGTAGGTCAACCACAACCTTCGAACGAGTTGAATCTTCACATAATTACGTAAGTCAGTTAAAAACAGTATGACTTGGAAGTTAGGAAGCATGTGCATGGTGCCTTGAAGTGGAAGCATTTAAGGTGTGGAGATGGAAGGGCATTGGAGATGAGTTAGGCCTATTGTATGAGAATTTTGGGACTTAGATGTTTTCTAAAATAGATGAATGGACTTGGCCTTGTATCACATCAAAGGTGCTTGCAGGTTTATGTAGTTGCATACGGTGATTGAGGGGAGTTCATTTGCACAGTCAGTGTCTTGGGAAAGTGAAGGTACAAGACATTAGACTTAAACCATGGGTGCAACCAAGGATGACATTGGAAAGGTATGGTTGTCTTTGAGTTCCTTCATTTACTAAGTGTTGAAGTGATATCTTTGAATGGAAGTGGGATGACTTGGTGGTTCAAGTGTAATATGTTTCCACTGTGAAAAATGAAAGACTTGAGGGTGACTCAAGTGGTGCATATTTGAAGAAGGCATGTAGCAGTTTCAGACGTCTTGATTTGGGTGAATGTGCGGAGAGATTTGGGAAACCTATTTGGATGAATCCTATAGTGGATTTAGAAAGATTTGGATGCAGTTATGGAGGTAGCTTGAGGAAGGTTCCTAACTCTTTGATGAGGCACCTTGGTGCCTTAGCTAGATTCGTTGGGTCATACAATGATTTGACAATCATGATGACAGTGCCAAAGTTTGGATGGTTGCAAGAGGTGCAAGGAAGTTCTTTTCTAAAATATGGATGGATTCAACAGAGAAGTCGACCAATAATTGTTGGTAGTCGACCTAAATGGGAAAAATGCAGACCAAGTGACTTGGGTGGTGTTCTCTCACCTTTGGTATGGGACATTGAATGAGGAAAAGTGCACCTCGATGAATTGCAGATGATTGTGCAATGACTTAGAGATCTGGGAGGGTCATTGGTTAAGGTTGGCAGAAGTATTGGTTCGAACATGCCTAAGGCATGAAATTTCTTTGAAGTGACTCATTTTACTTGGAGCACTTTGGACAATGCGTTGGGACGTTTGAGGAGTGTTGTATTTTTGGACACACTCATTGTAGATGTTGAGTTACAGAGAGGTGACTTGATGAAAGGAGGCAAGTTGAAGACTTGTCTTCATTTGGAGGATTGTGTGGACATAGAGATTGCAACATGAAGATATTACTTGGACATGAGAATTTCTCTTCTTTGGGGTAGCATGGTTGAGGGTGAATCCTAACCATTACAAGGCATAGAGAGGTAGATCTAGCAACATGGACGAGTGATGAAGTAGATGGAAAAAGGAAGTATGGGAGTGAAATTCTTGGTGTAGATTGGCTAACTGTTCCCATGAGGTGGAAAGTGGAGTCAATTTGTTGCAAATGAATTCATTTCGGGGTGACTTCGTAGTGAAGCAAGGTGAGGGGTGACCTTTCCTTCGTCTAACGGTTGCACGAATGGATCAAATTGTTAAAGGAAGTGACTGGTTTTTTCATGAGGGTGTTTAGTCTCAAGGAATGTGAAGGTTGGACTGACCATTCAACTAGTTCACAACTTGGGAAAGAAAAACAACATGACAGGGGAGTCAAGAGTACATATGCACCCGTAGGTTCAAAGTGCATCACTTAGAAATTGTGGAAGATCTCCTTGATGAAGATCAGATGATGTAAACAACAATGAGGCAAGGGTGGACACTTTCCTTAGTCTTTGGAGTTGGATGGAGTGACAGAGATGCAAAAAGAAAAGACTAAGTCCGAGCATGGAGATGCACATTTCAAGAACTGGATGCAACAGTTGGACTAGTTACCCAATCAGTGCAGGACTTGATGCTAGCATCGTTTGGAGACATGACAGAGTTGGTTGAAGTATGGATGCAGTATAAAGTTCATAGGATTTCAACACTTAGACATTTTTGGAGTTTTCATAGAGGTTGAAATAATAGTTGAGGCAGTAGCAGTAGTAAAAAAACGAAGAGTGATCATCACAACAAGACAATGGCAGAATGTGCATTGCACAAAAAGTTGGAGAAAAGACATATTTCCATTATAAAGGAAAAATTGGTTGAAACAACTTTGGGCAGAGGACATTGTGGATGGTTACACAAGTTGCGGATGATTGCAGCGCGAGTTGGAAACTTGGGTTTTCCACTTTGCAAAGAAAATGGAGGTTTCCTGTCAGCATGAAACTTGGGGTTTCGAACATACTTAGTTGCGATGGGGGAATGAGTTCGGGTAGAGACTTGGAGATCACATATTTTGTGGACGTTGTCAGGGATGGCAACAAATTGAGGTGGGGGGGGATGTAAGGTATTCGGTTAGAGGTTCATAGAGACCCTCACCCAAGTCCTCAAGGAGACATAATTTGGGGTTACTACAACACCAAAGGATCACATCAGTTGGCAAAGTGGACGCCTTGGATGCATGAACACGCCAAGGGGCTTGCCCAAGCATGCAACAACCAAGAGAAGGGGTGCACCAAAGAGTTTTTAGGGCATGTCAACATGAGGAGTAGACCAAGGTTGGGGGGTGTTGGTCCCAAGGGACACGATGGTTGACGATCGCATGGGTTCATTTGGGTGCACTAGGTCCAGAAAGGTGCATGGAAGTTCATTTGGGAATGTTGGTCCGCGAAGGGACGTGACACACCCAAAGGACATAACGTTTTGTGATGGTAACGTTTGAATTCCATATAAGAGAACAATGGTGCATAGCCAAGGAAGGAATATTTTCACAACAAGGAGAGCAATATCAATGCTACGATTTTTAGGCATACTTGGATGAAGAGGGGAAATCTCCCTTAAGGATCTAAGTTGCTCCACATGGGAGGAATTGTGCTTCTTTGAGGTGATTATGTGGATAGAGTTTGGGTGAACTTACTTTTCATTGAGTTTGGGAAAGTCTTTTCACAGGTTTGGGTGTGCCAACTATGAGAAAAAACCACAGGTCTGTGTGAAGTCTTGTGACAGAAAAGAGACAATGAGTCTGTGGTGGATGCACGTTTGGGGTGCTCTACAGGAGTTGCGAAATTTATTGCAGAAGACGAGTCTTGGTGTGACAAATTTGTGTATGAGTTTCTTGATGAGGTGAGGCGAGTCATGCGACTCTTCCCAAGTTGTAAACCGAGCCAATAGTGCTCATATTGTAATTTTTTCACCATAATAAGACTTAATTGGTTATAAGGCATGGTTTGTGCCGCTTGCACTATATTTGTGTGTCTCTTGTTTACTTCACAAGTGTTCTCTTTGTTTCATGGATGTATGCTTAAATGACTATGTTAAGATTGTTAACAAATTGTCTAAATATACAAGAGAGTTACACTAGAGAAGGAGTGTGACTGGCTTGTAGCCTAGAATGGAGAATGGGTATTCTCTAGGTGAAGAGGCGTAGTTCGGATGAAGTATCCATGGTGTTGCCAAGCAACCAAGTGAGAAGCGTCATGGTGTCGCATGCCCTCAAGAAGTGCACAATCACAAGATTTAAACAAGTACACTATGAGGATGGAAACGTGGCATTTCACATTTCATCATCAATTAAACTGCACACTTACTTATATATATATATATATATATATCATAATTCTAAAATATATAATTCTTTTGTTTTAATCTCAATCTTGAAAACAAATTATATATTACATTAAAATTCACACACTACAAATAATAATTTTAGAAAACAAATTATATAGTACATTAAACTTTACAAACTACAAATAATAATAATGAAGACCCTCAACTTGGTCTTAATGTTCCATCTCATAGATTTAGAGATTCAATGACTTTATTAAATGAAAAAAAATGTTTAAAATTATCAATTAAAAATATGAAAAATATTGAGGAACAAAAATTAATTATTAAATATAATTATACAAATAATTGATTAAAAAAGATTATTCATTTAAATATTGCATTAACTTCATAATCCTAACAAATAGCATCACTCTCAAAGACTCTTTTTTCTAAATGATACAATTACTTTTTAAATAAAAATAAATAAATTCATGAAGTTAATTTAAAGATTATTTTCTAATAAAAGATATATCTATTTCTAATAGATATCCTTAATTTAAAAATATAAATATTTTTAATTTAGAAATTATTTTTATAGTAAAAAATATTCTTATAAATTTGAATTACAACTAAGACATTGTTTGTTTGTAAGAAAGAATGAATAACTTTTTAATGCATTTTTACAAATCTTTTTAAATTTTCTGTTTTCTCCTTTTAAAGTCACCGATTGAAAAAAAGTGCTGAATTAAAATAATCCGTCCCATATGAGACTGGTTTGAAAAATGTAGTCGTTGTATTTTCAATGGGAACAAAAAAACTTTCACATAGTTTCGAGTCCATGGAAGCTTTGACCCTCATATGGCGACCCACCATGTTCCTTTTATGACCCACCATGTTCCTTTCCATCCACTCTGCTTTAAAGAAAGCTCTCTGGAAGTTGCAGCGTCTGATTTATAAGAAACATGAGCGGCCCCATTCGCAAATCAAGTTACGACAAAAATTTCAATATCCGTCTGCCTTCTAGAAAAAAATAATATTTTCCCATTACTTGAAGAGTCTTATCTGATTCGTGTACGTGTCTGGTTTACCAAAAACAATTCATTTCCAAAAGCTTTAAGAATATTATCTTACTTTAAGATATATACCCATAACAACCAATACAATACAACCTTCAAACTCTTTGTTTAATATTCTTATTTATAGATCAAGATCGCGTGGATAATATCCTATCTCAAATTAGCAAACCTTTTGAAGAAACTTGTAAAACCTGAGACCAGCTTTGCCTCTGAATAGGAGGTAGAGACTCAATCCGCGAAAACGTCTCAGATGTTATAGTTTTCCTATTTTCTATTTTATGTTTAAAAAACGTTGGATAAATATTTTTGGGTTTTTTTTGTCTGGCAATGTAGTTCTGGATAAAATAGCTATTTTGTGTTGTTTAAATTATATTTAAAATGCATAAATAAATTCAACATATTGAAAATCCTTGAAACATTTTAATTATACAAATATAACCACTATATAGATTCAACCATTTCTCATCGAACAAAATCAAACCAAAAAAAATCATCCAAAAAATCATCCCAAAAAATAGAACATTTAGACTACCTTTTTGAAAACTAAGCTTCCCTTCAAACATTGCAACAGATATAGAACTAGTGCATTCTTTGGTAATATCCGAAGCCATTCTTTGGTAAATGAAAGGTAACATGAATGCCATTGCCTTCGAAAAATTAATATTCCCTCCCGCAATAAAAAGCTACAACCTCTGTCCTGTAGTCAGCTTGTCTATAGTAGAAGCAACGAGTCGAGTATTTAGAAGGCAGAACACATTGACAATCGGAAACATATGAAACTCTCTTAAGTATTCAAGTATTTCGGTTTCAGTAGTACAGTAATAAAACTTCCCATCAAAACAGGCAGAAAACAGATAGTAACAAGTACTTCAAGGAAAAACATGCAACCTGACTCCTGCACTTAGTTTCCTTGGTAATATAGGTGCACTGAATATAGAAATTAGGAAGATCCATTATGTATAATCTCTCAATCATCCATCTTTCACAGGATTGAAAAGAATGTTTAAATTTAGATTTACATATACAAGGGGTCGAAGGATCTTAATCCTTACTATCAAGATTTTTTCTAATTTGAAGGGTTTTAATGTGATGATCTTTAATTCATATTATTACTCCGCTTCCTTCTCGGATCTCCTTGAACTTATCTCGGATGTCCTTGAACTTACGGATGATGG
>ML777654.1:613261-630600 GCA_009831015.1 Picea engelmannii | reverse complement strand
GGTGGTTTTCTCTCACCTTTGGTATGGGACATTGGATGAGGAAAAGCGCACCTCAATGACTTGTGGATGATTGTGCAATGACTTAGAGATCTGGGAGGGTCATTGGTTAAGGTTGGTAGAAGTATTGGTTCGAAAATGCCTAAGGCATGAAATTTCTTTGAAGTGACTCATTTCACTTGGAGCACTTTGGACAATTCGTTGGGATGTTTAAGGAGTGTAGGATTTTTGGACACACTCATTGCAGATGTTGAGTTGTAGAGAGGTGACTTGATGAAAGGAGGCAAGTTAAAGACTTGTCTTCATTTGGAGGATTGTGCGGACATACAGATTGCAAAATGAAGATATTACTTGGACATGGGCATTTCTCTTGCTTTGGGGTAGCATGGTTGAGGGTGAATCCTAACCATTCCAAGGCATACTGAGGTAGATCTAGCAGCATGGACGAGTGATGAAGTAGTGGGGAAAAGAAAGTATGGGAGTGAAATTATTGGTGTAGATTGGATAACTGTTCCATGAGGGTGTGCAGTCTCAAGGAATGTGATGGTTGGACTTGCCATTCAACTAGTTCACAACTTGGGAGAGAAAAACAACATGACAAGGGAGTCAAGAGTACAGATGCACCCGTAGGTTCGAAGTGCAACACTTAGAAATTGTGGAATATCTCCTCGACAAAGATTAGACGATGGAAACAACAATGAGGCAAGGGTGGACACTTTCCATAGTCTTTGGAGTTGGATGGAGTGACAGAGATGCAGACAAAAAAGATCAAGTCTGAGCATGGAGATGCACATTTCAAGAACTAGATGCAATAGTTGGACTACTTACCCAATCGGTGCATGACTTGATGCTAGCATCGTGTGGAGACATGACAAAGTTGGTTGAAGTATGGATGCAATAGAAAGTTCACAAGATTTCAACACTTAGACATTTTTGGAGTTTTCATAGAGGTTGCAATAATAGTTGAGGCAGTAGCAGCAGTAAAAAAATGAAGAGTGATCATCACAACAAGACAATGGAAGCATGGGAATTTCACACAAATTTGGAGAAGAAACATATTTCCATTATAAAGGAAAAATTGGTTGCACACAACTTTGGACAGGGGACAATGTGGATGGTTACACAGGTTGTGGATGATTGCAGCACGAGTTGGAAACTTGGGGTTTCCACTTTGAAAGGAAAATTGGGGTTTCCACTTTGACAAAAAATTGGGGTTTCTAGTTGGCATGAAACTTGGGGTTTCCAACATACTTAGTTGCGATTGGGGCATGAGTTCGGGTAGATACTTGGAGATCACATATTTTGTGGACGTTGTCAGGGATGGAAACAACTTGAGGTGGAGGAGGATGTAAGGTATTCGGTTAAAAGTTCATAGAGACCCTCACCCAAGTCCTCAAGGAGACAGGATTTGGGGTTACTCCAGCACTACAGGATCACATCGGTTGGGAAAGTGGAATCCTTGGATGCATGAACACACCAAGGGACTTGCCCAAGCATGCAACAACCAATATAAGGGGTGCACCAAATAGGTTTTTGGGTGTGTCAACATGAGGAGCAAACCAAGGTTGGGGGTTGTTGGTCCCAAGGGACACGATGGTTGACGATCGCATGGGTTCATTTGTGTGCACTAGATCCAGAAAGGTGCATGACAGTTCATTTGGGCATGTTGGTCCACGAAGGGACATGACACACCCAAAGAAAACAACGATTTGTGATGGTAACCTTTGGATTCCATATAAGATAAAAATGGTGCATAGCCAAGGAAAGAATATTTTCACAACAAGGAGAGAAATATCAACTCTACGATTTTGAGGCATACTTGGAAGAAGAGGCGAAAGCTCCCTTAAGGAGCCAAGTCGCTCCACATGGGAGGACTTGTGTTGTTTTGAGGTAATTATGTGGATAAAGTTGGGGCGAACTTACTTTTCATCGAGTTTGGGAAAGTCTTGTCACAGGTTTGTGTGTGCCAACTATAAGACAAAACCATAGGTCTGTGTGAAGTCTTGTGACAGAAAAGAGATGATGAGTCTATGGTGGATGCACGTTTGGGGTGCTCTGCAGGAGTTGCAAAAGTTGTTGCGTCAGATGAGTCTTGGTGTGAAAAATTTGTGTATGACTGTCTTGATGAGGTGAGGTGAGTCATGCGACTCTTCCCAAGTTGTAAACTGAGCCAGTAGTGCTCGTATTGTAATTTTTTCACCATAATAAGACTTAACTGGGTATTAGGCATGTTTTTTTCCGCTTGCACAATATTTTTGTGTCTCTTGTTTATTTCACAAGTGTTCTCTTCGTTTCATGGATGTATGCTTAAATGACTCTGCTAAGATTGTTAACAAATTGTCTAAGTATACAAGAGAGTTACACTAGAGTAGGAGTGTGACTCGCTTGTAGCCTACAATGGAGAATGGGTATGCTTTGGGTGAAGAGGCGTAGTTCAGATGAAGTATCCATGGTGTTGCAAGAAACCAAGTGAGAAATATCATGGTGTCGCATGCCCTCAAGAGATGCACAATCACAATATTTGGGCAAATACACTGTGGGAACGTGACATTTCACATTTCCTCATAAATTAAACTGCACACTTATATATATATATATATATATATATATATATATTACATTTTCTATATATCATAATTCTAAAATATAAAAGTCTTTTGTTTTAATATCAATCTTGAAAACAAATTATATAGTACATTAAAATTCAAATACTACAAATAATAACAAGTGTTGCATGGCAGCGTAGTCCCTGCCGGGTTGGAATGGGAATAAATGTGACTTAGTACATACACGTGGGAAGCAAGGTGAAGTACATGTGGTAGCCATGCAGAATTTAGTATTCCCGAATTAGTTTTCTTTGAAATTTATCAAAAATTAATAATGTCTGATACCGACAATGTAGCATACAATAGAATAGTAACAACATCGTGCAACAAAGGCATTCCTGAATTATTTTTCTTTGACAAAAAAATTTTAGCATACAACAGAACACAAAAACTCTAGCATTCTCGAATTAGTTTTCTTTGAAACAAAAAACATACAATAGAATAGTAAAAATGTCTTGCAACAAAGGCATTCCCGAATCAGTTTTCTTTGAAATTTATAAAAAATTAATAATGTTTGTTACATATTTCTGGAAATTTAAATGCGTTTGTCATATAGACTAGGATTGGGGCTCCTGTGGACCACAAAAATAAATAAGTACAAGAATTAGGAATGTCGAAAGAAAAAGTGCGTGACTGTAGAGAGGAAGACCTGAAAAGAAGAAATTGGAAGTTATGAGTGTTTGGTTACAGTTTTCTATTTAAAGAGGTAATAACTGGATTGATAAAGAAAACAAGATGACAGTATAGACTTAAAATGGATTGATAAAGAAAACAAGATGACAGTATAGACTTACTATGAAGCCAGTGCTCTTTTGTTGCTGTCGTCGATGGTCAGTGGAATCGTGTCGATCGGTTGTTGCCCTTCCTGGATGAGGTTGTCCATTCTATGTTGGAACCATTCTTCAATGTAGCTTCTCATGGGGGCCATGTTGATTTCATCCTAGATTTCTATGTCGTAAAGGTCATTTTCTAATTTCCTTATATCCATTGAAATACTATGCAGACTTTGTTCAATTTCTTGATTGTGTGTCGAATAGTCGAGTACCCAACGCTCGAACTCATCTACACGATGTTCAACTATGTCATAATTTTTTTTGAAAGACAACCCCTTTAAAATATCAAGTTGTTCATGGAAGGCTTCTTTGGTCATTGACAAGGATTTGAGAATTAAGTTTGGGTCTTGAACCTTGTTTGTACTTCCAGCTAAGTCTATTTGGATCAGGCTTGTGAATAAGTCTTCCTTCACTAATATGGCCTGTGTACATGATTCAATAATGAGTTGCAGGTTCTTAACTTTGTTTTGCCAGCATGCTTTTATTTTTTTGGTCCACTTTGGGGAGGGGATATTCTCTTGTCTTCTTTTCAGTTCCGAGGTGTTGATGGCATGGTTGGAAAAGGGGGTCAACACCTGATCACATAAATGTTGATCATTTTTTAAATTCGCCTCTAAATGTTCGAGCAAATCATTTTCCCTCTTTCAAAAGGAAACTATATTTTGTGATGTTTCCCAGGCTTCAGTAACTAGTTTCATTCTTTTATTGATGTTATTCTCTACAAGGGCTCTAGAGAATGCAAGGAGGGTAGAGGATACTTTCATCTTGGCTGCAGTGGTAGCAGGCACATTTTTTGCTAAAGAACTGGAAAATTCTAGGGTGGCAATGAAAGCCTCTTCAAATTCCTTGAGGCGGTCTTTCAGTCTGGCATTTTTTGCTTCAATTCCTCCAATGGAATCATGAATAGCATCACCGATTACATGGTGAAATAGGGAGATTTGGGATGGACACATTTTCCTAAAGTTATTCTCTATGCGAGATTTTCCTTTCCTATTTGTTACATCTCTCTTTTCAATGACCATATTTTTAGATTGGCTATCAAAAACAACCCTCTATAATACGAAGGATTCATCTTTGTCAAAAATTTTGGTCTCATCTATTTCCATAGTGGACGACCCAATTTTGTGCATGTGCTCAATTTCAATTACAAGTTGCACCTGTTCACTTTCAATTTCTGGTTCGTCCACCTAGCCTGCATTGTTTTTTCTCTTCTTGGTCAGTGGAATTTTGTGAGAACTATCAATTTTTATATGAGGAGGGTTCTTATCTCCTCCTCCGTTCGAAGATTTTTGGGTTTCTTTCTTACTGGGGTGGGCCGTTGAAGCGATGCTCCGTGATGTCATGCTCTTGGGAGTGTTGGCGGGGGACTAGGAACTCTTATCACTGGATACTTTTCCCTGTTGTTTGTACAATTCAGTCGCGCTTTGCAATGTCTCTGCATCACAATCACCAGAAGCAGGATTGTTGTCATCACTGTCCCTGTCCTTAGTCAGGTATCTATGGATGAAAGGAATGCTAAAGCCAATTACCAGTAAATGTTCTCGAAAAATCCCATTAGGGTCGAATCCTTTTAGCCTTCCAACATACGTTAGGTTCTTCTTCTTGAAATGGCCAGAACATTCGTCAATCTTGTTGACGTTTCTGCACACGAGGTCCCTGACTTTCCAGGGTAGAGGAATGATCTGTTTTTTTTTCTTTTCATGGAAGAAATGCAACCAGTGGTTATATTTCCTTTCTATTTATGCAACAAACATCTTTTCCGTGATGTGGCATGGAAGGAAATAAGGATTTTCCTTAGAGCCAAAGACCATTAGTACACTATGATTTTCGTTTTGTTCAAGTGTGCCCTTCTTGTTCAAAAACTTGGTTGCCTGACCAGACATCCGTGGATCATCCTTCCCTAACACTAAATCTTTGAAAACTGAGACAAGGCCATTAAAAACTTCATAAAAACAATGGGATGCCTTGTGCCTCCACAAGGCCTGGTACCAGAATGTTACTAGGTCGAATCCACAACTTATTTTCTTGGAAAGAGAAAGTTTTGGAAATGGAAAACAATGCACTATTGCGATAATCAAGTAGGATGACATATAAAATTTATTCGATTCTTTGAATCATGACAACTAGGAACATATATCAATGGAAATTAGCTTCCCCCAATCGAAAATGAATTGTTCCTTGACTGTGAGGTACAAAATATAAATAATTATATGGGAAATGCTTGTCATGGATGCCTGTCCCGTTATTCTTGTAAATAGCCAAGCAATTTCCAAAAATGGATTTCTAAAGGAACTTACCTGCAACTTTTTTATATCTTCAGGAAATGTCGCCAAGTCTTCAAAGAACTCAGCTAAGATGTCCAACCCGTTATCATGTTTTTCTAGGAACTCCTTGCAGTCTTGTCCTCTGAAGGTCAATGTTGGCTCCGACAATTTTAACATCTTGCGGAAGACCTGAGGTGATAAAGAAATGGTAGAATGGTCGCGCAGTGGAATAATTATTTGGCTTGGAATATATTTTCGATGCACCAAGAGACCACATCCTTATAGTCAAAAACCTCATGGACGCAACCTGCACGAACGATTCTAGAGGTCTAAATCACTTTTTTCTAGGTGGAATAGGATGAATAGTAAAAGTATACCCTGGACCACTAGAAGTTCTCGTCCTGATGTCCGAAGATATTTATTGTATCTCTACAAAATTGTTGTCGACATGTTGCCATAAGTCTACAAGAATATTTGTTTCCTCTAGACGATGAATGAAGTGAAAAGTTGGAAGGGATAATATAACACTGCGCAAATCTTGGTCCAATGCGTGTGAATGGGAGATCTCCTCAAGATTTTCATTCATTAATGACAATTTCAACGGTTGTTGCATGATGCGTTGTTAACATTAAACACTAGTAATTGCATACATAGAAATGAGAACATGGAGGATACGACAATGAGCGATTAAGCATTATAGATATCTTGAACGGGTCAACGCGATGATGCGTGTTTGAGATGAAAAATAAAAAAGGACAATATAACTCTCTGCAGATCTTGGTTTAATGCATAATAATGGGAGATATCCTCGAGTGTTTCGCTCACTAATGACAATTTGGATGGCTCCTTCATGGTTAGCTCTTAGCATGAAAGGTTTCTAATTGCATATGAAGAAAGAAGTACGGAGGTCGCGGGGATAGGAAAAAGAAGCTTCAAAATAGGGTTACAAGGTACAACTGTTGGAGGTGAGGGCACGAGGGTCAAATTGTATGTGTTGGAACTTTTTGAGTGCAATACATATAACACCGAAGAGGGTATGATAGGAAAGTCCAGAGGGAAATTTGTATATCACTAGTAAGAGCATAACTAATGTATATCAGGAAGGACAAGAAGTTAGTGTGGATGTAAGTCAGTGACAAATACTTTGAAACATTTGTGAGTCGTGGTAGAGTGAAGCATGCGAGTTCGAGAAGTCCGCAGTGGAATTGTAGATCACGAAAGTTTTGAGTGCACGATGTATATCATGAAACAAGAAGCAGCAAAGTTCAAAAGCGCCAACCCTGAAACCGTGGCCATTAAATTGGCTAAGTATGGAAAGGAATAGTGGTCAGTCAGATTCGTCATGTGAGGATATAGATGGAGATGAATATATGTCAGCCCGCCAATGATGGAACCGCGATCATAGAAAGGAGACTAAGTATATAATCACAAAGTGATAATACATGGGAAAAAGAAAAGGGAAAAAGACTAAGGAGTCCGCGGTGGAATTTTAAATCACAGTATTTTTGAGTACAAGATGTATATCATGGAACAAGAAGCAACAAAGTTCGAATGCGCCAACCTGAAACAGTGAATAAGAATTGGAGATTTCGTGAAGTCATCAACACGAGGATCCAAAATAGGCTGACCAGGTCTCCCTAGAAGACGTGAGGCCCCGGCGATCAAATTTTATCGCTTGGAACATTTGAATGCATAATCTGTAACATGGAAGAGGGGATGATATCGGAACCTAGTAGTCAATTTGTATATTGTGGAGGGTCGGTTGTCAACTGTTTCATACCAGTGTGTGAAATTGTCAGTAGTAAGAGCATAACCAATGTATATTAGGAAGGACAAGAAGTTAGTGGGGATGGAAGGAAACAATAGATACATTGAAACATTTATGAATCATCATAGAGTAAATCTTGTGAGTTCAAGGAGTCTGCGGTGGAATTGTAGATCACGAAAGTTTTGAGTGCAAGATGTACATCATGGAACAAGAAGCAAGAGAGTTCGAAACTGCCAACTCGGCAACCGCGACCATAAAATTGGCTAAGTATGGAAAGCAACAGTAGTCGGTCGGATTCGTCATGTGAGAATATAAATGGAGATAATATATGTCAGACCGCCAATGCTGGAACCCGCAATCATAGAAAGGATACTAAGTATATAACCAGAAAGCGATAATACATGGGAAGAAGAAAAGGGAAAAAGGGCTAAGGAGTCTGCGGTGGAATTGTAGATCATGAAAGTTTTTAGTACAAGATGTATATCATGGAACAAGAAGCAGCAAAGTTCAAAAGAGGCAACCCAAAACAGTGACTAAGAATTGGATATTTCCTGAACGCGTCAACATGAGGATCCAAAATAGGGTGACAAGGCTTCCCCAGAAGACGTGAGGCCCCAATGGTCAAATTGTATTGCTCTAAACATTTGAATGCATAATCTGTAATATGGAAGAGGGGACAATGTCCAAACCCAGTAGTCAATTTGTATATTGCGGAGGGCCATATGCTAGTTGTTTCGTGCCAGTGTGTTCAGTTGTCACTAGTAAGAGCACAAGCAATGTATATTATGAACGACGGGAAGTTACTGGGGATAGAAGGCAGAGACAGATACTTCGAAACATTTGTGAACCATGGTAGAGTGAATCTTGCGAGTTTGAGGAGTCTGGGGTGGAATTGTAGATCACAAAAGTTTTGAGTGCAAGATGTATATCACAGAACAAGAAGAAGCAGAGTTCGAAAGCGCCAACCTGGCAAGCACAGCCATAAAATTGGTTATGGAAATGAATGGTTTGGTTGGATTCATCATGTGAGGATATAGATGGAAATGAAGATATGTCATCCCACCAATGCTGGAACCCGGGATCATAGAAAGGCGACTAAGTACATAACCAGAAGGTGATAACACACAGGAAGAAGAAAAGGGAAAAAGGGTTGAGTGTGCAGTGGAATTGTAGATAACACAAATTTTGAGTGCAAGATGTATATCACGAAACAAGAATGAGCAGAGTTTGAAAGCACCAACCCGAAATAGTGTCCAAGAATTGGACATTTCATGAACTCGTCAACACAAGGATCCAAAACAGGATGACAAGGTCTCTCCAGAAGATGCGAGGCCCCAACGTTCAAATTGTATCGCTTGGAACATTTGAATGCATAATCTGTAACACGGAAGAGCAGACAATGTCAGAATCTGGTAGTCAATTTGTATATTGCGGATGGTCTGGTGCCAACTGTTTCGTACCAGTGTGTCCAGTTGTCACTAGTAAGAGCATAACTAATGTATATTAGGAAGGACAGGAAGTTAGTGGGGATGGAAGGCAGTGACACATACTTTGAAACATTTGTGAGCCATGGTAGAGTGAAGCTTTCGATTCGAGGAGTCGACGGTAGAATTGTAGATCACAGAATTTTTGAGTGTACGATGTATATGGCGGAACAAGAAGCAACAGAGTTCGAAAGTGCCAACCCGAAAACCACAATGATAAAAGTGGCTAAGTATGGAAAGGAACAATGGTGGGAGGGATTCGTCATGTGAGGATATAGTCGAAGATGGATATATGTTAGCCCACCAATGCTGGAAGTCGCGATCATAGAAAGGACACTAAGTAAATAACCAAAAAGAGATAATACATGAGAAGAAGAAAAGGGAAAAAAGACTAAAGAGTCTGCGGTGGAATTGTAGATCAAGGAAATTTTGAGTGCAAGATGTATATCATGGAACAAGAAGCAGAAAAGATTGAAAGCACGAACCCGGAAACCGCGGGCATAAAATTGGCTAAGAATGGCTAAAATTGGCTAAGTTGTCACTAGTAAGAGAATAACTAATTTATATTAGGAAGGACGGGAAGTTAATGGGGATGGAAGGAAGAGATAGATACTTTGAAACATTTGTGAGCCATGGTAGAGTGAAGCTTGGGAGTTAGAGGAGTCGGTGGTATAATTGTAGATCACGGAAGATTTGAGTGCACGATGTATATCACAGAACAAGAAGCACCAGAGTTCTAAAGCGCCAACCCAACAACTGCGACTATAAAATTGGCTAATTATGGAAAGGAACAATGGTGGGTGGGATTCGTCATGTGAGGATATAGATGGATATGGAGATATGTCAACCCACCAATGCTGGAAGTCGCGATCATAGAAAGGCCATTAAGTAAATAACCAGAAAGCAATAATAGACGGGAAGAAGAAAAGGGAAAAAGGACTAAGGAGTTCGCGGTGGAATTGTAGATCTCAGAAATTTTGAGTGCAATATGTATATCACGGAACAAGAAGCAACAAAGCTCGAAAGCGCCAACCCGACAGCTGCGAGCATAAAATTGGCTAAGTATGGAAAGGAATAGTGGTTGGTTGGATTTGTCATGTGAGGATATAGATGGAGATGCTGTGATTATAGAAAGGCGACTAGGCATATAACTAGAAAAAGATAATACACGGGAAGAAGACAAGGGAAAAAGGGCTAAGTATCTAACAGAAGAACATCCATTGTTTATTTATTAATGCAAATCCTTTCAAACCCCTGTTGAGTTCTCACTAGTAAAGGAATAAATTGCATATCATGGAAGTTCTTTGGGTGCAAGATGTATATGTCATAACAGAGGACATAAGTGTTGGATACCGCGAATAGAGAACATAATTATGGATACCGCAAATCACGTAACAAGAAGCATCAGAGTTTGAAAGCACCAATTGGGTAACCGCGGCCACAAAATTGGCTAAGTATGGAAAGGAACAACGGTCGGTTAGATTCGTCATGTGAGGATATAGACAAAGATGAAGATATGTCAGCCTGTCAACGCTGGAACCCGCGATCATAGAAAGGCGACTAAGTAAATAACCAGAAAGAGATAATACAAGAGAAGAAGAAAAGGGAAAAAGGACTAAGGATTCTATAGTGGAATTGTAGATCACGGAATACTTGAGTGCAAGATGTATATCATAGAACAAGAGTCAACAAAGTTCGAAAGGTCCAACCCGACAATCGTGGGCATAAAATTGGCTAAGTATGAAAAGGAACAACGGTCGGTCGAATTCGTCATGTGAGGATATAGATGGAGATGAAGATATGTCAACACACCAAGGTTGGAACCCACGATCATAGAAATCCAACTAAGCATATAAATAGAAACCAATAATACGCAGAAAGAAGACAAGGGAAGAAGGGCTAAGTATCTCACAGACAAACATCTATCGTTCGCTTATTAATTCAAATCCTTTCGAGCCCCTACTGAGTTATCACTAGTACAAGCATAAATTGTAGATCACAAAAGTTCTTTCATTGCAAGATGTATATGACGTAAAATGGGACATAGGTGTTGGATACCGCAAACCTGGGACCCGGTGATCAGATAATTGGCTAAGTATTGAAAGGGACCATGGTCAGTCGGGCTCATGGTGTGAATATATACATAAAGAGTTGCCAATTTGTGAATCCATAAGGTCGCGATCATATAGATGCGACTAACTATAGAATGACAAAGGGATAATAGAGGTGGGGGGGGGAGAGGAGAATTAAGAGTTTTTACACATTCCTGCGGAGAAATTGTATATTGCAAAACTCCGGGCATTGTTTGCAACTCATGGAAAATTCGAAGCACAATTTTGAGGTCGTCAATCCGAGAACCTGCAATCGAAAAAGTGTGCAAGTATGGAACACAGAAACGTTGGTCGGGACTTGATTTCGCTAATATATTGAAATTTGTAGTAGCTTTTCCATTACCTGGAAATATCTTCTTTGCATGTTTCTAGACAAGTTCTGTAGGGATGGTTGGTTGTCGAGACTTTTTATTATTAATGACAATTTTTACGGTTATTGTATGATGTTGTTTTAGTATTAAACCTTTGGTGTTGCATATCTGGAAATAAGTAGGAGGATGGGCAGAACAGGAAACAATGACTAGGAGTTGGATTTTTCATGGACACGACAACACGAGGATCCAAAATAGGGTGACAAGGTTTCGCCAGAAGACACAAGGCCCAAACGACCAAATTGTATAGCTTGGAACATTTGAATGCATAATGTGTAACATGGAAGAGGGGACGGTGTCAGAGTCTTGTAGTCAATTTGTATATGGCGGAGGAATGGGTGCCAATTATTTCGTACCAATGTGTCCAGTTGTCACTAGTAAGAGCACAATTAATGTATATCAGGAAGGACACGAAGTTGGTGGGGATGGAAGGCAACGACAGATACTTTGAACGAGGTTAATTTATACGAGTAACATGCGATGGAATTGTAGATCACATATGTTTTGAGTGAAAGATGTATATCACAGAACAATAAACGATCGAGTTTGTAAGCACGAACCCGACAATCGTGGCCATAAAATTGGCTAAGTATGGAAAGGAACAACAGTCGATCGGATTCGTCACGTGAGGATATAGATGGATATGAAGACATGTCATCTTGCCAACCCTGGAACTGAATATCATAGAAAGGCGACTAAGTGTATATCCATAAAGCGATAACGAATGGAAAGAAGAAAAGGTGAGTTCATATGCACCAAGACGGAAACCGCAGCCATAAAATTGACTAAGTATGGAAAGGAACAGCGGTCGGTCGGATTCGTCATGTCAGGATATACATCGAGATGAAGATATGTCAGCCTACCAACCCTGCAACCCGCGATCATAGTAAGACGACAAAGTATATAACCAAAAAGTGATAATGGACGGGAAAAATAAAAGGGGAAAAGGGCTAAGTATCTGACAGTCGAAATTCATTTTTTCTATTTATTAATGGCAATGTTTTCGAACCCCTACTGGGTTCTCACTAGTAAAAGCATAAACTGCAGACCATGGAAGTTCTTTGGCTGCAAGATGTATATGAAGAAACATGGGACATAGGTGTTGGATACCGCGATAATTGGTTAAGTATTTTCCAAGAGAAAGTTTTGATATTTATTTCAATAGTATTCATACTAATATGTATTAATGGAGAAAGTTTTGATATTTATTTGAAAAATATTCATACTAATATATAGTCATGGATTATTTATGTTTCAAATGCAAATCATCTCCCAATTTGCAGGATGCTCTTCGGTTCGCAAATTTCGTTGAAACCACGAAATGTTTTACTGCAAGATGTGTATAACGCAACAAGAAGCAGCATAGTTCTAAAGCGCCAACCCGACAACTGTGGTCATAAGATTGGCTAAGTATGGAAAGGAACAATGGTCAGACAGATTCATCATGTGAGGATATAGATGGAGATGAAGATATGTTAGCCGACCAACCCTGGAACCCGCGATGATAGAAAGGAGACTAACTATACAACCAAAAAGCGATAATAGACGGGAAGAAGAAAAGGGGAAAAGGGATAAGTATCCCAGAGAAGAAAATCGACTGTTCCTTTATTAATGCCAAGATTTTCAAACCCTTGGTGAGTTATCACTAGTTAAAGCATAAATTGTAGATCACGAAAGTTCTTTGGCTGCAAGATGTATATGATGGAACATGGGACATAGTTGTTTCGAACCCCTGGTGAATTATCACTAGTTAAATCATAAGTTGCAGATCACAGAAGTTCTTTGGTAGCAAGATGTATATGATGTAACAAGGGACATAGTTGTTGGATATCGCAAACCTGAGGCCTGGTGGCCAGAAGGTGAGTTATCATTAGTTAAAGGATAAATTGCAGATCACGGAAACTCTTTGGATGCAATATGTATATGACGGAATAGAGAACATAGTTGTTGAATACTGCAAACTCGGGGCCCGGTGGCCAGATAATTGGCTAAGTTTTGTCTAAGAGGAAGTTTTAATATTTATTCCAATAGTAATCATATTAGTATATATGCATGGATATTATGAAATAGAATAAGTTGCAATATATGCAAGATATTGAACATGAACATGTAGTCAACACTTGAGTTGCCTTGTTGTAACTCATTAATTCATTCTATTTATGGGACCGAAAGAATGAAAGTAGGATGGGTCATCCAATTTATTTCTTTAAGTATAGGGTCGGCACCACATAAGTATGGCCTATGACAAATTATTCTTCCATGTAAAATGTAAAACAATGAGCATAGTAGCCTTTATTTAAATTGAAGTACTAGGTAGCATAAAGAAAAGCTTGTTGTCCATGTTTAACGATACACGGGGGAAAAAGGTACAAAATAAAATGAAAAGCAATACCATAGATTGGAAAACACCATAAAAAAAAAATGCAAATATTCTATATTCAAATAAGATGGGTTACAAAATACAACTGAGATTGTTTTCCATAATGATTGTGATTTGGCCTACTATCGACCAATAAAAAATATGTACAATGATGAAGATTGTTGACAGTTTTCTTGACAATCAAATCCTTTATTCACAAAAAATGATTTGAATATCAATTTCGGGTCTTGGACTTAATTGGTGCTGCCAACTAGATCTATCCCAGTTTTTTGAATAGCTTGACTCTTCTAGATATGGGTTGCTTGCATTGGTTGGTGATTCAAAATTCCATTCTTTGTTAAGTATTAGTTTCCCTTTGGTTTCAAAAACTTGGGGTTTAAGGTGCTTTCCTTGTAATGTTCCTGACCATTGACATCTGAGACAACTTAGAAATGTGATTTGTACCCAATTCAAAGTCGAGGGAGTCGTTTTATGTGACATCATCTATGGGGCAAAAAAAAATTCAAGTATGTTGTGATTGCTATTCTCCCTATATTCGATCATTTGATTGGTTGAAAAGCCTACCTGAAGATTTGTATGTTGAAATTCTTTGTTTTATTATAGTAAATTGGAAGGAACGTCCAAGCCAGCTAAAAAATTTTCTTATGTTGAAGTACATGACTTCTTCCATAAGCAAAGGTTTGGAAAGTGTATCAAATGTTGTAGATCACATCAGAATATATCTCTCATCATAGTGGTGGCAGATATGGCAGCCCATAGAAAGGTCTGGAATGTTCGGAGCTGACGCCAAAAATGTGGATTCTCTAACTACATCCAGAGGAAAGCAAACAAACTTTGAAAAAGAACATGGCTTTCTGTCAAGTTTTTTAACACACCCAGAAGTAGCTCAACAAACTTTGAAATACAAACTTTTGTAGTGATAATATGTCCTTTTATCCACCCATATAGTTTGTGTTACCCTCTTCTGAGTACATTCATGAATGGAGTAATATTTCGCGTCATTTACAAACATCACAAACCACTTTACAAGCCACGGTAAGTGTGATGCCCCTAACGAAGACAAAGTCTTGTGTGATCTGTAGAATTCGATACACTTGCCAAATATTTGTTGTTGGAAGAAACTATATACTTCAACGAAGAAGTATGTTGCACGTGACTTGAAAATCCATTACAAATCCCAACAAGAAAACAAATTAGATCAACAAACAAATCTCTAGGCAGACTTTTCAACCAACCAAAGCATCGAATACAGGGAGAACACCAACTACAAGATACTTGTTCTTTTCTTTTCCCCCTTTCTGAGTTTATATTGGATAACTGAGTTTTTTTGGGCTCAAAGATCACATCACATAAAACCAGTCTCTCTTCTTTCATTTGGGCCTCAATCGCATCTCTAAGTTGTCTTACATGTCCATGACCAGGAGCATTAGAACTAAGGAACCCTAAATCCCAACTCTTTGATGATAGAGATAAATGGAAATAAGTATTTAAAAGAAACATTGGAGGATGGAAATATGATCTTAACTAAAAACAAATCATTTCCAAAAGCTTTAATAATCTTATCTTATTTTAAGATATATACCCATAACAACCAATACACTACAACCAGATCGCGTGGATAATATTCTCTTTGATAAAGATCGCGTGGATAATATCCTATCTCAAATTAGCAAACCTTTTGAAAGAAACTTGTAAAACCTTATACCAACTTTGCCTCTGAATAGGAGGTAGGAAAACTGAATTCGCGAAAACGTTTCAGATGTTCTAGTTTCCCTACTTTTTATTTTATGTTTTGAAAAATCTTTGGTTAAACATTTTATCTTCTGAGGTTTGTTTTTGGTCTGGGGATGTACATTTGGATAAAATAGCTATTTTATGTTGTTTAAATTGTATTTCTAATATATAAATAAATACAACATACCGAAAACCCTTGGAGCACTCCAAACTTAATCACTCAAATCTGTAGATCCAACCATTTTTCATAAGACAAAATCAAACCAAAAAAAATCATCCAAAAACAACAACAAAAAAATAGAACATTTAGAGTAACTTTTTGAAAACTAAGCTTCCCTTCAAACATTTTAAAATATATAGAACTAGTGCATTCTTTGGTAATATATGAAGCCACTCTTTGGTAAATGAAGGGTAACATGAATGCCATTGCCTTCGAAAAATCAATATTCCCTCCCGCAATAAAAAGCTACCTATGTCCTATAGTCAGCTTGTCTATAGTACAAGCAATGAGTCGAGTATTTAGAAGGCAAAACACATTGACAATCAGAAACATATGAAACTCTCTCAACTATTTGGGTTTCAATATAATACAGTACAAACACTCATAAAAGGAGAAGACTTCGTCTTGAATCTGCAAGATATGTCATTATAGGAGACTTATTATTTTGAAGATCTGTTGATGGTGTGTTGCTTCACTATGTAAACAATGAAGACACACAGAAATTGTTGCAAGAAGCTCATGGTTCTTCAAGTTTTGTCATTCATGTAGGAGGTCATTTTTCTGTAAAAACCACTGCTTTCAAGATTATTATAAAAGGATACTATTGTCCTTCAATATTTCGCGACTCTTATGTTTTTTCGAGATCTTGTGACAAGAGCCAAAAATTTGTTGGGAAAGAGCGCCTTTCAGCCATGCCATTACAACCTTTCCTACTATACTTTCCCTTTTCAAAGTGGGGATTGGATTTTATTGGTCTTATTAATCCTCCGTCTTCAGTTGGACAAGTTTTATTTTTATAGCCACCGACTATTTTACAAAATGGGTTGAGGTTGTCCCACTTAATCATTCCACAGATGATCAGGTAATTTCTTTCCTTGAAGATAACCTTTTTTCCAGATTTGGTCTTCCATTGGAAATTATTACAAATAATGGTCCCACTTTCATTTCTGCTAAGATGACTCAATTTTAGCTAAGTTGGGGGTTAAACATTTCACCTCATCAACTTATTATCCCCAAGGGAATGGGAAGGCTGAGTCTACCAACAAAACTCTGGTAAGAATCGTCAAAAGGCTCATCGAGGACAAGCCTCATTAGTGGCACACTCTCGTCACTTACACACTCTGGGCAGATCGAACTACCACCAAGGTAAGCACTGGTTTCACTCATTTCCAGCTTGTTTATGTTCAAGAATCCCTCCTGCCAACTAAGATGGAACTTTCTTCCTTAAGGGTAATGCTACATATCGAAGAATTAAATTCTTTTGATGTTTCACAAAGGATAAATGCACTCCTAGCTTTGGAAGAGCAACTGATGTTTTCTTTGGATAATATAAAAAGGAGACAACAAACTGTTAAGAAGTATTTCAACAAGAGTGCCAAGACTGTCAAATCTAAGGTCAATGAAAAAGTATTGATGTGGGAATTAGCTCACGCTGATAGGGGAAGACATTCAAAATTAAATTATGGTTGGGTCCTTTCAATATCGCTTTTGTCTTAGGTACTAACTCTTACATTCTAAAATATTTACAGGAGCATTTGTTTTCCTACATAAGTAACGGTTCTCACTTGAAG
>ML777654.1:527036-565537 GCA_009831015.1 Picea engelmannii | reverse complement strand
TTGTAATTATACCTCCTAGTCTCCTATATATACCAAGGAGACATTTTCATTTTGAATCATCTTGTACTTGAACATTTAAGTGGGGTAAAAGGAGGTTGCCCCCTCGAAGAGGCTTATTATTTGAAAGTATCTCTTTTTCAAGGCGTTGAGTACTTTTCCTGAGTTTTTTCTATGCTATATTGATGTTTGGTTCTTAAAGGAGAAGACTCTGTCTTGAATCTGCAAGATACGTCATTATAGGAGACTTATTATTTTGAAGATCAGTTGATGGTGTGTTGCTTCGCTGTGTAAACAATGAATACACACATAAACTGTTGCAAGAAGCTCATGGTTCTTCAAGTTTTTTCATTCATGTAGGAGGTCATTTTTCTGAAAAAAACACTCCTTTCAAGATTATTATAAAAGGATACTATTGGCCTTCAATATTTTGTGAGTCTTATGTTTTTTCGAGATCTTGTGACAAGTGCCAAAAATTTGTTGGGAAAGAGCGCCTTTCAACCATGCCATTACAACCTGTCCTACCATACTTTCCCTTTTCAAAGTGGGGATTGGATTTTATTGGTCTTATTAATCCTCCGTCTTCAGCTGGACAAGTTTTATTTTGATAGCCATCGACTATTTTACAAAATGGGTTGAGGTTGTCCCACTTAAGCATTCCACATATGATCAAGTAATTTCTTTCCTTGAAGATAACATTTTTTCCAGATTTGGTCTTCCATTGGAAATTATTACAAATAATGGTCTTGCTTTCATTTCTGCTAAGATGACTCAATTTTTAGCTAAGTTGGGGGTTAAACATTTCACCTCATCAACTTATTATCCCCAAGGGAATGGGAAGGTTGAGTCTACCAACAAAAATCTGGTAAGAATCATCAAAAGGCTCATCGAAGACAAGCCTCATTAGTGGCACACTCTCGTCACTTACACACTCTGTGTAGATCAAACTACCGCCAAGGTAAGCACTGGTTGCACTCCTTTCCAGCTTGTTTATGTTCAAGAATCCCCCCTGCCAACTAAGATGGAACTTTCTTCCTTAAGGGTAATGCTACATATCGAAGAATTAAATTCTTCCGATGTTTCACAAAGGATAAATGCACTCCTAGATTTGGAAGAGAAAAGGATGTTTTCTTTGGATAATATACAAAGGAGACAACAAACTGTTAAGAAGTATTTCAACAAGAGTGCCAAGACTATCAAATTTAAGGTCAATGAAAAAGTATTGATGTGAGATTCAGCTCACGCTAATAGGGGAAGACATTCAAAATTTCAAAAATTATGGCTGGGTCCTTTCAATATCGCTTTTGTCTTAGGTACTAACTCTTACATTCTAAAATATTTACAGGAGCATTTGTTTTCCTACATAGGTAACAGTTACGTGGAACCAACTTGAAAAGCTCTTACGTTGTTTAGGTTTTCTGTAGATTAGTATTTTAGCTCCGTTTTTAGCTTTCACTATTTTCTTTCTTTTCTGCTTTACAATAGTGTGATTTATGTTTATGTTTTAAACATTTCCTACTGCTTTTACATTTTTGTCATTTCATTTCGTTTGTTTAAATTTTGCAATTTTATTCTGTTACGATTTTTATTACTTTTTCATCTTTTTAATTGATTTTGGTCAAGAATAAGATATTGGATCAATTCTGCCATAGTGACACTCCTGCAAGATAATGTTAGTCAATAACAATCAAGCTTACACAACTGTTACGATGTTTCCCCTGCAGACACACTTGAATTTGTTATCTTCTTTCACTGTTGTCTTATAAGAGATTGGTTATCTCCCGCTTCTTCTTTCCATTTCTTCATCCATTTGAGAAATAAAAAGAAAGTCCATTATTTTTTCTCCTTGAAGTAAAGAGCAAAATCTAGTTGAATGATTATGCATACAGGGATAAACCCCTTCATACTTAACATTTTTCATGAGTTATTCCCAAATTCCCGGTCATTTTTCCATTAAATCCACTCACTTCCCCCTGTTGCATAATCATTTTGGTTATATCTTCTTAAATCTACTGTTCTTGGTCTGCTAAACCATGCGTTTTGAGTTCTAAATCTGTTGGAAACAAATTTTGCTGTGGAGTCGCCAGTTTGTTGACGATTAAAATCGCAACGAGGATTTGGCCCGCAAAGTATTGCTAAAGCCTATTAATTATAAGCTAATGATATATATAATACTAGTAGGTGGGACCCCCTTGTAGGTTGGAGTATCAAATCTGGTTCTTATTTGATGTTTTTACTGTTATTTGACACTGCTTACAGGTTTGAGCATGATTGATGATCACTGTTGGTTCTATTCGCGATAGATGGATGATGGATAATGCATGTTTGTTCTCTTGCTCTAAGCTCGAATGCCATGCTATAATGGCTTATGATATCCATTATTACCTTTTTTATTTCCTCCTTTAATTATTACTTGTGCCACCTGCAAAAGATACATGTTAGTAGCAACAAATAATAACAATTGAAAAGAAATAAAGAAATAAAAACAAAATCCACAAGAGAGGGATTATGCTACTATGCGATACGATGTTGCTCTATGCATTCGAAGTTAAGGAAAATGGTGTTAATCTAAAAAAATGATGTAAATGTCTATGCGATATATTGAGTTATGTGAAGGCACATTTGATATGTGTTAAGGTATGTTTGACAATGGTTAATATGGTGGTGCATTTTGGATGTTGGTTTCGGTGCATTGGTTAATGGAATGAATTAATGAAATGGTGGCTGGCACGTACTAAGTGATTAAATGAGTAAGGTATGGAAGCGACATGCATTTACTATGTGTCACTCCATAACCCTCCCACTGGTTGTCACCCTAGCTTGGTTGTTGTTCAATTGTGCTCTACTGTGGTTAAACTCCAATTTTCAAGCAAGAGAAGAACCGCTCGACCAAGCTCGCATGTTTAAGGTGTTTGGTTACAGGAATGATCTTTTCAAGAAAAAGGTTGAAAATCGAGGCCCACCATGCCCCCAACAAAGGGAAATCCACTACTGCTCCTTCCCCACCTTCAAATGATTTTGATAAATCGGTGTCCTCCCACATGCAATTGAGGGATGATTTCTCTCATGTGATCACCGAGATTAGGCCTAAGGGCTCCACACAGCCTAAGGCAAATTCAGAGAGTTTAAAAGGTGATAGTAGAAAAAGAGGAAAGAATGCCTCACTGACTGGAAAATATGGATTTTAAGTTTTATTTATTTATCTGTTGTTGAGAACAGTTGACTTCAGATTTTTTGGACAATAGGATTTTTGGATATATTGGTAATATATTTTTGAAAATAATCTCAAATATCAATGAGATAATTTGTCAAATATGAATGTGATGATGGGAGTCACAAGGAGGGGTGTTTTTCTTAATTAACTAGTTATGTTATGATTGTTAAGAGATAAATGGGAGTCACAAGGGGTACCACCTACTAGTTATTATTTATTTATAACCCTTATTATGATTTATGACTTTTACCCATAACTAAAAAGTTGGTTGAGTTTTTAGTTAACTTAACTAATGAGGTAGTTCAACTACTTTATCCAATTCTAATTTCTTAAAAACAAAAGGAAAGGGAGGAACAAGAGGAGGATAGAAGGAGAAGCATACTAAGGTTTGATCTTTGAGTTTATGTTGAGATAGTTCAGTTTTCATTCATTCCTTAATTTATCACAAGCCTAATTCTTTTTTATGATAGCGGGGTCTTATTGTAGACAACAATATTCAGGGATGAATCACATCATTCAGACACTCGTTTTTCAGAGGTGTTGATCTATCTTTGATAGTCTTTGTAGACTTGTTTGTTTGTGAATTAGTTTTCATGACTGAAAAAGGCTATTGTGTAGAGTCTAGTGGGTAGCAGTCTGTGGCATGTTGATCCAGCTTTTAGAGTTCAGTTTTGAATTTCTGTTAGAGGTCCTTTCGTATGTTCCATCAGGGATGTCTAAGTTTGACTTTGGTCCAAAACTTCTTCGTGAAATTTTGTAAAAAGAATGACTCTTTGGTGAATTCCAATGAAATAAAGGATTGCTTTATGTCTCATCTGTCTTGATTGTCATCTTGGTGTATTTGCTTCTGTCTTTACATTTATTTCAGCAATTGTTATATTCAGAAAATCATATAAATAATGAATTTTCCAGCAAGCTTTTATTTATAAAAAGACTAGCCTAAGCACTTGTAATCAATACTTCTGAGTTAGGATATTAATTTTGATGGCTATAAACATAGGGTGACATTATCGTTTATTTTTTTTTAGCCAAGAAGAATATGAAAATGATTGAGTAAGATCATTTCATATCTTTTCCTCAACAAACCACAGGTCTATGAAAAGTCTTGTGATAGAGAAGAGATGGTGAGTTTGTGGTGGATGCACGTTTGGGGTTCTTTGCAATAGTTGTAAAATTTGTTCCGAAAGACAATTATTGATGTGATGAATATGTTTATGAGTGTCTTGGTGAGGTGAGGTGAGGCGAGTCGTTTGACTTCTCCCAAGTTGTAAACCAAGCCAGTAGTGCTCATATTGTAATTGTTTTGCAATAATAATAATTAGTTGGGTGTTAGGAACATTTCCTGACTCTTGCACTATATCTTCGTGTCTCCTATTTTTTTCACAAGTGTTCTCCTTGTTTCATGGATGTATTCTTAAATGACTAAGTGTTAAGGTTATTAACGAATTTTCTAATTATACAATAGACTAGGAGTGTGACTCACCCGTAACCTAGAATGGAGTATGGGTATGATCTAGATGAAGGGGCATAGTCTGGAAAAAGTATCGTTGGTGTTGCCAAGCATACAAGTTAGAAATGTTGTGGTGTTTCACGCCCTCAAGAGGTGCACGATTGCAAGATTCGGGTAGGCACATTGTGGGGACGTGAAAGATGGTATCAGAGCTTGTTTGTCGCATATTTTGAATAAGGGTTGGTGATCTCTTCACCACTATATCAATGATAAATGGTATTAGAGATTGAAGTACACTCTACTACTATGGTGGTGATAGTGGTGATAGAGTGTAGCAAGAAGAAAATTTGTTGCGTAGATAGTTTAGTGGGAACATTCACAGATTTGGTGAATAGTTCAGTGGAGTGAGTTGGTTCATAACAAAGAATTTTCATTAGACTTACGATATAGGATTCCAGTTAACGACGTGGTGGAAGATTGATCTGGGTGCACACCTTGTATAGACCAAGAGCAGAGTTTGTGGTGAACTGAAGCACTTGGATAGGGTGGGTGATCACAAAACTCATCGCAGAACTTGTCATAGAGTTGATTGCATAGGAAGTTTTCGAAAAGACTTGGTGAAGGTTCAGTAAGGTGGACTGACCTTTTATAGAGACAGTTTGGGTGCACAATTGGTTGGTTTGATTTGCGGTATAAGTAAGTGCCAAACCTGTTGTGCACACCTTGAAGGGACCAAGCATGGATTTCATTGGGTGGACCGAGCACTTGGGAAAGGTGGATGAATGTAAGACTTTTCACAAATCTAACCATGGAAGTGATCATAGAGGGTGATCACATAAGTGATCGTGAAGGGGAGTAGTTATGAGTTGCAACAAGTTGAATCACTCGGGTGTGTTGGATGACTTGAGAAAAACCTAGAGTATCTTTGCAACAAGGCAGTTGGTTGGGCACATTTTCATCATGACATCTTCATGTCATGCATCATTGAGAACAACAGTGGAGTTGAGTTGGGTTTTTGGATAAGTAGGTCAACCACAACCTTCGAACGAGTTAACTCTTCACATAATTACGTAAGTCAGTTAAAAACAGTATGACTTGGAAGTTAGGAAGCATGTGCATGGTGCCTTGAAGTGGAAGCATTCAAGGTGTGGAGATGGAAGGACATTGGAGATGAGTTAGGCCTATTGTATGAGAATTTTGGGACTTAGATGTTTTCTAAAATAGATGGATGGACTTGGCCTTGTATCGCATCAAAGGTGCTTGTAGGTTTTTGTAGTTGCATACGGTGATTGAGGGGAGTTCATTTGCACAGTCAGTGTCTTGGGAAAGTGAAGGTCCAAGAAATTAGACTTAAACCATGGGTGCAACCAAGGATGTCATTGGAAAGGTATGGTTGTCTTTGAGTTCCTTCGTTTACTAAGTGTTGAAGTGATATCTTTGAATGGAAGTGGGATGAATTGGTGGTTCACATGTAATATGTTTCCATGGTGAAAAATGAAAGACTTGAGGGTGACTCAAGTGGTGCATATTTGAAGAAGGCATGTAGCAATTTCGGACGTCTTGATTTGGGTGAATGTGTGGAGAGATTTGGGAAACCTATTTGGATGAATCCTATAGTGGATTTAGGAAGATTTGGATGCAGTTATGGAGGTAGTTTGAGGAAGGTGCCTAACTCTTGGATGAGGCACCTTGGTGCCTTAGCTAGATTCGTTGGGTCATACAATGATTTGACAATCATGATGACAGTGCCAAATTTTGGATGGTTGCAGGAGGTGCAAGGAAGTTCTTTTCTAAAATATGGATGGATTCAACAGAGAAGTCGACCAATAACTGTTGGTAATCAACCTGAATGGGAAAAATGAAGACCAAGTGACTTGGGTGGTGTTTGCTCACCTTTGGTATGGGACATTGAATGAGGAAAATCCCACCTCGATGAATTGCGAATGATTGTGAAATGACTTAGAGATCTGGGAGGGTCATTGGTTAAGGTTGGTAGAAGTATTGGTTCAAACATGCCTAAGGCATGAAATTTCTTTGAAGTGACTCATTTTACTTGGAGCACTTTGGACAATGCATTGGGACGTTTGAGGAATGTAGGATTTTTGGACACACTCATTGCAGATGTTGAGTTGCGGAGAAGTGACTTGATGAAAGGAGGAAAGTTGAAGACTTGTCTTCATTTGGAGGATTGTGCAGACATAGAGATTGCAACATGAAGATATTACTTGGACATGAGAATTTCTCTTCTTTGGGGCAGCATGGTTGAGGGTGAATCCTAACCATCCCAAGGCATAGAGAGGTAGATCTAGCAGGATGGACGAGTGATGAAGTAGTGGGAAAAAGGAAGTATGGGAGTGAAATTCTTGGTGTAGATTGGCTAATTGTTCCCATGAGGTGGAAAGTGGAGTCAATTTGTCGCAGATGAATTCATTTCGGGGTGACTTCGTAGTGAAGCAAGGTGAGGGGTGACCTTTCCTTGGTCTAAGGGTTGCACAAATGGATCAAATTGTTAAAGGAAGTGACTGGGTTTTGCATGAGGGTGTTTAGTCTCAAGGAATGTGAAGGTTGGACTGGCCATTCAACTAGTTCACAACTTGGGAGAAAAAAACAACATGATAGGGGAGTCAAGAGTACATATGCACCCGTAGGTTTGAGGTGAATCACTTAGAAATTGTGGAAGATCTCCTTGACGAAGATCAGTTGATGGAAACAAAAATGAGGCAAGGGTGGACAATTTCCTTAGTCTTTGGAGTTGGATGGAGTGACAGACATGCAGACAGAAAAGACTAAGTCTGAGCATGGAGATTCACATTTGAAGAACTAGATGGAACAGTTGGACTAGTTACCCAATCGGTGCAGGACTCGATGCTAGCTATTGGAGCCGCCCTTGGAGCCTATGTTGGAGCCTATGTTGGAGCCGCCCTTGTTTGTCACCTCACGCAATTTTCAATTTTCGATACTTGAGATCTAAAGTTGCTTTTCTTCTCCTTCCGAAATCATAAAGCTCTGAAATCTTGTCCCATGAATAGAAATGCTTTGTCACTTTCAAAAGGAGTCCATTTTTCGCAAGTATGATTGCTCTTTTGTTTTATTTCAGGGTCTCGCAAGTCGGACACTTTATTTTTTGAATTCACAAGTCCCAAGTCACGAAAATGCGAACTCGGTTCTAATTTTCATCCAAGGCGTTAACTAGGGTAAAATCTTTAACCTATGATTAGACGTCGTCGGGATTTCGCGCCTCGGCATCCATCAGACCTGAGTTTTTGTTCTTGCAGCCCCGATAGCCGAGAACACAATGACTTTGTGTTAACCTTGGTTAGAGACTAAGGGTAAAAAACTAACCATGGTTAAATTTGGTTCTCGGCCCTTCGTCACTCAACACTTTCTTTCATCGAGTTAAGGTGTCCAAGAATCCGATTCACGAAGTTGCGACATAATTATAAGCAAGATTAATTAGTCGCCTAATCTAAGACTTCCTTCTTTTAATTTGAGTCTTAATTATCGCCACATCGCGATATCGCAACTCGGCATATCATTCTTCCAAAATTTTGTCTTCGAATTCCCGAGTCGCGATATGACGATTAGGTTAGTTATATAATTAAGAATGCGCCAAATCATGGTTATTATTTAAGGAAAAATCGGTACTCGCAACCTCGCGAGTTGAAGAGTCAAAATCTGAAAAGAAAATTTACGATACAACGAAAGGCGAGAAAATGGTTAACGTTGTGAAATTTGAAATTTTAAACTTAAATGAGATACGCCCCGCGTATCGAGGTTGGCACACTTCACGAGGAATTTACTTGCTCTCCATAACCTGGTTGCCTGTCAAGCCGCCGAACATTGATGACATTAATGAAGAATTAGGGTAAATCCACGAGTAAATAAGATCAGATTTATACAATAAATTTGGTTTTATTTGCGATTTGACAGACTTACTTCAAAGGTACAGGATTTTAAAATATATACGAGAGTTTCATTCTTTTTAAACATTTCTCATAAGCGCACAGAGCTCACTTTTCTCCGAGAGAACTCATTTCCGCATGTATACACAGGTCTATTGCAGAAGAGCGAAAAAGCAAGCGTCAGCCATGGCTCCAAGGAGGGCAGCGAAAGCAAATGTCGAGGTTGCAGCGCAGGGTCCAGACAACGTCTCATATACCTCACCATGGACAGGCGGATCAGTACCCACCTGGTCGTTTATTTCAGACATTCTGTAATCTGAATTGGTAAACTATTCAGAGTCGGATGACGATGACAATGATATTGTAAAGGATGACCTGAACACTAAGTATAAGACAATTGTCCAGTCGAGAATGCACCTGGTTGCAACCAGACCTCGGTTTCTCCCATACTACGACATGATCCGATGGGAATTGGATCACGTCGACCTGTCCACCAGAACTATCGTAAATGACCGACAGGTCATGGTCGAAACTTTCAGACCAAAGCATATCCAATCTATGTACAAGCTCCCAGCGACTTCTAAATATACATATGGAAAAGAATTCCTGGAGGAATTCAAAAAGAAGGAATGCGAAGAATATGATAAAACCATGCCTGGTTTGATCAAATATTGGGTATCACGCTCCGCAACATTCAAAGCGAATGACAAAGGTGTGTATTCGATTTCTTCATTGGAGCCACAGTATATGTATGTGGCGATGATGACTTGTCGGCTTTTCGGATGGGAGGATACCGCGCATTTTTACATCCAGTGGGTACCTCTCATCTTTCGGGTAGAGGAAGGTTGCTCTTTCAATTGGGCTAAGATGCTCTCCGACAGTTTGTTCAACAGAGTTACAGATTACCGGGAGAAAAAAGCAGCCGGGAGACCATCCGGATTCTTCATGTCCGCGTATATCATGGACGCAATATGCTCCATGACACCTTTTCCTTTGATGAATTGGGCTTGGAGTCCAACCCAGGAAAAAACGGTTCATGAATACCACGACAAGCTGTGGGAAAATAATGCAAATAAGTTTATTTATGAGATTTTCAACTGGGTGATAGTGCCCCTACACATCGCCATTTTTGGTCTTTCGCCACCCCGCATCTCCGATAGCATTGCTGCGAATCTAAGCAGTATCGCGGACTGGTATGTAGAAGAAGAATTCTCCTATTTTAGAGTTTTCGGAGCAACTGTCCCTCCTTTGGCACTACCGCTTTTCATCCCCGACAAGCTGGCCTGTCGTGAGATTGCGCGACAAACAGTAATCGGCGGAGTGAGTAAAGAGCTCAAAGCGTCATCAAAGAAGGTATGGCCATTTTTCCCTGTTCGGCTTAATTCCTATTCCTTATTAGATTTTGGACATGCTAAGGCTGAAGCTGCAACCTTAGAAGACTTGAGCCTAGTCTCTATTGAGTACAAAAAGCATGATCCGCAGAGAATTGTAAGCACCCATTTGGGGAATTGTGTATTAAAAAGGTTCGAACACGAGTGTTCGCCCTCGGATGATGTTTTCCGAGGGGCGAGGTCCTATTCGGAAGTGCAATTTCGAATCAGATCTCTAGCACCCGAAGATAGGGCCTCGGTTTTAAAATTTCAGGAACATAGGAAAAGATGTCTCCCCATGGTGCTGGGAGGTTTGGGACTTTCCAAGGACAAAGAAAAGGAGGTCGAAAGTTATGCGGGGCAAACTTCTAATCCCGAAAAATGTCAGGAAGGGGAGCAGGAACAGAATCTCGAACAGGGGAAGAGTCCTGAATAGGAGCAGAATCCCGAACAGGGGAAGAGTCTTGAACAAAACAAGAGTCCCAAACAGGGGAAAAGTCCCGAGCAGGAGAAGGGTCCCGAACAGGGGAAGAGTCCTGAGCAAGAGAAGAATCCAGAGACAGGAACAGAGACGAAGACCTCCGATCCTCCAAAAGAACAGGACTCACTTGTCACGCCAGGAAAGGTGGCGAAGCAGATCGGACAACCCATCACCTCGGTCACACCCTTGCAGTCGGCTCAGGGAGACGTCGACGAGGGATGGATATTTGGCGAAGAACTAAGACCTATAAGGGCAGAGGAACTCCCCCCTAATGAGTTCTTTTTTGACAGAAAGAGAAAGGCTGTGGTAAAGAGGGAATTTTATCAAGAGGGAGAGTCCACTGTTAAAAAATTCAAAGTAATGACAGATGGAAAAAACAAGAAAAGTGATGAATTCACCACAGAGATAGTAGGGACGCTGGGAGCTTATGCGTCAGCGAACCAATTCTCAGTTACAATGTTGAAAAATCAGCTCAAGAGAAAAAATCGACTGATCAAGACTCTTGAAGCCCGAATAGCTTCGGCTGCGGAAGATGCTAAGAGTCAAGCGAGTGGGGCAATATATCTGGCCCAATTGGTCGATAAGAAAGAGATTGAAGTCCTCAAAACCAAGCTGGAACAAGTAAACTCGGTGATCTGAGAGGGTCGAGTGCAGTCGGGTCAGCAGAGGGATACGATCACACAGTTACAGGCTTAGTTAGAGTTCGCAGGAAGCAATGTGATCGACATCGAGATTGTTAAATCCCAAGCAATCGACATTCAGAACAGGATCTCTTCTGCTCAACAGAGCTTGCTAAACAAAGTAGGGGAATTTTGAGGAGATTGTCTGTTAATGCATCAGATTTCTGAGAATCTGATCGTCAAGGAAAGAAACGCGGAAGCTGCTCGGATAGCCTTCCAAGAAGAAGTGATAGCCACCAACAATAGGTTTTCAGCAGGGTCTCCCAGGCTCACCATTGCTGAACAGACTAGGGGTAATATTTTGTTAAATAATTGGGAGCATGATATTACTTTAAGCAAAGAGCAGGCTCAAAAAGTGACAAATTCACTAGAAGAAGCTTTCAAAGCCATAAATGGTGAACTGTTGGGGATGGAAAGTGGGGGTGACACAGAGACGCTAAGGCAGATGAATATAGAGCGGATCTCCCTCGACATGAAGGAGAAAAATGAGAGAAATTTGGCAGAGATCTCTAAGATAGACAAGGTAGACATGGCTCAAATTGATGGACATTTGATTCAGCCCAGCACACAACTCGGCGCCCTTGATATGGTTGATGCACATATGGGGAATATACTTCCACAATTAGCTCGAGAGTGCTACTTTTTCGAAGCCATTTGTCAAGCAGAGCCATCACAGCTTGTATCCCAATTCATGGATAGATGTAGGATATGCACTGAGTCTATGCAAAGACAAGCACCTGGCCCTTTTTGAAAATGAAGTAGAAGAGATGGAGTGTTTTCGCTCCTCACAGCTGCCAAGCGGAACTTTCACAACTTGTATCCAGTTTTTGGACAGATGTATAATATGCACGAAGTCATGTAAAGGCAGGCAGCTGGCACTTTTTTGAAAATAGGAGTAGAGAAGGGAAAATTTGTATAAATAGATCACCAAAAGAATAACTAAGGGCTGGACTTTTTGGTAAACATTGTAATGTAATTTTTGCATTGGAGGAGTTAATACAACAAATTTTAAGATTCCTGATTCTGTCACAACTGTGTTGCAAGTTTGTTTCATTATGTTTTTTTGTTTCTTTTCATTTTTCTCTACATAATTAATGTGTATCACTATAATTTAGTACGACCACTACTATAGTGAAGGGATTTCATATTTCTGTAATTGCGTCTTGTCTTTCCTCTGCACCAGCTATCAGCCGGTGTAAGACCAATTTGCATTTACAGAATTTTATATTTAGTTACACTATGTCAATCATTTCTATGTCAATTTCTTCTTCTGTGTATGTGTGAGTTTCTATTGACAGGAACCTTGCGTTATCCACAGCTAAATGTTTTTCTCTCATTCCATACCTTTTACTAAAAGAAATACAGTTACGGGAAAGGGCCTTCAGTTTGCATTCCCATTTTGTTCTTCATGCAAAAATACCACTTAAAAAAAAACAAATTAAAACAACGTTTAAATCTCTTCCTAAATCGTTTCCATACTGGTATTGTTCCTTAAATGACTGTCCCTGCAGTAACTCAACCTAATATTCAACCCAGACTCTCTAATCAAACTCATATCGATTTAAATATTTTTGATACAATCCTTAAAACTGCTAACACCTGGGAGGAATTAGAACTTTCATGGAGAGCCATTGAGTGTGACATAACTGCTCAAGAGAAGTTGGAAGCTAGATGACGATAACGTAGAAATCTGCTCTAGTTTCTCATACCGAAGGTTAGTATAATCCTGTATCGACCTTTTGTATACTTTTGGATGCCTTGACACTGTACTTTAAAGCCTTAGGTACAGAATCAGGAACAACAATAGCATCGTTTGGAGACATGACAGAGTTGGTTGAAGTGTGGATGCAGTAGAAAGTTCACAAGATTTCAACACTTAGACATTTTTGGAGTTTTCATGAAGGTTGAAATTGCACAAAAAGTTGGAGAAGAGACATATTTCCATTATAAAGGAAAAATTGGTTGCACACAACTTTGGGTAGAGGACATTGTGGATGGTTACATAGGTTGTAGATGATTGCAGCGCGAGTTGGAAACTTGGGGTTTCCACTTTGCAAGGAAAATTGGGGTTTCCAGATGGCATGAAACTTGGGGTTTCCAACATACTTAGTTGTGATGGGGGAATGCGTTCGGGTAGAGACTTGGAGATCACATATTTTGTGGACGTTGTTGGGGATGGAAACAAATTGAGGTGGTGGGGGATGTAAGGTATTTGGTTAGAAGTTCATAGAGACCCTCACCGAAGTCCTCAAGGAGACATAATTTGGGGTTACTACAACACCAAAGGATCACATCGATTGGCAAAGTGGACTCCTTGGATGCATGAACATGCCAAGAGGCTTGCCCAAGCATGCAACAACTAAGAGAAGGGGTGCACCAAAGAGGTTTCAGGGCATGTCAACATGAGGAGCAGACCAAGGTTGGGGGGTTTTGGTCCCAAGGGACACGATGGTTGACGATCGCATGGGTTCATTTGGGTGCATTGGGTCTAGAAAGGTGCATGACAACTCATTTGGGAATGTTGGTCCGCGAAGGGACGTGACACACCCAAAGGACACAACATTTTGTGATGATAATGTTTGAATTCCATAAAAGAGAACAATGGTGCATAGCCAAGGAAGGAATATTTTCACAACAAGGAGAACAATATCAATGCTACGATTTTTATTCATACTTGGATGAAGAGGGGATTTCTCCCTTGAGGATCCAAGTCGCTCCACATGGGAGGACTTGTGCTTCTTTGAGGTGATTATGTGGATAGAGTTGGGGCGAACTTACTTTTCATTGACTTTGGGAAAGTCTTTTCACAGGTTTGGGTGTGCCAACTATGAGACAAAACTACAGGTCTGTGCGAAGTCTTGTGACAGAAAAGAGACGATGAGTCTATGGTGGATGCATGTTTGGGGTGCTCCGCATGAGTTGCGAAAGTTTTTGTAGAAGACGAGTTTTGGTGTGACAAATCTGTGTATGAGTGTCTTGATGAGGTGAGGCGAGTCATGCGACTCATCCCAAGTTGTAAACTGAGCCAATAGTGCTCATATTGTAATTTTTTCACCATAATAAGACTTAATTGGTTATAAGGCATGGTTTGTGTCGCTTGCACTATATTTGTGTGTCTCTTGTTTACTTCACAAGTGTTCTCTTTGTTTCATGGATGTATGCTTAAATGACTATGTTAAGATTGTTAACAAATTGTCCAAGTATACAAGAGAGCTACACTAGAGAAGGAGTGTGACTGGCTTGTAGCCTAGAATGGAGAATGGGTATTCTCTAGGTGAAGGGGCGTAGTTCGGATGAAGTATCCACGGTGTTTCCAAGCAACCAAGTGAGAAGCGTCATGGTGTCGCATGCCCTCAATAAGTGCACAATCACAATATTTAGACAAGTACACTATGGAAACGGGAACGTGACATTTCGCATTTCATCATCAATTAAAGTGCACACTTACTTATATATATATATATATATATATATATATATATATATATATATTCTATTTATTTTACTTTTTATATATATCATAATTCTAAAATATATAAGTCTTTTGTTTTAATCTCAATCTTGAAAACAAATTATATATTACATTAAAATTCACACACTACAAATAATAATTTTAATCTCAATCTGGAAAACAAATTATATAGTACATTAAACTTTACAAACTACAAATAATAATAATGAAAACCCTCAACTTGGTCTTAATGTTCCATCTCATGGTTTTAGAGATTCAATGACTTTATTAAATGGAAAAAATGTTTAAAATTATCAATTAAAAATATGAAAAATATTAAGAGACAAAAATTAATTATTAAATATAATTATACAAATAATTGATTAAAAAAGATTATTCATTTAAATATTGCATTAACTTCATAATCCTAACAAACAACATCACTCTCAAAGACTGTCTTTTCTAAATGATGATACAATTACTTTCTAGATAAAAACAAATAAATTCATAAAGTTAATTTAAATATTATTTTCTAATAAAAGATATATCTATTTCTATTAGATATCCTTAATTTAGAAATATAAATATTTTTAATTTAGAAATTATTTTTATAGTAAAAAATATTCTTATAAATTTGAATTACAACTAATGCATTGTTTGTTTGTAAGAAAGAATGAATAACTTTTTAATGCATTTTTACTAATCTTTTTAAATTTTATGTTTTCTCCTTTTTAAAGTCACCGATTGGAAAAAAAAGTGTTGAATTAAAATAATCCGTCCCATATGAAGCTCTACAAAATTCTAAACTTAAGAAACTGGTTTGAAAAATATAGTCGTTGTCTTTTCAATGGGAACAGAAGGAAAAAAAAAAACCTTTCACATAGTTTCGAGTCCATGGAAGCTTTTACCCTCATATGGCGACCCACCATGTTCCTTCATACACCGTATTTTTCCATCCACTCTGCTTTAAAGAAAGCCCTCTGAAAGTTGCAGCGTCTGATTTATAAGAAACATGAGCGGCCCCATTCGCACGCCATAAATGCAAACATCCACTTCTAAAAATCAAGTTACGACAAAAATTTCAATATCCGTCTCCCTTTTAGAAAAAAAATGAAGTCCAGAGGCTAGCAATTTAACTTCAGCATGAAGTCCAGAGGTCGAAGCCAAATTCCCCCCCAAGCTTCGTTTCATCCAACCACAAAGGCAAGTCAAATGAAGCTTCAAATACTAGATGAGGGACTTGACTCAAACAGAGAGGGGGAACAATTTGTTTCATTTTTAAACGAGCTTGACACAGGAATAAGAACTATGCTCATGAATCCAGGTTCAATCCTTAGATCTCTGTTTCATTTTTTAATGAGCTTGACACAAAAACATGAAATATGCTCATAACCTTTGTTTCATTTTTTAACGAGGTCACCACAGAGACACAAAAAACTATCCTCGCAACTGGTTTCATTTTTTAATGAGCTTGAAATCAGAAAATCATACTCAAGTCTAGTTTCATTTTTTAACGAGCTTGAAATCAGAAAATCATGCTCAAGTCTGGTTTCATTTTTTAACGAGCTTGAAATCAGAAAATCCAGCTCATATACCTCTGTTTCATTTTTTAATGAGGTTTCCTCAGAGACACAAAAACTATCCTCGAAAGTGGTTCTTCTTGATCATGGATTCCAAAAGGACAATGCTTCGAAATGACACCATGTCAAGGGACAAAACTCGGTCATGGATTCCAAGAGGTCTTCACTGGAAGGAAGGAACACACTCTGGAAGGACACCATGTCGAGGGTCATGGTAGTAGTAAAGAGATCAGGATCTAACAACCCTATCGAAGAGATCACCATGTTAGCTACTGGATCTAAGTCATTAGAAATTGAAGCCATGGGAGACAATGCCACATAATTGACCTGTGGTGGGGGAAATATTGTCTGCATTTAAGAACCATTTAGGGAGGCAATCCATTCGGGGTCAATGAATGAAAGTTGATCAACAGTCACAACTCATCCATCGTGCGGGAAAGATATCACACGAAAAAGAGTAGACACAATAGCTTTCATGGCATAGACATAATCTCTCCCAAGGAGTAAATCAAAATCCAAGGGGTCTTGGACTACCATGATGTCAATAAAGATAGTTTTCCCTCCCAAAGTTACAGGAAACTAAGGAAGGGTCCCTAAAGGTTCACTAGTTCTTCTTTTAAAAGCTAACAGATTCTGTGTAATCGGCACAAGCTGAGGAAAACCCAAAGCTTGCCAAGCAAAAGAGGACAAAATACTAACGGACGCACCTTAATCTATCAGTGTCTGAGGAACATCTCGACCACAAACCTATACTGTAATCTGGAAAGGAATGTGAGAGGGAAGACGAGGTCCAGTTAGCACACCCCGATCAAAATGGATGGCCTCATTACTTGTAGGGGGTTTCGCGAGAGAATGAGGAATACCCCCCAACATGGTAGATTCTGTATTAACGAGAAAAACATGGGCAATATCAAGTTTACTCTCTAAAGGGAGAGTAGGATCAACCGATGATGGGATCAAATCGACCACACAGGCACTCTTCAGAGGAAGAGTGGGACTGACCGAAGATGGGATCGGAATGACCACTTTGTCAACTGGTTCAATTAAGGACATGACCATATTGACAACATGATCAATCAGATTGTCCGGCGATGGGTTCAGAGTGATCATTCCATCAACTATAGGAGGGTTGAGAGAAAACTTACGATAAGCAGCTGTACATTGAGGTTGTGAAACAATCATGTCTTCCATTAATTTCGAGGCTTTTTCCATACGAGGGAAAAGGTGAGTTAGATGAATCCCTTTGCATAACATACACGGGAACTTGACTCTACTTTTCTTCTTCCCAACAACATCGTGACTAGTTGATGGGAGGTCATCAACATGTTGTTCAGAGGATGACGACATGGGTTGGTCAGTGTGTGTAAACCATGCTTCTATAACCTTGGATAGACCAGGGAAATCCTTAAGAAGATGGCTACCCTTACAAAGCCTGCAAGGGTACTTGGGCTTACGAGTTGTTTGGGTGATCTTGACATCATCAACACTCCCAGCATGATTAACAGTAACTGGTTGTTTTCCAACATGTTTAGCAGTGGTTGGATGTTTTGACCCTTGTTTATTTTTCTTCTTCTTATTCTTTCGTTTCTTCTTCTTCTTATTCATCGGGTTACTAACTTCAAAACTTTCACTCGACGAAGAAGATGAAACGGAAAGAGACCTTGTAAGCGAAAAAGGTGAAGAATGTGAAGGATCAACATGAGGTTGATTATCTTGGGGGGAAGTGCTTTTGATTGAAGCACTAACAACATTCGAGATTACCTGAGTGGAAAACAACCATACCGGTAATCCAATTGTGAGACCTAGAAGGCTCAAAGTAGAAATTTGAGGAGGACCAATGTTTTCGTAAGAAGGAAAAACAAAAGGTTCCCCTAGAAAAGTAGTTCCTTCATTGGTCATTCTGGGAAATGATGCCATAAAAATAAAGATCCCATCTAGAGTCCACTAGGGAAAACAAACAACACACATTAAAAATCTAGTAAGAAAACAAGAAAACAAAACCTTCTCACAATGAGCACACAAGTTGGTGGTGAAATCCAACGTCGTGGGAACAAAGTAAGAAGGGGCTGAGATAGAGCGGGTGGAAAATTTACGACCACAGTCACCTTGTGCAAACTCTCACACATAAACATGGGTATACCCTCCAAGGGGCCCGAGTGAGTTTGGCCAACGTCGATTCTAGGTACCGTGAAGACTTTCCCCTCCACAGTCACCTTGTGTAAAGACCCTAAAGAGATAGGCCACTAAGTTTACCAATCACTACAGTAATTCCTGGGGAAACAATCGACAGTCCGATCCACGTGCAAGGGAAGTGTATCTATCCCGAAATCAACTTGAAAGGATTCCACTCATCATTGTGGGTATACCTTCAAGCGACCCCCATAATACGCACAATCTCTACACGAAGACCAACAAAGAAGGGTGAGTAACTCTGCCAGTCTCAACGCGACCTCGTGATTGACCCTTCTGTTAGAAGGGCTTCCTAGGACAAAATGTACTAAGTGGATTTAACTCTCCCCATCACAAGATACTATGTTTGTTTGCATCTTTGGAAAGTTATCTTTCGCACCTATTACAAATCCCTAGAACTAATCTAATGTAGGTTTGCTACCAAAAATTATAAAAATGTCTAATCAATTTTTATAAGAACTTTATTTTTAAGGTTGTTGTTACTAAAAAGGAAGATCATGTGGACAATATGGTGTTTTGACCGACTCAAAATTTATGCAAAGAGATGAAGATGCAATCTTTTCATTTCGATGAGAGCTATGCTACGAGAAGGAGAAAACATTTATCATTCCCGAGTGCACAATGTCCCAACATTTTAAAAAACTCATCAATATCGATATCTTTAAGAAATGCCAAGAATCATGCAATTTCGCTACTTCAAATGCAAGGATGCCCCCAATCTAATATAAAGCAAGACATTAAATCTTTTTGTTTCAAAAATTTCACTAAAAGCAATAATGAACTTTCTTAAAACAAAGAAACCCAAAATACAAGTTTTCTTTTAAAGCGAACTATTCAGAAGAAATCCGATCTTTCCCTAAACAATTCTAAAGAAAACACACTCTTTTTGTCCATGTTTAACGACACGCGGGAAAAAAAGGTACAAAATAAAATGAAAAGAAATACCAGAGATTGGAAAACACCATAAAAAAAAACCCGCAAATATTCTATATTCAAATAAGATGGGTTACAGAATACAACTGAGATTATTTTCCATAATGATTGTGATTTGACCTACTATCGACCAATAAAAAATATGTACAATGATGAAGATTGTTGACAGTTTTCTTAACAATCAAATCCTTTATTCGAAAAAAACGATTTGAATATCAATTTCGGGTCTTGGACTTAATTGGTGCTACCAACTAGATCTATCCCAGTTTTTTGAATAGCTTGTCTCTTCTAGATATAGGTTGCTTGCATTGGTTGGTTATTCAACATTCCATTCTTTGTTAAGTATTAGTTTCCCTCTGGCATCGAAAACTTGGGGTTTAAGGTGCTTTCCTTGTAATGTTCTTGACCATTGACATCCGAGACAACTTAGAAATGTGATTTGGACCCAATTCAAAGTCGAGGGAGTTGTTTTATGTGACATCAGCTATGGGGAAAAAAAAAATTCAAGTATGTTGTGACTGCTATTCTCCCTATATTCGATCATTTGATTGGTTGAAAAGCCTACCTGAAGATTTGTATGTTGAAATTTTTTGTTTTATTACAGTAAATTAGAAGGAATGTCCAAGCCAGCTGCAAAATGTTCTTATGTTGAAGTACATGACTTATTCCGGAAGCACGGGTCTGGAAAGTGTATCAAATGTTGCAGATCGCATCAACACAGGTCTGGAAAGTGTATCAAATGTTGCAGATCACATGAGAATATATCTCTCGTCATAGTGGTGGCAGATATGGTGGCTCACAGAAAGGTTTGGAATGTTCGGAGCTGACACCAAAAATGTGGAGTCTCTAACTACATCCAGAGGAAAGCAAACAAACTTTGACAAAGAACATGGCTTTCTGTCAAGTTTTTTACCAAACCCAGAAGTATCTCAACAAACTTTGAAATACAAACTTTTGTAGTCATAATATGTCCTTTTATCCACCCATACAGTTTATGTTACCCTCTTCTGAGTACATTCACGAATGGAGTAATGTTTCACGTCATTTACGAACATCACAGACCACTTTTCAAGCCACAGTAAGTGTGATGCCCCTAACGAAGACAAAGTATTGTGTGATCTGTATAATTCGATACACTTGCCAAATCGGTGCTGTTGGAAGAAACTATATACTTCAACGAAGAAGTATGTTGCACGTGACCTGAAAATCCATTACAAATCCCAGCAAGAAAACAAAGAATATCAACAAACAAATCTCTAGGCAGGCTTTTCAAACAACCAAAGCATCAAATTGTGATTTGTATAACAAGTTCATCGTAAGATTTGTACTAGTCGTCGCAATCGAGACAAAAAAATTTCCTAATTTGTTTATCAAGTTCGTCGCAAGATTTATATGGTGCATCGAAATGGCGACGAAAACAATTTATTTAAAAAAAAAAATTGTTTTTGAGCAAAAACAATTAAAATTTCATTTTTGAGAAAATAAAATAAAATTTCATTTTTGAGCCAATTATAGAAGGTGCTATGATTTCACACTAAAGAGGTCATCCAAGTGAAGTTGTTTCTAGCTAAATTTATAATGTTACGACTTAAACTCTCGCTAGAGGAAAGTCCTACCCTGTGAGGGAGAGCTTAAGGAAATAGATAGGGAAGCCACCTACTATCACCATAGTGCCCTTGCCTCTAGATTTCTAGGCCATGGTTTCTAACACAAGGAGGGTTTTCCTAGGGGGATAATACTAAGTCTTATCATTGCATTTCTAGACAGAAAAGGACAAGGACTTTGTTTGACTTGGGTTGACTTCTCTAAACTAATGCTTCAAGAAAAGTAAGAGAAGAAAATGCCCAATGAATGCTTGGAAGGAAAACACTTACTTTATTCAACACAACACACCAATGCACCATTACTCATAATTAGTGATCAAGCAATATACAATTTTCAAGGTGAAACTTTCTAAGTGAAAAGTATATATTCATTCACAAGATAGTCGTCATTTAGCAAATTTCATATGTGCAAGTAGTGAAGCATGAACAAGTACTTATGAAACATTTAAACATGAAATGGGGTCGTTATGATAGCAATGAAATAGAGCATCACTGTAACAAGTTCATAACCAGTATAATTTTTCATCCATTCAATAAGTATATGCCATGAAACACATGAAGTGTCACAATTGTAAAGAGAGAATAAGGCAACGAGCTCAATGTAATAACTTTAGAAGAAATACAATTCTACTTGATTAGCAAATTTCATTATTATATGTCAAGGCAAAAAAATTCTATCATTAACCAAACTTATCATTCATTCATCAACACTTTGAAATTAATCTGTTTCTCATCATACAATGTAGATCAATTCTTTGGAACCATGATTGTAGCATGAATCGACCCTCTCAACTAGCAAACAATATAAATGTTGCACTGTTTGGGTAGATTGTTTGGGGTGGTTAGGGTAGGAATGTATCGTGATCAACCAACCAAGCCAAAAGACATGCAAACACCACAAAAAAATATGGTTAACAAACCTTCATACAATAGTGAAAGGAGGCAACAATTGGACTAATTACAAGGTCCTTTGGAATTCCTTAACATATTTTGGCTTCTTTGGGACGTGGAAAACAAGGTGTCATAAAAACATTGCAAGACATCAACACTTTAATCACCATGAAAGTGGAATACTTCTACAGTTTTATGACAGTCCTGGATAGAGTTTTGGATAACACATAGGAAGTAATGTCAAGGCTTGAAACTAGGTAATTTATCTCTCTTCAAAGTCGTTTGGACACCTGTGGAAATGAATATAATGAAATCCTCGAAACATTGGAAGAAGAGGAGGGTTACAAATAGCCCCGCACAACAATAAATCTCTGCAGAAAAAGGAATACTAGAAAAATCCCAGAACACATGCAACGATTTCACTTTGAATGAGGTTGTTGGAACTTATAATACATCCAACGATAGTTTATAATAACCTAGAACAACACTCCTTCAAAATGGTGCAATAAAAGTTATTTTCAACCCTAGTTATGGTGTATTGATTTCAACCATTCCAAGCAAAGTATGCATTAGGGCATCAATTAAAGTGATCAATTTCTACTTAAATTAAAAATGATTTTCAAACCCTCTTGTGATCAACATATAGATGTTTCTTTGAGAACTAGTTAGCATGATTTGAACTAATATAAGTCAATGAGGCTCAATGCAATCTAGATTGAGGATAACACATTATGAAAACCTTTCCTAGTACTATCAAGGTGAACTGAAAGGTTGGCCAAGAAAAAGGATAGAGCTATCAGACGTCCTACCTTAATGCATGAAAAATAAATTCAATGATCAAAGGGGTAAGGTTAAAGAACTTACCTTGAGAACCCTCCCAAGTGGAGCATTTCACCCTTAATTCTTTGGCCTTCTAGTAGCCCTTTTATTCCAAAAAATCCTTTAAAAGTGCTTATACAAACCTTGAAAATGACTAAACATTATCAAAGAAAAGAAATAGATTCTCAAACAAATATTAAGCCAAGTTTCTCATTAATATCCAATGGTTTTAAATGAGGGAGGACTCTTCCTTTTATAGGTGAATATCCTCCTCAAATACAATACAAGACAATGTGCTAGCTCAATACTATGAGGTAAAAACCATTAACCCAGTCCATGGGAAAATACAAAAAATCATCTAACAAATCCCTCAAAACCCTCCAAGAGCCAAATGACCCTAAAGAATGGTCCAAATATAATAATAAATGCAATAAGTGTGGGGTAGAAGGAGAGAATAAATTAGGTGCACTCCTCAATAAAGGTGAAATTTCCCCATGAGAGGGTGAATGATTGGGTCAACATTGTCCAAATACTCCCAAAGATCCTCCAACCAACTCCCTCAAATGATGGAAAGGTCCAAGTCTGGAATAACGAATTCAAGAAGATGACATTACCTCTCACATGTGTGGGCCATCCAAGTAAAAAAGTCAAGATAAATGGAATGTGTGGCGTCCTCTAGGTGGGTTCTTCTCAAGTTGATAAAAATAAAGGATGCCACATCATCACAAGGTCCAAATAACAAACTATATCTGTTACCCATGATTTTGGTCGTCATGATGATGTATTGATGATGGTGTACTTAGGCTCTTCATAAGAACTTCTCCTGAGAAAAGTTACTTTCATCTCTTCCCAAAAAACTCATTTTTGAAGAAGGTTCGCAGGCTACTAATACCTTTGGGTGTGAGAATGCCTGATTCTCGTAGGCTGCCTTAAGCCAGGGTGCGAACTTCTCGCACTGTGTTGAATAGCTAGGATGCGAACTCTTCCTAAAGCATTGAAAAAGATGAATTCTTGATGTTTCTAGAAGGGAATCTTCTAGAAGGATGAGTTGGAATTCGAATGGTTATCTTTGTACTGGATTCCCATATATTGTGGGATCATTCTTATCCAAGTAATTAATTCATTTTCTCCTATATATTGAGGGAATTCTCATGGAAAAGGTTAAGCAAGATTCATTGGAGAATTGGTGAAAAGAATTGTGTGAAGGACTTAGCCTGAACAACAGCTTGGAGACCCTAGCAAGTCTACCAAGAAGATTTGATCTTCTTCATACAAGGATTGAACAAGTGTGTGTGTTGGAGCCAAGAATCATCGAAAGGAATTTTGCAACATCAAGGATTAGGTTGTAATCTTTACTTTCCATTAATATGATACAGTGGCATGTCCCTTTCCCATAAAGCTAATCTCACTTTATTGTGTAATTCCTTGATCATACACATAGGTTGATTGTTGAATATATTTTGATATCTTCACTTTGGTTGGTTTGTGTTGTCTTGGTCTTGACTTCATGAGAGCGTCGGAGCGAAGCTGGAGCAAGAGAGGCCCTAGGAAGCGATATAAGGGTATGTTACTTATTCCTACCTATTAGTTGATTCAATGGTCAAAACTTAGGGAAAGAGTCATGTCCTGTCCTGTTTTGTTCTAGATCCAGGTGGATCTAGGGAGATCAGTTAGTGTCCGCACCTACCGATTAGTTCGATAACAAAATTGGTGACTCCACTGGGGAGCATCCCATTTTCTTTGTGGCTTTTGGTGTTTTTCTGTGGCCATTTGCTTTGGTTTTACTTTTCTCCTGTCCAATCAATCTCTGAGTCTTCAGGATATCCTGATAGACCCTCTGGGTCCAGAGGCCTTTTCAAATTTTGCTTCATTTTCCAAAATTTTGACTATGTTCAGACATTCTCGCACTGCACTTCACTGCAGCCTGCGAGAATTGGTAGAGTTTGCATTCTTCCTTTAGGTTCAGTGCGAGGTTCTCGCACTCTGCTAAAAGGTCACCTGTGAGAATCCCTAATTCTCGCACTATGTAGTATTTCCAGCCTGCGAACTCATTTTTTCAAAAAATTGGATTTGAGTTTTGGCATCTTCAGCTGCCCAGATCAGTCTAGGTGCCTCATAAGAGTTTCTTGGACCATTGATTGACGTCTTTCTTGTCTTCATTTTTGTGCATGAACAGTCTTAGGATTTCAAGGCTCTTCTTGTCACTTTTGTCTTGACTTTCGTTTCTTGACTTTTCTTGGCAAAACCATACTCTCTGATTTCAGAATCTGAGTGTGTTTGATTAGTTAAGAATCGGTGATCGATTGAAAGTTGAGTTTCTTTGTCATTATCATTTGCTTATTGTTTGAAAGGTCATTTTTCTTATGCAATTGAAAGACTGTATTGGTTTTCTTTTTATTTTTGTTTTCATTGAAAGAGTTGATTGGGTTTTTGTCATTGCTTGTTCATTGGTTTTTGATTTTCGGTACTCTTACTATCATAGTGTGGGTCCTTTTTGAAAAGTGAACACAAGTTTTTCTTTCAAAAAATCATTTTCGTCTTCGAAAACATTGAAAATCACTTGTTGAAGTTATTGAAAAAGACACAATAGAGAATTTTTGTTGATATGTGATTGGTTGCATTTGCATTTTAAAGGAAATTTTGCATTGTCATTCACGGTTGATCTAGAAAAACTTTCTCTCTCTCCCATACATAGGATTCATTGAATGAAAAGTGATCTTTTTCATTCTCATCCATGCATTGTTGGGTCAGAGTCATACAACATAAGTTTCATCTCCGTTTCCTTTGAGTAAACAACAACTCTTAATAACACTGCGCAATTATAAAATTTATCTAGTAACTCTTTTCTAGGGCTCTATTACACCAACATTTAGTTAGGCTAGCACTTTGGAGTAGGAAGAGAGATACACTCTCCAAAAGCACAAAACACACAATAGCATCTTGTGTTAGGGAGTGTTAAATTCCATTTGTAACATATTGTCCTGGGAAGCCCGTCTCACACAAGGGTCAAGCACGAGGTCACATTGATATTGGCAGAGTTACTCACCTTGCTTTGTTGATATCAGTGTAGAGATTGCACGTGTTATGGGGATCACTCGGAGGTATACCCACAATGATGAGTGGAAGCCTTTTGATTTGATTTTGGGCTAGATACCCTTCCCTTGCGTGTGGATCGGACTATCAACTGTTCCCCCAAGCTTTATTGTTGTTGGTGGTGACCTTAGTGGCCTATCTTTATAGGTTCTTACCCGAGGTGACTGTGGAGGGGAAATTCTTCACGGTACCTGGAATTGACATTGACCAAAATCACTTGGGCTCCTTGGAGGGTATACCCACAATTATGTGTGGGAGCTTGCACCAGGATGTAAGTCCGTTAAGCAGGTCGTTAGTGTAACTTTTCCACCCTAGCCCAGCCCCTTCTTGTCTCGTTGTTGCGATGTTGGATTTCATCACCAACTAGTGCCTTCGAAATTAGAAGGTCTTGTTTGCTTGGTGTTGCTTCCTAGATTTTGTTTACTAGCGCGTGTTGTTGGTTTCTCGAAGTTGACCATAGGTTTTTCTTTGTGAAGTCTGTTGCTCGTTTACAATAGCTCCTCCACGTCGTTCACGTAGAATGCAGGGTTTATCTCCAGAGCATCTGGAAGGTTCTCAACCCTTTCCCACAAGCACACCTGCTCTTCGGCAGAGTGAAGTCCCAGTCGTCACCACACCACAAGTGGAACACACTGACTCTTTAGAACATTTTCGCATTACAAATACTCGAGAGGACTTTCGACTTCACCCTGATTTTGAGAGACGTTTTATGCGAGAAAACTGTTCCGGAGACTTAATTTTTGTATATTCCAGATCTCCATCTAGACTTGGGGACCAGGATCCTTTTTGGTCTACGGGCATTTTTCGATGGGACCTTTTTGGTCCAGGTTCACCTGTCATTTCCAAAATCAACTCGCATGTGATTTCCAAAATCTCTAGTATAGAGACAGTACCAGCGACTATCGCTTATCACTTTACCGTCCCTGCCGAAATGGTCCATCTCACAACTACATCGAGTGTTCCCACAGGGTTTACTATGGTTAGTCTTACTCCCATCAACACACTGTGAACGCCCAATGTCAATCTGACACTACCACCTAGATACCATGCATTGAATGCTTCTATTCCTACTCTTGCGCAAACTCCATCCGGCTCTCCTAATGGTCCTTCTTCTTCTGGGCACTTTCTTTCCGGTTTTTTTCCAACACTCCCTCAATTTCCTTTTGGAGGACCTTCTTCGTATTCTACTGGAAATCCTAATCCTAGTGTCGCTATTCCATCATTCACTCTAACTTATCAGTTTCCGGTTGGTGGACAATCTCATCAAGGTAGTATAACTCAACCCCCTCTCGGTTGGCAAATGCCAATTGGAACATTGCCCTCAATTGGCACACCACCTTCAATGGGAGGGGAAACCCCACCTTATGGGAAAAACATACCTCCGTCCTTGGCCCAGTATTGGAATCAGTTGATACAAAATCATCTTCCAACGTTTGGGGGGCAGCAGTTCTCAGCTGCATCTGTAACACCCCCTAGTATGGGCCAACCATATCCCAGTTCATTTAATCCCATTTGGGGGGAAAATGCTCAAACTCAAGCCTCTGTTCCGGGGTATAATCCGATGAGCTACTATCCTATCCAACCACCACCGAATATGCCTGGATCTTCACATTATATGCAAACTGCTTATGGTCCTACTGGTTTGCCGACATGGCTTCCTCCCCAAAGCCACCAATACCCACAGGTGAATCGACAGTTACCCTTTCTCGCCACTTTGGATCTTCTGGATTTGTCAAGGATTTTAAATGATCCTATCTGTCACTCTCCCCAATGGCCTGTTATACCAGCCAAGCTTCCATCAGACATTCCTAAATTTGATGGAAAAGTGGGAGAGGACCCAAACAATCACGTTATGACTTTTCACCTATGGTGTTCATCCAACTCGTTGATGGATGAATCTGTTTGTTTACGTCTTTTTCAACAAACCCTTACCAGTTCTGCTACAAAGTGGTATATCGAATTTCCATGAGGTTTCTTCTCTGACTTCAACACCCTAGCTATGGCTTTCCTTATGCATTACCAGTTACCGATCCGTTATGACATGGGCACCAAGATTTTGACTTCCTTCAAACAGACTAAAGGCACTCATATATCTAATCACATCCATGAGTGGCGAAGGAGATGACGTCTCATTAAACTTGAGCTCCGCGATCAATTACTGGCAGAATGGTTTACAAAATCATTTGTGAACGAAATCGGTAAGGACATTTCCATGGGTGGCATAGTCATGGAAGAGTAGGCTATAAGTCATGCTCAATATCTTGACCTCGTTTACTCACAAACAAGAACACTTTATGATTTAGTACCTGATTTACCCTGTCCTAACCCTTCCAGCACTTCAACTACTCCAACTGCCTCGCATGCAGCTGACAGTGTGATTGGTACTGCCCAAGCTCAATCACATTCTGCTTCAAGCAAAAACCCTAAATTGACTTCTTCTAATGTTCAAAATTCTCTGTCTCCTTCCCCTCCCACCGGCAAGACTTCTGAGGTAAATGTCGTTCAATCTACTCCAGCCGGTAAAAACAAATCTAAAAAGGGGAGAGGTAAGAATAAGGAGGGAAAAAATAATTCTCAAGCAGAGCAAACCAAAACTACTCCTATTGACGATCCGGATAAGCGCAAACCATGATACCCTTGCCTTATCTGTGGTGATGATCACTACACGAAGGATTGTCCATGACGTGCCGAGGTCACTAAGTTCCTTGAAGGAGCTCTAAAACCATCTACACCGGCTGTCTTGTCCCAACCCTTCCCGTCTCAACAACAGGCTCAGTTGGTCATCCATGACCAACCCTCATCTTCTACCACCTCCTATGTTTTGATGTGTACTGGTGATTCTAAGCAGAACAACGTTGCGCTCACTACTCAAGATAAAGATTATTCTCCCTCTAAGGAGAAGGTTGATGATTTACCCCCTTCTTTGGTACAACCCTCTCCCACGACTCCACCTACTAACGGTCCTCTTCATCTCGAACGATCAAGCCTCAACACAGTTCTGTGACCCCCCCCAAAGGGCGTCGTTCAAAAATTGGCTTTCAATCCTCATGCTCGTGCGGCCCAGAACTACAAAATTGTTGAAGATCTGGCTCAAGCACCCTTTGCGATGTCATCCCTTGAATTCCTTCAAACTTATCCTGCACAATGGAAGGCACTGTTGAAAGCTATCGGTGGAATTGATCCTACAAATACAAATTTAATAATCTTTGACTTGGAAGATCACATTTCAAGGTTATCCTCTCAACTTGCGTTCCAGATACAAGTGGTTGTCTCTGACAAAAACATTTTCCGAACCGTTATTGATGAGGGTGCCTCGACGTCTGTCATGTCTCTCGCTTGTTGGAAAGACATTGGCTCTCCTTCTTTGAATGAATCCCAGAACACTCTTAAAGCCTTCAATGGATCTGGTTTTAATCCCTACGGTGTTCTTCCTTCATTTCCCATCACGTTAGAAGGCAAAATGGTCCAAGTCAAAGTGGAAGTCTTTGACGCTCTCCTTGATTATAATCTTCTGCTTGGCCGCAACTGGATTGATTCCATGCACACGGTTGTGTCGACCCTTTCCGTGTGTTACGTTTCCCACACCAAGGTAAGGTTGTCACCATCGATCAACTAGCCTTTTTCAATTCCGATACCCGTACTGGCAACATATTGTTTATTGCTAAAACCCCGTCGGGTTATGAGAACGTTGGTGTAGGCCTTCTTAAGGATTCTTCGTTAATGGGTACTTTCCCCATTCCACCGCCCGATGTTCCATGCCCGTCTGTTGCTTCCATCAACATGATCTCCACCTTGCCTCATAAACTTCCTGCGTCTCACGACCCCTGGATAGTCCCTGACCCTGGAGATCATCTTCGTTTCGGCGACAAAATGTTGTTAAGTCTAGTTGAATCCGCCTATCAGGCCATTCAATCGGAAACACCTTCTACCCCTTCTCTTGATGATTTGTCTCCTGATCCTTTTCGTTTTATTTTTCCCACTGACGAGATGATCATGTCCGTCATGGAGGACACCCCTTGGGATGATGGGCATCATCGTTCCAGCCTCTTTCTGGAGCAACATACTCTTGAGAACTACCCATGGATTTCGACCCCGTCGACCGTTGTCGTCATCTCGACCATCCCCGAGTCTACACACAATGTGTTTTCCGAAGGGAACTTAAGCAATATCTCACCCACGATTCCCATTGAAATATTCATCAAACCTGGAATCGTCGAAAATGTCCATATTGGAGCTTCGTGTGCCCCTGACGAAATAGTCACCTATACGCCCCTTTTCAAATAATTCTGTGACATCTTCGCCTGGAGTTACGAAGAAATGTTGGGTATCGACCCTGAAATTGTGATACATGAGATAAAGACATATCCTAACACTAAGCCCGTCTGACAGTGCCTTTGTCCAGTTCACCCATGTAAAGCAGTTGCTATAAAACTCGAAGTCAAGAAACTTTTGAAAGACGACTTTATTTATCCAGTAGCTCTCACATGCTGGGTTTCCAATCTTGTCCCGATTGAAAAGAAAAATGACACGATTCATGTATGTGTTGATTATAGGGATATTAACAAAGCTTGTCCAAAAGAAAACTTTCCTACCCCCTTCGTCGATCAGATTGTCGATGACTTCACCGTCAGTGAAATATTATCTCTCATGGATGGTTTCTCCGGATATAATCAAATCAACATTGTTCCCGAGGATCAACATAAGACAACTTTTATTTGTCCTTGGGGTACTTTTTCCTATCGGAAACTTCCTTTCGGTCTTAAGAACGCTGGTGAAACTTTTCAACGTGCTATGTCCTATGATTTTCATGATATCAAGAACATCGTTCAACCCTATTTGGACGATTTACCCGCTCATTCAATGCACAGGGTCGATCACCCAACCCACCTCCGAGCCATTTTCATTCATTGTCGGTTCTACCTTATCCATTTGAATCCTCACAAGTGCGTCTTCTGTGTGGAATCCAACCGTCTTCTAGGTTTTATCGTTTCACGTCAAGGGATTCGGGTAGATCCTTTGAAGGTTGAGGCGATTCTTAATCTCCCTCCTCCTTCTACACTTCGTCAGCTGCAAAGTTTGCAAGGGAAAGCAAACTGTCTTCATCGTTTTATTACAAATTACGCCGAGATAACTTGTGGTTTTACGCGGCTATTAAAGAAGGATTCAGAGTTCGTCTGGGATACCATTGCCAACAACGCTTTTGAGGCTTTGAAATTGTCCCTTACACGTGCTCCACTTATTTTTCCCCCCGATTACAGTCGTGATTATTTCCTTTTTCTTGCTGCCTCGGAGTACATTATTGGTATGGTTCTCGTTCAAGAGGATGATGCTCACAACAAACATGTTATTTACTACTTGAGTCGAAGTCTCACACCGACTGAAATCAAGTATAAACATGTCGAGAAACTGGCCTTGGCTGCCGTCCAAGCCATCCAATGCTTTCGACACTATATCGTCTCACGCAAGACTACGGTGATTTCTCATTGCAACCCTATGCAACACATTCTGACACGTCAATTGCTAGGGGGAAAATACTCCAAATGGATTGTGATACTCCAGGAGTTTGACTTGGAATTTGAACGTGCCAAGTCCAAGAAGTCCTTAGTGTTTGCTGAGTTGATATGTGACTTTCCCCATTCAACAACGAAAAATGTAGAAGTTGATTTATTACCTGATGAATCTCTTTTCCTTATGAGAACTGATGATATTTGGTATGGGGATATCATTATATATCTCCAAACCCAAACTTTTTGGCCAACTTTGTCTAGTACTGAACGATGTCACATACGCTATCAAGCTCGTCAATACATTATCCTCCAGGATACTCTTTATTGTCAGAGGATTGACTCTGTTTTTCAACGTTGTCTCACATTTGACGAAGCCAAGAAATCTCTGAATGAATGCCATTCTGGAGCATGTGGTGGTCATATGTCTGGGTATGCTACTACCCATAAGATCTTATGTGCAGGGTATTTTTGGCCTTCTTTGTTTAACGACTACATCACTGTCATTCAGAAATGCTATGCCTGCCAGACCTATAATCAGAAGATTCGGTCACATCCTGCTCCTCTTCACCCTGTGGTCTCAGTTGGTCCCTTTGTGAAATGGGGCATCGATTTCATGACATGTCACCCTCACTCGACCAGGGGGCATGGTTACATCATTGTAGTCGTTGATTACTTTACGAAATGGGCCGAGGCGATGCCGACATTTGACAACAATGGAAAGACCGCAACATTATTTCTTTTTAATCACATCATAGCTCAGTTTGGTGTTCCCCAAGCTATCATCACTGATCATGGTAGCCACTTTAGGAATTTTATAATGTTTGAACTTACCGAAAAGTTGGGTCTTCGCCATGATAACTCAACGCCCTATTATCCACAAGCCAATGGCCAAGTCGAAGCAATTAACAAAGTTCTCATAACTATGCTCCAACGAATGATAGGGATTCATAAAACAAGTTGGCACACAATGTTGTTTTCGACATTGTGGGCTTATCGGACATCCGTCAAGTCCGCTACTGGGTTTACACCTTTTCAGTTAGTTTATGGTGTGGAAGCCATTCTTCCTATTGAATGCGAGATACCCTCTTTAAAACTAGCTGTTGAACTCCTACCCAATACTTCTGTTGAGGAAGAATGTCTATTGTATCTTATGCGATTGGATGAAACTCGACGCGATGCCACCCTAGTCATAGAAACTCAGAAAAAGTGTGTCAAGGCCCAATATGACAAGCATGTCAAGCCTCGCATTTTCTCCAAGGGTGATCTTGTTCTTCTCTATGAACAAGATCGAGATATGTTAGGAGCTGGGAAATTCGAACCCATGTGGCGAGGTCCTTATATTGTTCGACAAGTTTTGGAAAAAGGAGCTTATGAGTTGGTAGATTACGATGGTATCCCTTTGAGTGAACCCAGGAATGGGTTGTACTTGAAGAAGTACTATGCATAAAATCATCTGTGCACTATTACTTGTATTTTTATTGTATCATACCTCTTGTGTGTTACTATAGCTTGCTTTTGTCATTATCTGGTCTCTGCCCTTATGTGATGTTGTGTTTGATTTCTAGATGTTGGGGTCTTCGCTACCCTATATTGGCTTTGCTGATGGCGCTAGTTGTAGTACTCAGAACCTTGCTTCTGTCACGTGGGAAATTTACACCCCTACAAACAAACTTGTCTCCTTACGAGGTGTGTGTCTCGGCTGTGCGACCAATAACATTGCAGAGTATAGCGTCATTATTGAATTATTGGTTGATGCTATCTCGCTCGAAATTCGTCATTTGGTTGTGCAACTTGATTCTCATCTTGTAGTACTACAATTAAGTAATGTCTACTCTGTTCGAAGTCCTACTTTGTTATGGATGTATTTGCGAATTTTCCTATTGGAACGTTATTTTGATCACATTGAATATCAACATATTCCTCGATGTCTAAATACATTAACAGATGCATTGGCTAATTATGTATTGGACAGACATTTGAATCATTTATAAATCAATCACATCAATATTCACACAATATAAGGTAAACCGGTATAAGCCGTCTGTATATATAATGATCAAAAGAGTTTTTTACAAAAAGTTTGTTCGAAGACCAAAATGTCAAAATCTGAAGCCCATAGCTTCTACAAAGTGATGTCATGGATGACGTTCACGGTAACACACGACTTCTCGAGCAACCCTATGGAGCAATCGACTCATGGATCCTGACACTCCTACAGTATGACGCTGATCGCGTCGTGGAACCTCTTCCAGAGACATGTCTGGAATATCTGCGGTCAGGCCCTCTAGATTTTCTTCCACCACCTGATAATCCTCAGCATATTGCGGTGTTGCCGCTACCTCTCCTCGTCGCTGAATGGAAGAAGTACCAGGAGATCTGTAAGGTCCAACATATGTAACATCAACAATGATTTTGTATTTAGTCTTTGGACGAACATATAAAACAAAAACATTTGAATATGATAAAAATTCACAAAACATTTAAAAAGAAAAATGTGTGTACTTCTTACCAAGGTCTCCCCACTGAGCATCCTCTAGTAGTACTAAATCTAGATCTCCTCGAAAATCTAACCTGGCATAAGCATAGTCGTCAACCATCAACAACTGTGGTTGAATCCAGCCAAAGAAAGTATCATCATACTTGATGATCGGTCCAGCCACGTGCCGGGCCATAAGCTGACACCATCTCAACATCCTTGGATCCCTGAGAGCCGGTATATTCCACTCAACCTACAGCCTTAGTAATGGGACCCTCTCAAGGAAGAAGGACACCAACAAAGATTCGTACCCGAATTGCTTCAGGTTGCCTCGTCTGCATTTGGTCAACTGTCTTTTTACGCTACAAAGCATTGCATCTACCCAGTTGAACACCCGAGGCTCAGTACACTCAATAGCATACTGGAAGTAACTCTGTAATGGAATGTGAGGAGAAAAAATCCCATCCATCCAAGCTATGGTGAATAGGATAATACGGAGGGTCAAATATCGTACCCCCCAAATAGCTACTTTTCCTTTCTTTCTCTCTGCCTCGAGAACGCAGTGTAAATGACAATACTCACTCATGGGTAGCCCACCGCCTTTGCTACCAGTCAGTCTCACATAGTACTCCCGCCGGGACAATCCAGTCAAAAAGTAAATGTCCTCAATGTCTAGGGACAGTGTGTGGACCTCCACATGAAATACCTACTGATTAGGGTCCCACATACGCACCGGGTATTCTAATAGTCTGACTTGGGCCCTCATGCTCGGGATGCGAAAGTACTTCAGGAGTCCACATTTTCTCAAAGAAGCTATGGTAGGTGGATGATTTCTAGCCATTGGATTGTCTTCTTCGTACTCCCTTTCGCGCCATTCAAGCACCATTTTGATGGCCAAGTATCTGCATAAGGAACACAAAAAGAAGATTAACAACTTTTTTCATGATTTGGTTCTTGTTCATTGGGTAAATTTTAAAAAAAAAAATTGAGCTTTGCGGTTCTTGCAGGTGCCCTATGTGCACAGTGCGAGAACCTCACAGGCTGCCTTAGGCTTACTTGCAAGAATTCCCCATTCTCCCAGATCCTGTGTAGCCTACCTGCGAGAATGGAAATGCGCAAGTAGGGCTTGCAAAATCAACCCAAAAATGAAATTTAACCAATGAAATTGCAAAATTAAACCATGAAAGTGTAAAAGACAAGAGCCTACCTTACTGTTGTTGATGGCTCGTTGAATGGACACTCATAACTCCTGCAATATGATGTCGAACTTTGAGGGTAAAAAGGGGGTTTTTGAGCTCAAATAGTGGAAAGGTAAAAATGATGTGGTAAAAAGAGTATTTACTCCTTTTTATTTAATTTTTCTATGTCATTTGGTTTTTTATGATTATTTATCTATTAAACCCTAATCCCTAATGTCATTTTGAGTGTAACTTTTGCAGGCGTGATGATTTTGATGGTCAAATACAGGGATACAGACATATTTTTCTTTGTCATCGCGTGTTTTGATTTTTTTTTTATGGTTTTTATATAAAACCTTGAGCGTGGTCTTTGTCCATTCTTGCGCTCGAAAATACATGAGAACGCGATCGAGTATACTTTTATCACTTTTTCGGCTTCAACAAGGGTATACGAAAAAGGAACCCCCCTGGAGTCTTCTTTAATCTCTTTTTAGACTCTCTAAACATGAAAAGATAGCCGAGCGACCTTGCTATTTTCACGCTCGATAAAGTATTTGAAGTAAGCGTTTGGTGAGAGATAATTTATCTCTTTTTTGGTCTCATCGAGACTATTTTACGAAAAAGGAACTGAGAGAGTTCTCTTTTAAGTGTTTTTCCAAACTCTATAATCATGAAAAACCTTCGAGTTTTCTATCTTTGGACTCGTTAAACAAACATCGACAGACCCATAATGGGAACGAACCACTCCTTCTTAGGGTTCGTTAAACATACTTCGAGGAACTCGTCTGAAGGATGAGCTTATATCAACAAGCATATGTTATCCTCCTCAAGCTTGCATAAAAATAAAGAGGTACTCGCCAGAAATGGTGGGGGAAAATTTGTGAAAGGGATATGTTTTTCATATTCGTATTGATTGGCAGTAAGTGTCGCTCTTGAACATGACACCCCCTATCATTACATTTGAATTCGGTTTGGGAAATCCATTTGTCTCTCATTCGATTTGCTACAAGGTCATTCTCTGTGTCTTCTTTGAGTCAGTGCTGCCAAATCGTTGGTCGTGTCATTCATATGTTCAAGAGAAGTCCATCTGAAACCTATATTAAAACAGCTATCTGCAGTTGTCCATTCTTTCTATGTTAGCCTTCCCTGTGTCCATTTCAATTTACATCATACTCTGTTTCACCTTCAAAATCTGTTACTCATTTCGTGTCATTGATGGGGGATACATCAAGGCCCTCCCGTGACAAGTTTTGTTCCATCAGCTTCAGCTCATTATCCGGAATCAAGACTTAGAAATATTTTGGTACCTTGGAGCTTGCATGCCTCAATGGCAGGTTTCCTCGCTTTTGACAGTGGGTTTACATCATTGACCCCTGATCGAAAGATTTCGTCGAATGTTCGACTTCAACTCATTCATTCACACTCGATGGATTGTACTAGAGTACCTTGGGAGTCATTGACATCAATGGTGATTTCCCTCGCACCTGTTAATGGTTTCATCAAGGACCGATAATCAAGTGGTTTCTGCCATGTTCGAATTCGACTTATGTAATCACATGGTTAGATTCGTACTTTGGGAGACAACATTGAAGACCCTGGAAATCAACTTTCTTGACCAGGTTGCGATGGAGTATGTATAATCTGCGACACATAGATCCACTGTGTATGTATCATGGCTATGTCGTCTCAATTTGAATTTTTCGCATAGATCCACAATGTATTCTTGGTGGCTATGCTATAGTTTGACGACATGGATCCACAGTGTATGATTGGTGGCCATGACCCATGTCTACAATGTCATCAGTCTGTGATCTGAGTATGGGAATGCCTGCCTCAGAATTAATATATATGATGTTCTGTAGATGCTTGGTTGTTCACAGGTTTTCGATTAGGTGTGCTCCTAGTTTCCGACACACACATGCAACTTACAAATTCTTTCGACTGTCACTAATTCCAACCTCATACTTTGGGGGGCATTCTATTACCCATGATTTTGGTTGTCATGATGATGTATTGATGATGGTGTACTCAGGCTCTTCATAATAACTTTCTCCTGAGAAAATTTGCTTTCATCTCTTCCCAGAAAACTCATTTTTGAAGAAGGTTCGCAGGCTGCTAATACCTTTGGGTGCAAGAATGCCTGATTCTCGTAGGCTTCCTTAAGCCAGGGTGCGAACTTCTCACACTGTTTTGAATAGCTAGGGTGCGAACTCTTCCTAAAGCATTGAAAAAGATGAATTCTCGATGTTTCTAGAAGGGAATCTTCTAGAAGGATGGGTTGGCATTCGAATGGTTATCTTTGTACTAGATTCCCAGATATTGTGGGATCATTCTTATCCAAGTAACTAATTCATTATCTCCTATATATTGAGGGAATTCTCATGGAAAAGGTTAAGCAAGATTCATTGGAGAATTGGTGAAAAGAATTGTGTGAAGGACTTAGCCTGAACAACAGCTTGGAGACCCTAGCAAGTCTACCAAGAGGATTTGATCTTCTTCATACAAGGATTGAGCAAGTGTGTGTGTTGGAGCCAAGATTCATCGAAAGGAAGTTTGTGACATCAAGGCTCAGGCTGTAATATTTACTTTCCATTAATATGATACAATGGCATGTCCCTTTCCCATAAAGCTAATCTTACTTTATTGTGTAATTCCTTGACCATACACATAGGTTGACTGTTCAATATATTTTTCTATCTTCACTTTGGTTGGTTTGTGTTGTCTTTGTCTTGACTTCACGAGAGCGCTGGAGCGAAGCTGGAGCAACAGAGACCCTAGGAAGCGATATAAGGGTATGTTACTTATTCCTTCCTAGTAGTTGATTCAATGGTCAAAACTTAGGGAAAGAGTCATGTCCTGTCCTATTTTGTTCTAGATCCAGGTGGATCTAGGGAGATCAGTTAGTGTCTGCACCTACCGATTAGTCCGATAACAATAACCACCTCCATAATTTGTAACCAACTCCTCCAAGGAATTAATAACTCCCATGTGTGGTCCAAGGAGAGATAAAAAATGCATAAGTGTGGATGAAATGTCCAATTGATAAGGGAGAATGAATTTGAGTGGTCCATGTGGCATATGTGGTGACATGGAATCCCTCTCATGGATCGATTCACTGTCATGGATCCCAATGCGGTGACATGAATCCCAAGGAAAATGGTATGGATCCCAATGTATGTAGATATGATCATATATGAGTACATGGATCCCAATGTAACATCATGGATCCCAATGCAATGTCATGGATCTTGAGGCATAATACATGTATCCCAATGCACAATTCCCACTTGAAGCAATGGGTATAGCCTCTTAGCAAGCCATTAATTGGTCACACCTAGTGACATCTCTTAGCAGAACATGAAAAAGGGGGTTGTTTTAATATTTTTCTAAGTCTTACCAAGGGAAACAATATTGACCCTTATACATGCATCAAGTCCTAAGACAACACATATTTCCTAAGAACCTAGGTGAAAGATAGGAAAAAATAATTAATAATGATGAAAGGGAATGGGGAATGAGTTCATGTGATGACCCTCAATGTATTAGACATGCACAAGTCTTATCAATCATTTATTTATTCATCCACCTTTATTTATCTAGGATTTTTACATATAATATCCTTCTAGAGATAGCTTAACATTGAGTTACCATCCTTAACATTATTTATTACTACCCCTTTAAGAAT
>ML777654.1:512083-526986 GCA_009831015.1 Picea engelmannii | reverse complement strand
CAAGGAATCATACAATAAAACACAACAAGCTTTATAGGAAAGAATCATATTGTTGTATCATATTAAATGTGAAAGAGAGATTACAACCATGGCCTTGATGTCATAAGGTCCCTTCCAACTGTCCTTCATTCCCCACACACTTCCAGTCCAAGAATTCTGAGAGCATAGATCTGATAATATTCACAATCTATCCTGACAAAATGACTCATCTAGCCAAGCTAACAATATCCAAAGTTGAATCCAATCCAAGCTCTAAAAATAAAAGCTAACCTTCTCCATGAGAGATCCTCTCCTTTTATAAGTTGAAGAGGATAAGGTGAGGAGGTTAGGATGATCCCACTAAATCATGAAAGCGAGTAAGATCCAAACCATTCAGATGCCACCTCACGATGGAAGTTTCTCCTTCTAGAAGCATCGAGAAGATGCTCGTTTTCCCCACGTATGAGCATTTTCGCACCCTGCCTATATAGCAACCTGCGAACACTTTGCGACCTAGCTATGGTGTAGCCTACGAAAATTAGGCATTTTCACACCCTAGCTATTGTGCAACATGCAGAAATCCTCTTTAATAGGGTTTTTACAAAGGGAAATGCAACTTCTTTTCTCAGGAAAGGTTCTTCTCCCTTCATTCTTCAAGAACTCAGGCCACTGACCCCTTTGAAGGTAATATATAGGTTTACATCATTAACGGTCATAGGGATGATGAAAATAATGTGTAATAAAGAGCCCACCAAAGTATGAAGTTAGAACATAGTGATAGCTGAAATAATTTATCGAGTGTGTGTAGGTAACAAGGAACAATCGGTTGGAAACCTGCCAACAAACAAAGAAATACAGTGCAATAATATATCATCACTGAGGTAGGCATTCCCATACTCAAAATAAAAATGACTCAGAGCATAAATGCCGACATGCAAAGATCCATGTCAAGTAAGACAGGTCATGGCCACCAAACATACACTATGGATCCATGCCAATATGACTCAAATCTGAACATAGCCACAAAAAATACACTGTGGATCCATGTGTTAAAGATTCAAATTTGAACATATCCATGAGACATACAATGTGGATCTATGCAACATTACAAACTGAATATACTCCAACGCAACCTGAATTTGTCAAAAAAGATCAAGGGTCTTCATCTCCACCACTCTATAGTACGAATCTAACAATGTGAATACATGTGCCGAAGTCGAACATGGTAGAAACCACTTGATTATTGGTCATTAGTGTATACCGTTAACAAGTGCAAGGGAAATCACCATTAATTTCAATGACTCCCAATGTACACTAGTACAATCCAACGAATGTGAATCAATGAGTTGAGGTTGAACACTCGACAAAATCTATCGATCAAGGGTTGAAAATGAAAATCCACTATCGAAAGCGAGGAAACCTACCATTGAGGCATGAAAGTTCCAAGGTACCAATTAGTTTCTATGTATAATTCTTGGATAATGAGTTGAAGTCGACAGGAAAAGACTCATCACAGGAGGGCCTTAATGTATCCCACATCAATGACATGAAACGGGTAAAAAGATTTGATGTAGATCAGAGTAACCAGTAACTCAGGACTGACTCAGGGATGGCCGACACAATAGAAGGCTTAAGGACTACATAAATGGTCGATGCAACAAAAGGCTTTCCAGGTTGAACTTCTCTTTGAACATATTGATGACACGACAACTGTCTTGGAAATACTGACTCAACAACAGGGATCACAGACCAATGGGTAATCTTATAAGGAGTATGATCAAGAGATGAGCATATCTTCCAACCTAGACACAAGGCGAGTGAAAGGGTGTATGTTCAAAAGCGACTCTTCCATGGAACACAGGTTTAGACATATTTCTTTCCCAATTCCCCCCCCCACCATTTCTGGCGAGTACCTCTTTATTTTTACGCAAGCTTGAGGAGGATAACATATGCTTGTAATGTAAGCTCATCCTTCAGATGATTCCCTCGGAGTATGTTTAACGAACCCTAAGGAGTGGTTTGGTCCCATGTGGGTCTTTGGATGTTTGTTTAATGAGTCCAAAGATAGAAAACTTAGGGGTTTTTCATATTTTAAGAGTCTGAAAAACACTTAAAGATAACTCTCCCAATTCCTTTTTCATAAATTAGTTTTATGAGACCAAAAAAGTGACAACCTACCGCCCATCAAATGTTTTCTTCAAATACTTTTATGAGAGTGAAAACAACAAGGTTGCTCAACAATATTTTCATGTTTAGAGAGTCTGAAAAGAGCTAAAAGGGAACTCCAGGGGGTTCCTTTTTCATATAACATTTACGAGTTCGAAAAAGTGATAAAATTTTACTCGGTTACATTCTCACGTATTTACGAGCATGAGAAGGAACAAAAACTAAGCTCGATAACTTATTCTCATGTATTTATGAGCAGGAGAAAGAACAAAGACTACACTTGGGATTGTTTTCATTTTTACACAAGATTTAAAACAAAACAAAACTATGATTGGACCTGGTTTCATTTGTACGAAAGCTTGAATCACAGGAAATTATGCTTGAGGTAAGTGGTTTCATTTTTACAAAATCTTGAACAATAGAAAACTATGCTTGCAACTTCCCAATGCATAACACAGAGATGGTTGGTACTTAGCCCCCAGCTTAAGAAGCTAGCAATTTAACTTTAGCATGAAGTCCAGAGGCCAAAGCCAAATGCCCCCCCAAGCTTCATTTCATCCAACTACAAAGGCGAGTCAAATGAAGCTTCAAATACTAGACGAGGGACTTGACTCGAACAGAGAGGGGGAACAATCTGTTTCATTTTTAAACGAGCTTGACACAGGAATAAGAACTATGCTTATGAATCCAGGTTCAATCCTCAAAAATCTGTTTCATTTTTTAATGAGCTTGACACAAAAACATGAAATATGTTCATAACCTTTGTTTCATTTTTTAACGAGGTCACCACAGAGACGCAAAAAACTATCCTCGCAACTGGTTTCATTTTTTAACGAGCTTGAAATCATAAAATCATGCTCAAGTCTAGTTTCATTTTTTAACGAGATTGAAATCAGAAAATCATGCTCAAGTCTGGTGTCATTTTTTAACGATCTTGAAATCAGAAAATCATGCTCATATACCTCTATTTCATTTTTTAACGAGGTTTCCTCAGAGACGCAAAAACTATCTTCGAAAGTGGTTCTTCTTGATCATGGATTCCAAAAGGACAATGCTTCGGAATGACACCATGTCAAGGGACAAAAATCGGTCATGGATTCCAAGAGTTCTTCACTAGAAGGAAGGAACACACTCTGGAAGGACACCATGTCGAGGGTCATGGCAGGAGTAAAGAGATCAGGATCTAACAACCCTATCGAAGAGATCACCATGTCAGCTACTAGATCTAAGTCATCAGAAATTGAAGCCATGTGAGACAATGCCACATAATTGACCTGTGGTGGGGGAAATACTGTCTGCATTTAAGAACCATTTAGGGAGGCAATCCAGTTGGGGTCAATGAATGAAAGTTGATCAACAGTCACAACTTGTCCATCGCGAGGGAAAGATATCACACGAAAAAGAGTAGACACAATAAATTTCATGGCATAGACATAATCTCTCCCAAGGAGTAAATCAAAATCCAAGGGGTCTTGGACTACCATGATGTCAATAAAGATAGTTTTCCCTCCCAAAGTTACAGGAAACTGAGGAAGGGTCCCTAAAGGTTGACCAGTTCTTCTGTTAAAAGCTAACAGATTCTGCGTAATCGGCACAAGCTGAGGAAAACCCAAAGCTTGGCAAGCAAAAGAGGACAAAATACTAACGAACGCACCTTGATCTATCAGTGTCTGAGGAACATCTCGGCCACAAACCTATACTATAATCTGGAAAGGAATGTGAGAGGGAAGACGAGGTCCAGTTAGCACACCCCAATCAAAATGGATGGCCTCATTACTTGTAGGGGGTTTCGTGAGAGAATGAGGAATACCCCCCAACACGGTAGATTTTGTATTAACGAGAAAAACATGGGCATTATCAAGTTTACTCTCTAAAGGGAGAATAGGATCGACCGATGATGGGATCAGATCGACCATGCATGCACTTTTCAGAAGAAGAGTGGGACTAAACGAAGATGGGATCGGAATGACCACTTTGTCAACTGGTTCAATTAAGGACGTGACCATATTGACAACATGATCAATCATATTGACCGACGATGGGTTCAGAGTGATCATTCCATAAACTATAGGGGGGTTGAGAGAAAACTTACGATAAGCAGCTGGAATTGAGGCTGTGAAACAGTCATGTCTTCCAGTAATTTCGAGGCTTTTTCCATACGAGGGAAAAGGTGAGTTAGATGAATCCCTTTGCATAACATACACGGGAACTTGACTCTACTTTTCTTCTTCCCAACGACATCGTGACTAGTTGATGGGAGGTCATCAACATGTTTTTCAGAGGATGACGACATGGGTTGGTCAGTGTGTGTAAACCATGCTTTTATAACCTTGGATAGACGAGGGCAATCCTTAAGAAGATGTCTACCCTTACAAATCCTGCAAGGGTACTTGGGCTTACGAGTTGTTTGGGTGATCTTGACATCATCGACACTCCCAACACGATTAATAGTAACTGGTTGTTTTCCAACATGTTTAGCAGTGGTTGGATGTTTTGACCCTTATTTATTTTTCTTCTTCTTATTCTTTCATTTCTTCTTCTTCTTCTTATTCATCGGGTTACTAGCTTCAGAACTTTCACTCGATGAAGAAGATGAAATGGAAGGAGACCTTGCAAGCGAAGAAGGTGAAGAAGACCTTACTGGTGAAGAAGGTGAAGGATCAACATGAGGTTGATGCTCTTGGGGGGAAGTGCTTGTGATTGAAGCACTAACTGCATTCGAGATTACTTGAGTGGAAAACAACCATACCGGTAATCCAATTGTGAGACCTAGAAGGTTCAAAGTAGCAATATGAGGAGGACCAATGTTTTCGTAAGAAGGAAAAACAAAAGGTTCCCCTAGAAAAGTAGTTCCTTCATTGGTCATTTTGGGAAATGATGCCATAAAAATAAAGATCCAATCTAGAGTCCACTAGGGAAAACAAACAGCACACATTAAAAATCTAGTAAGCAAACAAGCAAACAAAACCTTCTCACAATGAGCACACAAGTTGGTGGTGAAATCCAACGTCGTGGGAACAAAGTAAGAAGGGGCTGAGATAGAGTGGGTGGAAAAGTTATGACCACAGTCACCTTGTGCAATCTCTCACACATAAACATGGGTATACCCTGCAAGGAGCCCGAGTGAGTTTGGCCAATGTCGATTCTAGGTATCGTGAAGACTTGGCCCTCCACAGTCACCTTGTGTAAAGACCCTAAAGAGATAGGCCACTAAGGTTACCAATCACTACAGTAATGCCTGGGGAAATAGTCGACAGTCCAATCCACGCACAAGGGAAGGGAAGTGTATCTAGCCTAAAATCAACTTGAAAGGATTCCACTCATCATTGTGGGTATACCTTCAAGCGACCCCCATAATACGCGCAATCTCTACACCAAGACCAACAAAGCAGGGTGAGTAACTCTGCCAGTCTCAATGCGACCTCGTGATTGACCTTTGTGTTAGAAGGGCTTCCTAGGACAAAATGTAGTAAGTGGATTTAACTCTTGCTATCACAAGATACTATGTTTGTTTGCAGCTTTGGAAAGTTATCTTTCGCACCTATTCCAAATCCCTACAACTAATCTAATGTAGGTTTTCTACCAAAAAATATAAAAATGTCTAATCAATTTTTATAAGTGCTTTATTTTTAAGGTTGTTGTTACTCAAAAGGAAGATCATGTGGACAATATGGTGTTTTGACCGACTCAAAAGTTATGCAAAGAGATGAAGATGAAATCTTTTCATTTCGACGAGAGCTATGCTACGAGAAGGAGAAAACATTTATCATTTCCGAGTGCACAATGTCCCAACATTTAAAAAAACTCATCAATATCAATATCTTTAAGAAATTCCAAGAATCATGCAATTTCGCTACTTCAAATGCAAGGATGCCCCCAATCTAATATAAAGCAAGAAATTAAATCTTTTTGTTTCAAGAATTTCACTAAAAGCAATAATGAACTTTCTTAAAACAAAGAAACCCAAACTAAAATTTTTCTTTTAAAGCGAACTATTCAGAAGAAATATGATCTCTCCTAAACAATTCTAAAGAAAACACACTCTTTTTAATTTAAAGACAGTCAAAGCAAGAGACTAATCCTTCAAAACCAAACAAAGAAAAGATGGCTAAAATCAACTCAAAGATTGTCAAGGAGATTGTAAACAGATCAATATAGACTCCAAAAGTTCAATCCATCTGATCAAAGAAAAATTGGGCATCAAAAGATAACAAGACTCAATCCAAAAAAAAATTACAAATAAGTTCGCAAGCCAACAGTATATTACAGTGCGGAAATCAACAGTTTCCGCAGGTTAGCAATGGGTAGGGTGCGAAAATGTCGCACTGGTTTAAACAGTGAGGTGAAAAAATAAAAAAACAAAGTGCGGGAATGTCTATAATCAAAAGGAATTGTGAAAAAGGAAAAAGATTCTAAGTGAACTTTCAGATCTAGAGAGTCTAGATGGATATCCCACAGACTCAGAGACCAGAAATCAAGCAATCAAAGGTAGGGAAACTAGATTAACTAGGAAACAATATGTTCCCAAGTATGGTTGCCAATTTTGTTATGGGATAAATCAGTAGGTGCAGACACTAACTGATCTCCCTAGATACACCTAAATCTAGAACAAAACACACCGGAACATGACGCTTTCCTTAAGTTTTAGATATTGAATTTACTAACTAAAGAGGGATAGGTGACATACCGTTTAAATACCACTTCCTCTCGCCTTCACCATCCTAGCTCCATTCCAATGCTCATACAATGATGAACCTGCAAAAGAATGCAACCAACCAAAGTGATAGTAATAGCATAAACTCAATATAAACCTTTGTATGTGATCAAGGAATCATACAATAAAACACAACAAGCTTTATAGAAAAGAATCGTATTGTTGTATCATATTAAATGTGAAAGAGAGATTACAACCATGGCCTTGATGTCATAAGGTCCCTTCCAACCATCCTTTGTTCCCCACACACTTCCACTCCAATAATTCTGAGAGCATAGATCTAATAATATTCACAATCTATCTTGACAAAATGGCTCATCTAGCCAAGCTAACAATCTCCAAAGCTCAATCCAATCCAAGCTCCAAAAATAAAAGCTAACCTTCTCCATGAGAGATCCTCTCCTTTTATAAGTTGAAGAGGATAAGGTGAGGAGGTTAGGATGATCCCACTAAATCATGAAAGCAAGTAAGATCCAAACCATTCGGATGCCACCACACCATGGAAGTTTCTTCTTCTAGAAGCATCGAGAAGATGCTCTTTTTCCCCACGTATGAGCATTTTCGCATCCTACCTATATAGCAACCTGCGAACACTTCGTGACCTAGCTATGGTGCAGCTTGCAAAAATCAGGCATTTTCGCACCCTAGCTGTAGTGTAGCATGCAAAAATCCTCTTTAATAGGGTTTTTACAAAGGGAAATGCAACTTCTTTTCTGAGGAAAAGTTCTTCTCCCTTCTTTCTTCAGGAACTCAGGCCACTGACCCCTATGAAGGAAACATATAGGTTTACATCATTAATGGTCATGGGGATGATGAAAATAATGTATAATAGTTAATCCAAGAGATGACAAACTTCTAATGTAAAACATGTTCCCCAAGGTACTACAAGGAAAGTCATAAAACCATGTAATGTTATGAAATGCTACTAGGAAATCATTAGGTTTTTACCACTTTATGATGAGATAATAAGTTACATCATCGTTTCCAAATAAGTATTGATACATGGAATGTCAAATGAATCAAATAGGAACCATGACATACCATACAACAATGCATCTATCATCTGAGGAGTTGGCATGAAAGTGAGCTACACCATAGTTGAGCTAGCACGATCATGTTTTTGGTGGAGATCAAGAAAAACTCTATCTAGATATAGGGAATATGAGCATGACACATCATGCAAGCAACAACTTGAAACCCTTGCTAGCGTATCAAAAAATGTGTCACCCCTCATGGGGTAACATCTGGCTCCTACTCGTGGACATGCACTCTGTGTGAGAATGTATGAGAACTCCATAATCTCTGTAGACCTATGACCTACACACCATATAAATTGGCAAATGAAACAAATTTGGGGTGAATCTACCACCCTAGTTAGAAATAAAAAAAACTTGGCAAAATAAAAAAAAACTTCAGCAAATATAAACATGAAAGTAAAGAAGGAAAACACATGTAATAAATTAATCTAAGGAAAATCAAATGCATCAATAAAAGTAGGCAATGCATGAAAGTAAACACACAAAAGAAAGGAAAACATGAATGGAAGGAAAAAAATCATTCTAACTATTGCTCAAAGATCATATTCATGCCTACCCTATTGGATAACTAAGGGATGTGGCTTCTAGGTGAAATAAAATATCAAAATCAACCATTCAAGGATCTTACCAACATATGGAAACCTTCCCTTGTGTTTGGTCATCATCCAAAACACATATATGCCAAGCATCAAGTGGGTATCATGAATAATCTAACTCACTCTCAAGTCTGGAACCTAGGTAATGTAATATCTATGAAGTAGAAATCCAAAACTATACCAAGGTTGACTCACCTCTCCACAAAATTTCTCCATCCAAAGGTCAATAGGGACAATGTAAACACAAAACTAGGTCAACCCATTGAATTTTCTTGTAATATCATTGAGGACAAAATATTGTGAAGGAAACTCCAACGATGTAGATGGTTTGGAGTTATGCAACAACTTCACTTGGAGTGATTTTTTGTTTTTTTTTGAGGGTGTGTTTATCCCACACACCTTATTGAATATATGTGTGGGATAAACTAGGTCTTTTCTCATAGACACAGTGCTCCCTCTCACATCAATGAAGTTTTTTTAAAGGGACAAATTAGTTGACATATGGTCAAAACTCTCTCATTGTTTCCATTATTGTGCCCTCTAATTGACAAAGTGAATATTTAAATTTATGTCAACATTATAACAATGAGTGTTTATATCATGAACCTCTATATGGATTAACATGACCATGAGAAGATTAAAGTAGGAAAATATGAAGAAAGTCTTGAAACCTTTAATAAACCTCCACATATTGTAGACTTGAAGATTGAGATGATGCACATGCATGAAAGAGTAAATGTTTGACATCACCATTTCCAACCCCTCATGTTTAATCCTTAAAACTTATTATTGCATCTTCCCCAAAATTTCTTTTTGCATGTTGCACCAAGTTTAAAGTTTGCACATTGCTTGGAAAAGATGCTTGCCACATATTACATGTCACAAGACTTTCAAAGTTGCATATATCATGTCACAATATTTTGGAAGTTGCATATTTCATATTCAAGATATATTTGTTTCCTAGACTCCATATCCCAAGCACAAGACACCAGGTCTTGTTTGAATTCTCACGTCTTGAAGCAAGTGTTATTGAATCAATATATACCAAGTCTTATAAGAGAAGATAAAATTATCATTAAGTGTGTAACAAAATTACAATCACATATATATACAAGCCATAGAAATAGCCTTGTGTATATTATCATATGAAAAAGTACCCATAATTTCAATGCATTATATGCATCATTACATGTTGAGCTATATAATGTACATCTAACTGTCTTATAAAATTATTACATGAAATCATGAATTTATTTTAGTCTTCTTTTGTCCTTTCTAGGTCTTAAGTAATTCATCCATCTCCATGTCTTCGTTTATTGGGTGCTCTTCAACAACTGATGTTGTTTCAGTCCTTTCACGCTGAGTACGTCTGGTCTCATACCCATGGCATGGATGCTGCTATGAGGGACCATCACCTACAAAAATAAAAAAATATTAAATTTATATGGCCAATTTTTAAATATCATTGAATTAGTTCATTAATATTAAAAAAAAACTCGGCAATGTAATTGTTTACCTAGTCCTCTAGGCGGCACCGTTGGAATGGTTACTGGCCCGTTCACCTGATCTTCAGGTCGAGGAGGATAGACTATGACATTCTATACCATTGAAACGTCAAAATTTTAAGTACATAATTATTAAGTATATGATTAATATATAGACATTTTACCGTCGAGGGCCTCAATCAGAAGAACATCTTGGGGCTGCACCTCACTGGGATGGGGATGTTAGGGAGCACCATGATCTTCTGGCTGCATTGCACTATTAACACTCTGTTGTCCAGTACTAATGGTTTCGTTTATAGTGTTTCTCCCGTGATTAGTGGGAAAGATTAAGAGATTCCTGAATTCAACAATTACATGGTTGAGCATAAATTATTTCAGCTTGAGAATAACTTCATTCCCAAAGGACTGGTGCCTTTAGAATAGTTTTTTTATAGAAATGATGTACCTGTCAAACCATTTTTCATCCCTAAAGATGATAGCATTGAGTAATATAATAATGGGACTGAAAAATATCCTAGATATATTAACTTGTCCAAAAATATTCATGTTGATAATAGGGAAAAGTATTTGCAGTTTTTCAAAGAGAACATGGATGTATCTTCATGGAGATACAAGGTTTAAAAACTTATGATACCGGTATCATCCAACATCGAATACCCCTTAAACATGGTAATAAGTCTTTCAAGAAGAAGCTCGAGCAAGTTAATCCTCTTCTTTTTCCTACCATTGAGAAAGAGGTGAGGAAATTATTAGATGCCCATATTATTATTCACTTAAGGTACTCTGAATGGATTGCTAATTTAATTCTAGTGAGAAAAAAGAGTGGGGAAATAAGTGTTGGACAACTGAGAGGGGGGGGGGTGAATCAGTTGTTACCGTGCTTAAACAATCATGCTTCTTTTAAACTCTTTGCAGAAACACTGAATGATGATCACAATAATGTAGGGAAATAAACAATGGCACTTTCAGCATCATTCACATATATGAGAAACACAGAGACATATATTTCCCGAGGAAACCCATATAGGGTAAAAACCTCTTTTTCTTTATATGATAAGTAATAGTTACATTCTTTACATTATCATACTTATGAGCACCAAATCATAATGAGGCTACAACCTCAGTTTTGCAAGATGCTACTTGCTGAGAGCACCAACTCTCTGTTTTCTCTAGCACCCACTAGAAGGAAGCACCAACTCCCTGGTTTCTCTAGCACCAACTAGAAGGAAGCACCAACTCCATGGTTTCTCTAGCACCAACTAGAAATAAGCATCAACTCCCTGTGTTCAAGCACCCACTTGAACCTTTGAGGACACCAGTCCTCCCTAGCACCTATCAACCACCCTGAATAATATAAATCTTTGCTACTGAAACTTATTACAGTGATATAATGTTCAACAATGGCTTACTAGACTCATCACTGTTCTGCTGCATTTCGTTTCTCTTTCTGCCTCACTGCCTTCCTACACACATGACTTGCGCTGTCTGTTCTTCTGCTATTTATGCTTTATGCGCCATGTCCATTCACTGCACAGTTCCTCTTCTGTTCAATTCAGCTTCTTCAATCTCCTCCTTCTTCACACATGAATCACCTTCAACAACAACAACCACAACAACTCGAACAGCAAGAGCAACCCCATCTCTTATTTGTACAATGTATTTATAGCTTCTGTGCACCTTGTGCATGCAATGTTAGCAATGCCTCTGCATCCTGACTCCGCGCTGATATCCTCCACCTCTCGAGTGCTCTGCCTGATCATCATGGTAACTCTTCAGCTTCTCTGGCAGTTTTCCCACGCATTCAACATCACTGTATGTTGTACTGAGATTCCTCAACCTCTCTGGCAGTTTGAGACTCTTCATCTTCTCTGTGACAGTCGAGCTCACCTTCTCTATTTCAGTTACAGACTTCAACGCTCATCCATCTGTCAATCCCTTCTAAGAATAGTCTTCCTTCACTGGATGAAGCTTGGAGACTCTTCATCTCCTCTGGCGATCACACAAAGGTCTCTTCGAATTCTCTAGCAGACGTTATCAATGGTTTCTGGCAGTTTCACTGCATCGTGCATCAGTAGCCCTCCGATCTCCTTCAGGTTTATCTGGTCCGTTGGATGAATTTTATTAATCTTGCCTTTAAATAGGGTTTCAACATTTCAACATTCCTATGCCCAAGTGTCTTGATACTTCAAGTCACGATCTCCGAAGCTTCAATACAGATCTTTTCTAAGCTAGCTCCTTCCTCTATATGATCATAGGCGGTGACCTCCGGTTACATCGACAATTCACCTTTTCGGTATTTCGACATTTGTATGATCTAGTGTCTCAACATTCCCAGACGCGATCCCCGAAATTCCGAGGCAGAGCTTATCTGCACTAGGTCCTTCCTCCACATGATGACACGCGGTGACCATAGGCTGTGATAAAAGGCGCTGTGAACTTATGATCTTCATCGACCCTGATCGACGGTCCATGATCTTGATGAATCAACGCTCCAGATCTCATCGTGAATTCGCATCTCACGGTTCCTTAGATGGAGGTTCTTGTCACTCCAAGTCATGATAGGAGAAACTTTGAAAAGGAGCTTAGATCAATAGTCCACGTCTTTTGGTGTATTGACGGTCAGGATCTATTCGTGATCTCGCATCTTGCTGATTCTTAGATGGAGGTGTTCGTCACTCCAAGTTGCGATAGGCGAAACTCCGAGATGGAGCTTTATGGTGCTCTGATCTTTCACCACGCGTCCTCTTGATCCAACGGTCCATGATTAAATTGCGATTTCGCATATCGCGATTTCGCATATCGCGATTTCGGCATTCCTGTGGTGAATGTTCTTTTCACTTCCAAATCCCGATCCACGAAACTCCGTAAAGAAGTCGTATCAACGGTCCAGATCACATCTTGATCTGACAGTTGCAATTACGTTGCGATTTTGCATATCGCGATATCGGGATTCCTGTGGTTAATATTCTTTGATATCTTCAACACTCGATCCTCTAAACCTCGAAAGGGACTTGGATCAACGGTCCAGATTCTATCTTGATTCAATGGCTGCGATTAAGTCACGATTTTGCATATCGTGAAATCGAGATTTCTATGGTTAATATTCTTTGACATCTTCAACACGCGATCCTCGAAACTCTGACATGGACTGGAATCAACGGTCCATATTTGATCTTGATTCAATGACTGCGATTTAATCGTGATTTTGGATATCGCGAAATCAACATTCTTGTTGCATTGTTTCTTTGACATCTCCAACACACGATCCTCGAAACTCCGACATGGACTAGAATCAACGGTCCAGATTCAACCTTGATCTGACGACTGAGATTAAATCGCGATTAAGCCTGCTTCTCCTTGTACCTTAAAGGATGTGTGGGTTCTTCTTGATCCAACGATGGTCGGACCCTGTGCTTGGATCTAATGCTTGAGATCTGTCCTCCTCTTCTGCGCGCTCCTCTTGTCTACATTGAGATCTGACGGTCATCGGGAATTCGGGATGGGATCCAATGATCACCGACGCTTCTCCTCCAGAGCTTATGCATCCTCCTTTCTTGGAAGAATTTCGAAGTGTCAAGGGCCTTGACCTTTGATCTGCCTGATGCTATCTCTCTTTAGCTTTAGCCATGAGTTAACCTCATCCCTGGTGCACACCTACACACTGCATTCGACTCTGCGTTAATTCCTCCTGAGCTTACTTAGTTCCTGTGTTTCCATCGATGCACACTATGATCCTGCCATCAATGATAAGCGCATACTGCCTATAAAGCATGCCAACCATCCTCTGCACTATCTCTTCTGATCTTATCGAGCTTGCTCTGCAGCGTCTTCCTAAACTACTTCTGATGCCCGTCTATTCTTCTCAAACTACTTCTGGTGCCTGTCTGTTACATTCTTCCTGTACTCAAGCCATCATAGTTGTTGTACTTTCCATCAATGACAAGCATACGCTACCTATTAAACATTTTCCAACAATATCCCCCTTTGGCATTGATGGCAACTAAGGCACCCAAATTCTTTTATCCCCCTTTGACGTCAATGTCAAAGAGAACATGCTCCCCCTAAGATGTGGCAGTATTTTTAGGAGGTATCAGATATTAATACCAACACAAACTCCCCCTAATAGGAAGGACTCTCTTATATGAGGCTTGCAGATGTTTGTATCCAAACCAGAGTCTTCTTTTTATGATTCTTGGACCTGTTTATCTTCATCTTCCGTTGTATCCTCTGTAGAGTACTCAAAATTGCTCACCTCTCTTACTCGGACTCCTTTATCAATCTTCTCATGAGTGAATGACTCCCCTTGTCACTGTTATCTCTTTGCTTCTGACTATTTTCCCCTTTTGTTCCTAAAAGTTAACTTTCCTTGACAAGGTCTTTCCTCCTGTTACTTCTACAGGATGTCATGTATATCATTTTGTAGAAGAAAACGTTGTTGTTGAAGAGGCTGCTATCCCACTGACACTTTGCGTAATTGTTGCTTGTTACTATTCAAACAACCCTTGGATCTCCTCATTGATTCTTATCGATTTCTAATGCTTCATTTCATATTTCTTCCATGATGCATACAATCCAAGGTTTTTATCTCCATATTCAATCACAAGAGAAAACTGCTACACCCATTCTCATACATGTTTTTCTCTCTCACAAATGAAGGACCTATATCAGGTTTCTTAGGAGCACTGATTTCTACCTTGTTGAGTCCAATATCGGATTTGTCATTTGGTGATCTCTGGCTATCCAAGACCTTGTCCAGAGTCATGGATTTGGGTGTCTGCCTTCTCAACCTTCAAGACTTCTGCTTCTTGTTTATGACATGGTTCTTCTCCTACTTCATCCATGGGGTTAATGCTAACTGAACATGCTTTTATTGTATCTGAATCTTCTTCTTTACTTGCAAGGGAGG
>ML777654.1:439704-509547 GCA_009831015.1 Picea engelmannii | reverse complement strand
CTCATCCTAACCTTCCAGAAGGAAAAATTCGTTCCATCAAATAGAGGAGGCCTAGTGACTGAAGTCCCTTCATGGATTGTCATGTTTAAGCTCTAGGATCTACCCTTAGATAGAAGGGGCCGACTCTGATACCAATTGTTGGACAACTGAGAGAGGGGGGGGTGAATTAGTTGTTACCGTGCTTAAACAATCATGCTTCTTTTAAACTCTTTGTAGAAACACTGAATGATGATCACAATAATGCAGGGAAATAAACAATGTCACTTTCAGAATCATTCACATATATGAGAAACACAGAGACAGATATTTTCCGAGGAAACCCATACAGGGTAAAAACCTCTTTTTATTTATATGATAAGTAATAGTTACATTCTTTACATTATCATACTTATGAGCACCAACTCATAATGAGGCTACAACCTCTGTTTTGCAAGCTGCTACTTGCTGAGAGCACCAACTCTCTATTTTCTCTAGCACCCACTAGAAGGAAGCACCAACTCCCTAGTTTCTATAGCACCAACTCCCTGGTTTCTCTAGCACCAACTAGAAGGAAGCACCAACTCCCTGGTTTCTCTAGCACCAACTAGAAGGAAGCACCAACTCCCTGGTTTCTCTAGCACCAACTAGAAGGAAGCACCAACTCCCTGGTTTCNGTTCAAGCACCCACTTGAACCTTTGAGGACACCAGTCCTCCCTAGCACCTCCCAACCACCCTGAATAATATAAATCTTTGCTACTGAAAATTATTACAGTGATGTAATGTTCAATAATGGCTTACCAGACTCATCACTGTTCTGCTGCATTTCGTTGCTCTTTTTGCCTCACTACCTTCCTACACACATGACTTGCGCTATCTGTTCTTCTGTTGTTTATGCTCTGTGCGCCATGTCCATTCACTACACAGTTCCTCTTCTGTTCAATTCAGCTGTTGCACTCTCCTCCTTCTTCACACATGAATCACCTTCAATAACAACAACCACAGCAACTCGAACAACAACAACAACCCCATCTCTTCTCTGTACCGTGTATTTATAGCTTCTGTGCACCTTGTGCATGCAATGTTCGCAATGCCTCTGCATGCTGACTCCGCGCCGATATCCTCCACCTCTCAAGTGCTCTGCCTGATCATCATGGTAACTCTTCAGATTCTCTGGTGGTTTTCCCACGCGTTCAACATCACTGTATGTTGTACTGAGATTCCTCATCCTCTCTAGCAGTTTGAAACTCTTCGTCTTCTCTGTGACAGTCGAACTCACCTTCTCTGTTTCAGTTATATACTTCAATGCTCATCCATCTGTCAATCCCTTCTAAGAATAGTCTTCCTTCACTGGACGAAGCTTGGAGACTCTTCATCTCCTCTGGCGATCACACAGAGGTCTCTTCAAATTCTCTAGCAGACGTCATCAATGGTTTCTGGCAGTTTCACTGCGTCGTGCATCAGTAGCCCTCCGATCTCCTTCAGGTTTATCTGCGCCATTGTATGAACTTTATTAATCTTGCCTTTAAATCGGGTTTCGACATTTGGACATTCCTATGCCCAAGTGTCTTGACACTTCAAGTCGCGATCTCCAAAGCTTTGATACAGAGATTTTCTACGCTAGCTCCTTCCTCTATATGACCACAGGCGGTGACCTCTGGTTACACCAACAATTCACCTTTGCGGTATTTCAACATTTGTATGATCTAGTGTCTTGACATTCCCAGATGTGATCCCCGAAATTCCGAGGCGGAGCTTATCTGCACTAGGTCCTTCCTCCACGTGACGACACGCGGTGACCACAGGATGTGCTAAAAGGCGCTGCAAACTTATGATCTTCATCAACCCTGATCGACGGTCCACGATCTCAATGAGTCAAAGGTCCAGATCTCATCGTGAATTCGCATCTCACAGTTCCTTAGATGGAGTTTCTTGTCACTCCAATTCGCGATAGGCGAAAATTCGAAAAGGAGCTTAGATCAATGGTCCACGTATTTTGGTGTATTGACAGTCAGGATCTGTTCGTGATATTGCATTTCGCTGATCCTTAGATGGAGGTGCTCGTCACTCCAAGTTGCGATAGGAAAAACTCCGAGATGGAGCTTTATGGTGCTCTGATCTTTTGCCACACGTCCTTTTGATCCAACGGTCCACGATTAAATCATGGTTTCGGATATCGTGATTTCGGCATTCCTGTGGTGAATGTTCTTTTCACTTCCAAATCCCGATCCTCGAAACTCCGTAAATAAGTCGTATCAACGGTCCAGATCACATCTTGATCTGATGGTTTCAATTACGTCACGATTTTGCATATCGCGATATCGGGATTCCTGTGGTTAATATTCTTTGACATCTTCAACACTCGATCCTCGAAACCCCGAAAGGGACTTGGATCAACGGTCTAGATTCTATCTTTATTCAATGGTTGCGATTAAGTCACGATTTTGCATATCGCGAAATCGAGATTTCTATGGTTAATATTCTGTGACATCTTCAACACGCAATCCTAGAAACTACGACATGGACTGGAATCAACGGTCTAGATTTGATATTGATTCAACGGCCGCGATTTAATCGCGATTTTGCATATCGTTAAATAAGCATTCTTGTTGCATTGTTTCTTTGACATCTCCAACACGCGATCCTCGAAACTCCGACATGGACTGGAATCAACAGTCCAGATTCAACCTTGATCTGACGGTTGAGATTAAATCACGATTTCAGATATCGCGATTATGCCCGCTTCTCCTTGTACCTTAAAGGACATGCAAGTTCTACTTGATCCAACGATGGTCAAACCCTGCGCTTGGATCTAATGCCTGAGATCTGTCCTCCTCTTCTGCGCACTCCTATTGTCTACATTGAGATCTGACGGTCATCGAGAATTCGGGATGGGATCCAACGATCACCGACGCTTCTCCTCCAGAGCTTACGCATCCTCCTCTCTTGGAATAATTTCTAAGTGTCAAGGGCCTCGACCTTTGATCTGCCTAATGCTATCTCTCTTGAGCTTTAGCCATGAGTTAACCTCATCCCTGGTGCACACCTACGCACTGCATTCAACTCTACACTAATTCCTCCTGAGCTTACTTTGTTCCTATTTTTCCATCGATGCACACTCTGATCCTTCCATCAATGATAAGCGCATACTGCCTATAAAGCATGCCAACCATCCTCTGCACTATCTCTTCTGATCTTATCGAGCTTTCTCTGCAGCGTCTTCCCAAACTTCTGATGCCCGTCTTTTCTTCTCAAACTACTTATGGTGCCCGTCTGTTACATTCTTCCTATACTCAAGCCATCATCGCTACTATACTTGCCATCAATGACAAGCATACGCTACTTGTTAAACATTTGCCAACAATAAGGATATGTTTCGAGTTCAGGAACCTAAATAAATTCTCATTAAAATATAACTACCCCTTGCCCAATATGGATCATATATTGCAGAAAGTAGTGGGGGAAAACATTATATCCATGATGGATGGATTTTCAGGATACAACCAAGTGGCCATGCACCTAGATGATAGAGAGAAGAGAACCTTCACAACACCATCACGGACTTTCATGTATGACAAAATGCCTTTTGGTTTGATAAATGTAGGTGTGACTTTTAAGGGAGTTATGGACATTTCTTTTGTAGGTGAGAGAGACAAGTTCATTGTCATATACCTTGATGACATGACTATTTTCTCCATGATAGATGAAGATCACATCAAGCATTTAAGGAAAAATTTTGTGAAGTGTAGGAGTTTTGTGTTATCCTTGAACCCCCAAAAGTCTTATTTTTCTATGGAACAAGGAAAGATTATTGGACATATAGTATCCAAAGAAGGGGTGAAGATAGATCTGAAAAGGGTGGAGGCGATCAAACAAATTGCTTAGACTATGAACAATAAAGAAGTACAATATTTCCTAGGTAAAATAGTCTTTCTAAGAAGGTTTGTCCCCAATTCACTGAAATGGTGAAGCATATTACCGAGATGTTGAAAAAGGACCATGAAGTCAAGTGGATAACTGAAGCTAAAGAATCTTTCCAACAGATCAAGGAAGCCTTGGGAGAGTCTCCAGTTCTGATCAACCTGAATTATGACAAGGATTTTCTCATTTTCTCTTTTGCATCAACACATATGATAGTTGTTGTGTCGTTTCAAGAAAACATAAAAGACCAAGAGTAGCCCATATCCTTTTTTAGCAAGGCCCTGAGAGATGCTGAGATGAATTATAATAGCATGGAAAATCAGGCTTATGCATTAGTCAAAGCATTAAATTCTTTCATATATTATATACTGCACTCTAAGATATTGGCTTATGTACCTACCAGTACTATAATGGAAATTCTCACACATCCTATTAGTGAGGGAAGAAGAGGTAAATGGATTTCTAAGATTCAATAGTATGACATGGAGATGAACCTTGCAAAGCTAGTAAAAGGACAAGGACTATCCAAACTGTTGGATGAATCTAGCTACAAAGTCTTAGACTTGAATGTAATTTCAATAAACCTCGTAGCAACATAGTCTGAAGAGGATGAAACACAAGAACCGTCCTTAGAGGTAAGTGCAAAATTTTCTCAATCTGATTGGTATAAATACATCATATTTTACTTGCAAAACTTTAGCTTCTCACCGGCATGAGATAAATCCAGAGCTAGGTATATTAAGATTAAGGTTATAAAGTATTGCATTTTGGGGGAATTTTTTTTTAGGAAGGACTCACGGGGAATATTACTAAATTGCCTCACTGAAGAAGAAATTGAGGGCATAATCATTGAGCTTCATAAGGGTCTGTGTGGGGGTCAGCATGCTTAGAGATCCACCACATACAAGATCCTTAGAGCTGGGTATTATTGACCCTCCTTATTTTCTAATGTAAATGGTTTGGTTCGAGCATGTGTAGAATGTCAAATGTTTGCAAGAAAGCATAAGTTGTTGCCCCTCCCACCAAAACCAATCAAAGTTGAGACACCTTTTCAGCAGTGAGGATTAGACTTCATTAGCAAGATTAATCCAAATTCAAGCGGACAACAAAAATGGATTTTGATAGCCACATATTATTTCACAAAATGGGTAGAGGCCATACCTACAAGGGTAACCACCGATACAATCGTCATTAAATTCCTAGAGGAAAATATCTTGGCCAGATTTGGGTGCCCAGGAAATATCATTGTTGATAGTGCTCATGCCTTCAACTCTACCAAATTGGATAATTTTTGTTAGGAATATAACATAGATCTAGGATACTCTACTTCCTACTATCAACGGGGAAATGGTTTGGATGAATCCTCCATTAAGAACCTTATCAATATTATCAAGAAAATGTAATCTCAAAACAAGAATGCATGGGACTCCCACCTGAAACAAGTTGTCCGGGAAGACAAAGTTAGCATCAAGAGGGCCATTGGAACTTCCCCTTTTCAGATGGTGTATGGATTGGAAGTTGTTTTCTCCATTCATCTCAACCTCCATGTGATGAAAATACTGCAAGATGAGGAGACAAAATCGAATGACATGTAGAGAATAATTAATCAACTAATTGATGTCCAACAGGTAAGAGAACAAGTTTAGATAAAGTCCCAATCTCATCAAGAAAGAATAAAGGAAATATTTGATAAAAGGACCAAATAAATAAATTTCATGGCAGGGGATTTGGTCCTGAAATGGGATGCCCGAAGGGAAGCTAAAGGGAAACATGAAAAGTTTCCCTAGGTTGATTCATCCAAATTGAATATGCAACTCACCAAGGAATATACACCTCCTATGCTCAGATTTGTGTGTACCTTGATGTTTCGAAGGCGTTGCTTGCTTCCATCAGCTCAAGATATCAGGACACAAAATGGATTCAAACAATTGACTATGAACATATTTTGTTTCAATGTCGCAAATTTCACGTCCATGATCATATTTTAAGGGATTTTACTCTGAATAAACCGACGGACCAACCCAAATCTTAGCAAGGAAAGGATGCAAAAGGATTTGAAAAGGTCCCCTCCAAAATAAAGATTCTAAGAAAAACAATGCCACAAAAAAATCCAAAGGGCCCTTGCACTAGTAACAACTTCGAAAAACTGGCGAACATTGAGGATCAACATCCAGAAAATTAGAAGGAGGAGTAGCAGACCCTACTAGGGCAAGTACAAAACCAGCCTCCACATCCCGATCTTAATCCTTTGGAAAGAATTGTTGAAGACCTACATAAAAGAAACCTCTCAAGTAAAGGCCTAGATGAAGAAACAATGACGAATGAAGAAAATAAAGTAGATATGGAAGAGGGTGAAGAAATGAAAATCGAAAAAATAGATTTACAAAGCATAGCTTCCACCTGTGAAAGGAAAGAATCACACTCTATCCCAAAGAAACATATCCAACTCCTAAAATCAACACTTCTCAAATCTAAACATAAGGAAAAAGTAATGGAAACATAGAAAGGTAAGCATACTACTTTTTCTACTTTAGGCATCAAGAATTCCCCATCCAAGGAAGATATTAAATCCACTAAATAAGATATGAAGAGATGTCAACCTTGTAATAAACAGCTTCTCCAAGAATTAGGAGAACTCCTTCTCAATTCGGGTCAAATTAAGAGTATGGGGGGAAAATTCTCCTCTCAACCCCATCAATCTCAATGAAAGTAATCTACTGGAATATTAGAGGTTCCAATTGCCCAAGAAAACATAGAACCTTGAAGACTCTAATCATTGAATAAAAACCCTCAGTCTTGATTCTCCATGAAACCAAATGCTCTTTTGAAACTCTTGACAAAATAGCCTCCAAATGCTGGCGAGGATGGAAATCTAAAACTACCGATGCATAAGGAGCCTTTGAAGGTTTCCAAATCCTATGGCTCCCCTCATATATAATCCTCAACCACTTCTTCTCTACTAGACGCTCTCTTACATATAATTTCTAGCAAGTAGGATCAACCCAAGTAAGTGTTGACACCAACGTCTACAACCCTCAGACTCTCCTGGACAAAATATCCTTTCTAAATTACTTACTTAACCTTAAATCCTTAACTTCTGACATCCCTAGGATTATGGAAGGTGATTTCAACCGAATTTACACTCTTTCAAAAAATTAGGGAGGGATCAAACGTTTGGACCAAGACTCAGATCACTTTACACTTGATCAATCCCCAGGCCCTGATGGTTTTACAATTGACTTTTTTCATGATTTTTGGTCTGTGATCAAACAATATGTTCTAAAATTGGTTGAAGACTCTAGAAAATTCTTCAAGATCCTCCCCGCCTTCAATTCAAACTTTCTAACTTTGATCCCAAAAGAGGACAAGGTCAAAGACCCTAGTAAATTTAGGCCTATATCTTTTTGCAATGTGATCTACAAAATTATTTACAAAGATATTTCCAACTTCCTTAAGCCTCTCCTTCCCCTCCTTATCTCTCAAGAGAAATCAAGTCTTGTGGAAGGTCGTCAGATTCTAGACAAGGTTATCATGGCCCATGAACTTATCCACTCTTTAAAGACTTCCCACAAGCTAGGAATGATTATCAAGTTAGATATGCCAAAATCTTAAGAACACCTTAGTTGGGACTATATTTATAGCATGATTCTCGCTTTTGTCTTCTCCCAACCCTGGATCAGATGGATTATGTCATTTATTTCCTCTGTGATCTTCTCCATCCTTGTCAATGGATCTCCTTCGATCGCCTTTTCCCCCTCCTGAGGTATCCGAAAAGGAAATCCCCCCTCACCTTCCTCTTTATCTTAGTGGAAGAATGTATGGGGTGATTTTTTGAAGAAACGATTGATCAAGGAAAGTGGAAAGGACTCAATCTACATGGGGAAGAAAAACCAGGAACTCATTAGCAATTTGTGGATGACATAGTGCTAATGGAAAATCCAACCATTAGAGAAGCTCTCCAAATAAAACAAGTTCTAATAAAGTTTTCAGAATCCTCATGAATGACAATAAGACAAGGAAAACCCCAACTCTTCTTTTTCAATACACTTCCAACAATTCAAGTCCATCTAACAAAGATCCTAGGTTTCCAACGTCTAAATATCTAGGAGTCCCTTTGGTTGAAAACTCATTAAAACATGCTTCCTAGGAATACCTCCTCTCCAAAATGCCAAGAAACTAGACAATTAGTCCTTTAACTCCCTCAACTTGGCAGGCAAATTGATCCTAGTCAAATCCATCCTCCAAGAAATGCCTCTTTATCAATTCTCTACCCTAGAGGCCCCGAAGTATATCCTCGAAGCTATGAGAAACCTGCATAGATCCTTTCTTTTGGGGGGCTCCAAAGAGAGAAAAAATGGGCCCTAGTATCTTGGCAATCGGTCTATAAACCCAAGCTAGCAGGAGGGTTGGGCCTTCACAACCCTAAACTGTTGGGAAAGGTATTAGGAGAAAATGGTGGATATGGCTTACCAACCAACAATCCCAATGGGCACACCTTTGGAAATTCAAATATTCCAAAGAGGAACAATAGAGAACATTAATCCATTTACAAAGTGCCTTGAATGGCTCCAACATCTAGAACTCAGCCTAGAAAAATAAATCCTTGATCCAACAAAATTACTTTTGGGAAATATGAAACATACATGACTCTCTATTTTGGGAAGATGCCTGACAACAACAACTGAAATGGCCAGACCAAGATAAACTTCAAGGGATAAAGGAAGCAATTTTGCGACCAAGATAAACTTCAAGGGATAAAGGAAGCAATTTTGCGTCAAAATAAATGAACCGTAGCTCAATATTGTACCAAGGAGGAGGCTCACCATCGATTATGTAATTGGATCCCCAAAGAGAAATGGGAAGGTATGTGGGACCAAGATATTGGTAATAGTTTTTTGGAGGATCTTTCTAGAAGGAAAATCAAAATCAACAATCAGGAAGACCGCCTCCGCTGGGGTCAGTCAATGAAAGGTACTTTCACAGTTAAAGAGGCTTATTTGTTTGCAGTAGACCACCAAAATCTTCCCAAAACTACAATATGGGAGTGTATTTGGAAGAAAAACCTTTGGCCGAAAGTTTCAACCTTCTTGTGGCTACTAACTCTCAACAAGATGCTAACTTGGGAAAAACTTTGTAAAAAGGGATTCTATAAACCTTCAAGATTACCTCTATGCTACTATCAAGAGGAATCCATAAAGCATCTGTTTAACTCATGTCCCTTTGCATAATTTTTATGGGCTCATAGTGGGCCAATTTCTATTGCTAAAAACCCTATAGTTAACCGACTCTGGCGACTTCTCCCAGGATTCTTGGAGTGGGAAATATGGAAAGAACGCAATGACATATTTTTTAAGAGTCATACTCACCCACCAACAAAGATATGGAGTAGAGTCATCAAGAACATCCAAGAAAAAATCTTTACTCAACCTTGAAATGATGAACATTGGAAGACCAACCGGTATGAAAACACAATTGTCTGGGACTTTGCCCTGAACAACACCTCAAATCCTCTCTATTTGATCCCTTCATCCTCCAAGGTCATCTCGCCTTCAAGCTAGTCGCCTCCTCCTCGCGAGTTTATAAAACTCAACTTTGATGGGGCCTCAAAAGGAAACCCAGGGAAGGCAAGATTTGGAGGGGTTTTCCGCAATAAAGAAGGAGGGATTATCAGAACCTTTACATGGTGGCTAGGTGTCAACAATAAAAATTCCATGGAGATCTCAACACTAGAATAAGGTCTAATCATAGAAAAGAAGAATGGCTTCAAAAGGTGATTGTTGAGGGGGATTACCTCCTGATTATCAACATGATCAAGCGAATACAACAAGGGTCGCCAATTTCTAAAATCTCTTACAGTTGGCGTCTCAAATCCTCCCTTGAGTGAGTAGCCAGTCTAATGCAAAACATCCCTATCATTAGTCCAAGCCATGTGAAATAAGAGACTAACAAGCTAGCGGATTGGGTAGCAAATGACTGTATCTAGTTAGCCAGTGACAAGTGGGATGAGACCTGGGACCCCATTAAAATGGATAAGTTGACGACCAACTGTCTATCCATAACTACGAGGGCCTCGAGATCCATGTATTGGGTGTTGCAGATGAGAACCAAGGTGGCCACAACCCCCGAGGATGAAAGGACAACCATCGTAGGGGATATTAACAGTGTGATGATCTGGGGTTGAGAATGTTTGCATGGAAAAACTAGAACAAAGGGTATGATCACCGTAGTGAAGGGAATGCACACAAGGGTTTGAACGAGTTGGAGTCCTCGCATGAGATTATTCGGTCAGCATAATCCAAATTTTCCTCTAAATCAACCAATTTCCCATGGGGGTTGCCGAGATTTTTATGGCTCGTGGCGGAAAGGCAGTTGTCGAAGGTGAGGATTGTGAACATGTCTCTCGTCATGTTCTCAGAGGATCCTAGAGATTTGTCGATATGATGTGCAATGGCCACTACTCTGTCTTCTCCTCCTACCTTTACTTCCTATATCTCCATTGATGTATATATAAAGAGTATTATAAGATCAACAGATTGCTCAAATGCTTCAGAATTCATGAGAGAAGAGAAATCTTAAATTTTAAACTTAATTGATTGTAAAATAATATATGTAAAAACTAAAAAAATAACGTTTAAACTAAGTTGTGCTTTACACAAATATAAATTTATTTTTTCCAATAGGTATACTTTCATGACTGGTGCCTGTCAGCTGTCATATGGCTGTATTGAAATATAAACAATTAATGATATTTTAATTCTAAGTCCTAATCTTATGGCTAGCCATTGAATATGCTAGTATATTACCTCAACCTCACTGCAAAAAAAGTTATTAGTTATTACTGCCATATTATTAATGCTTTCAATTTAAAGAATTATTATTGGCCGACTTTTCATATTATCGTTGCCTTTTTGTGATCATATACTTAGATATATGATATTTATTGCCACATTATTACTGTGTTCAATTTAAATCTATTACTGGTTGGTGTTTCATATTATGGCATAATAATTGATCAGTTTCCCTAAACCTAAACTACATTGAAATTTGACTTGATATGTATTGTAATGTACAGTAAACCCACTGTCGAAAGTGAGGAAACCTAGAATTGAAGCATGCAAGTTCCAAGGTACCAAATAATTTCTAGGTCTTGTTTCCGGATAATGAGTTGGAGTCGATCGAACAAAACTCATCATAGGAGGGCCTTGATGTATCCCCCATCAATGACATGAAATGAGTAGCAGATTTTGAAGGCGGAACAGAGTATGATGTAAGTTGAACTGGACACAGGGAAGGCCGACATAGAGAGAATGGGCAACTGCAGATGGCCGACTCGATAGAGGTTTCAGATGAACTTCTCTTGAACATATGAACGACATGACCAATGATTTGGCATCATTGACTCAGAGACGACCCAAGATATGACCTTGTAGCAAATCGAATGAGAGACAAATGGATTTCCCAAATCAGCTTCAGATAATGAATAAGGGGGTGTCATGTTCAAGAGCGATACTTACTACCAATAATATGAATACGAAAACACATCCCTTTCCCAAATTTTCCCCCACCATTTCTGGCAAGTACCTCTTTATTTTTACGCAAGTTTGAGGAGGATAACATATGCTTGTTGATGTAAGCTCATCCTTCAGATGATTCCTTCGGAGTATGTTTAACAAACCCTAAGAAGGAGTGGTTTGGTCCCATTATAGGTCTTTCGATGTTTGTTTAACGAGTCCAAAGATAGAAAACTCGAAGGTTTTTCATGATTATAGAGTCTAGAAAAACACTCAAAAGAGAACTCTCTCAGTTCCTTTTTCATAAAATAGTCTGATGAGACTGAAAAAGAGATAAATTATCACTCAACAGACACTTTCTTCAAATACTTTAATGAGCATGAAAATAGCAAGGTCACTCAGCAATCTTTTCATGTTTAGAGAGTCTGAAAAGAGCTTAAAGAGGAATCCAGGGGGTTCTTTTTTCATATAACCTTATTGAGCCCAAAAAAGTGATAAAAGTGTGCTTGATCGCGTTCTCATGTATTTTCGAGCGTGAGAACGGACAAAGACCAAGCTCGAGGTTTTGTGCAAAAACCATAAAAAACAATTCAAACATGCGATGAAAAAGAGAAAAAATATATGTATCCCTGTGTATGAACGTCGAAGTCGTTATGTCTACAAAAGTCACACTCATAAGGGTATCAGGCATTAGGTTTAATAAATAAAACAATTATAAAAAACCAACAAAAATGGTAAAAGTAAATATAAGTGGGTAAAAGTTCTTTTTACCATAGTCATTGTAACTTTGACAATATTTTAGCCCAAAACCCCTCTTTTTCCCTTGAATTTCGATGCTCAATTGCGGAAGGTATGAGCATCCATTCGACGAATCGTCTCCGGCAGTGAGGTAAGCTCCTTGCCTTCTATATTTTCATGGTTCAATTTTTAATTTTCATTAGTAAAATTCATGTTTTTGAGCTTGTTTTAGGGCTCAAATTTGCGCTAAGGCATTCTCGTAGGCCAGTTACATGGGACCTGCGAGAATGCATCATTCTCGCAGGTGGCCTCAAAGGCACCTTCAAGAACCTCGCACTGTGCCCAAGGGGCACCTGTGAGAACCGCAAAGTGAAAAGTTTCTTTAAAGTTTGCTCAATGAAAAATGTACCAAGTGTTGAAGAGAGTTGTTTACCTTCTTGTTATGTGTCTTATGCAGGCATTTGGCTATCAACATGATTCTAGAATGGCGTGAAAGAGAGCATGAAGAATATGATGTTATTTTCGGGAATAACTCGGGCACCATTTCCGCTTTGCGAGACTGTGGTCTCTTGAAATTATTTCGGATGAGGGCCCAAGTCAGGCTGTTGGAGTACCTCGTACATATGTGGGATGTGGACCAACAAGTATTCCACGTAGGGTTCCACACATTTTCCTTGGATATCGAGGATGTCTACTTCTTGACAGGACTGTCATGGCATGGGTACCATGCTAGCTTTACTGGTAGCCGAGGTGGTGGGTTGCCTATGAGTGAATACTGTCGTTTTTACTATGTTCCAGAGGTGGAAAGGAGCAAAGGAAAAGTGGTCATTTGGGGGGTGCAGGATTTGACCCTTCGCACTATTTTGTTCACCATTGTTCGTATGGTTGGGAGCGCTGCTCCACATATGGCTCTATAGAGATACTTTTAGTATGCCATAGAGTGTACTGAGCCTTGGGTCTTTAATTGGGCAGACGCAGTCCTTCGTAGCATGAAGAGGCAGTTGACTAAATGCAGGAGAGGCGACCTGAAGCAATTTGGGTGTGTCTCATTGTTGGTGTCCTTCTTTCTTGAGAGGGTTCCCTTGCTGAGGTTACAGGTTGAGTGGGGTTTACTGGCTCCAGAGGATCTGAGAATGCTGAGGTGGTGTAACCTCATGGCCAGGCATGTAGCTAGACCAATCATCAAATACAATGATTCCTTCTTTGACTGGTTGCGACCACAGATGTTGATGGTCGATGATTATGCCTATGCCGGGTTGGAATTCCGAGGAGATCCGGACTTGGCCCTGCCTGAGGGTGCTCAGTGGGGAGATCTCGGTAAGAAGCACAAATTTTTTACTTTTTAAATGTTTTTTTGAATTTTATCATATGCAAATGTTTTTATGTTCGTCCAAGGTCTAATTACAAAAAAACTTTTTTGATGACATAGACGTGGGGCCTTATCGACCACCGGGTACTTCTCCTATTTAGCAATGAGGAGAGGTGTCTCTAGTGCCATGATGGGACGCTGAATATTATGAAGCAGTGGAAAAAAACTTAGAGGGTTTGACAGTAGACATTCCGAACATGTCTCTTGGAGAGCTTCCACAACGTTATCAGCGTCATACGGTGTGGGTGTCAAAGTCTGTTGGCCGACTGCTTCGTAGGGTTGCCCGGGAAGTCATGTGTTACCATGAACGTCATCCATGACATCACTTTGTATAATTTATGAGCTTCATATTTTGAAATTTTGGCACTCGAACAGAACTTTTTGTTAAAAACTTTTTTAATCTTTATATATACATATGGTTTCTACCAGCTTATCTGGTGTTGTGTGATACTTGTGATGTGATTGATTTATAAATGACCCAAATGTATGTCTAAAACATAGTTAGTTAATGCATCATTTAATGTATTTAGACATCTAGGAATATGCTAATACTCAATATAATCAAAATAACGTTCCCAGAGGAGAATTCGCAAATACACCCGTAACAAAGTAGGACTTCGAATAGCATAGACATTACTTAACTGTAGTACTACGAGCTGCGAATCGAGTTGCACAACCAAGAGACAGATACCGAGTGAGATAGCATCAATCAACAATTCGATAACAGCGCTATACTCTGCAATATTGTTGGTCGCACGGTCGAGGCACACACCTCGTAGAGTGATAAGTTCGCTTGTAGGGGCGTAAATTGCCCACGCAGCAGAGGCAAGGTTCTAAGTACTATGGCTAGCGCCATCAGCGAAGCCAATGTGGGGTAGCAAAGACTCCGACATCTGGAAATCAAACACAACGTATCATAAGGGCATAGACCAGATAATGAAAAGGCATACTGTTGCTCCCTTTTCGCCACCTTGGTGAGCAAATAAGAGGTGCTTACATGCCCAGTTGGGTCTTGCTGAGAATGACAGTTGTAGAGGAAAGAGTTAGAGAAAGAAAAACAAAACTATAAGCAAGAATTAAACTAATACAAACTAAAATAATAAGCATAAGGGTATAGAGATAACAAACACAAAAATACCAATATCACCAATGTTTTTAGGCTGATCTATTGATGAAATCAAAGAACAATGAAGAAAGGGGACTATGAGTCCCTTCTTCCTCCAAAGGAAGGCTCTTGGACCCTCACAAGCTTGCTCTCCTTACAACAAGAAAATGAAAATGGTGATGAAAGAACTCCTTGCAAATCCACTCAATGGAGAGGTGGATTGCTCAATGAAATGGTGCCAAAGTGATCTTGTCAAGGATGGAGTCCTTAAAACAATATAGGCAGCATAACATTACATGAAATTCCTTGAGAAAATGAGGTTTCTTCATGGCTTTTTATAGCATTGCATTGGGTTATTGTGTAACTCCTTTGTAGTGTGAAAAGAGGCCATTTAGGGCATTATTAGGTCTTTGACCAGCCCGCCATTCGGATTTGTCTTAGATTTGAGGGTCAAATCGGCTTGGGAGCTGATCCATAAGTACTTGGGAGGCCGACCAATTCAATAAATGCGTCGTTTAGCAGGTGCGCGGGTTTTTGCGCTAACAGTCGCGCATCGTGCGCGTATGCGCACATGGTACGTTCATGTTCCGCGCATGTGCGCACGCACCCAACTTCTGTAAAGCGCTCTTCAATTTTTCACTACATTGTATAGTTTGTGACCTTTTTGGAATGCTGTGAAATTAATTCAGTGCCATGAATGACTTCATTACTGTTTGACGATGTTGAGTTTTTGTCGCCATGTGCGGACGAAATTCCAGTGATAACAGATGCCCCCTGATGGATGAGGTTAGGAGCATACGTATAGCCAAAATCCATCAATGTTTCTTCTACTGAGAATGTTGTTGTAAGATAGAGAAAGAGTGGGATCGTTCAGAGTGATCCGTTGGAGAAAAAAGGAACCGGTAGGACCCGACCTTCTGTGAGTTGTGAAAAATAGAAAACTGTGTACAAACGAGGCAGGCATGCCCCATGCTCGTGTTATGTAACTCTTGAAAAACGATGACTGAAGTGTTGGTGTAGACAACTGCAGCGCCCTCGGGGGCGGTGATGATAAAGGCAGAAGACAATTCTGCAAAGGAACATACTCTGAAAAATAGGCAATGATTGCGGGAAAGAAGTATCGGCAATGATGCAGGCATTAATGGCCCTACCACATTCAGAGGTCTTCGGCAAATGATGAAAATAACTGCAATAGTCGCACAGTAAGACCCACCATAACATGAGAAACTGTTGGTGTCGAATGTTATGGGGGCCAACGACAGCAGGGAGCAATGGTGTTTCACCCTGTTCCATCCGAGATCTCTCATTGAATGGAGAATGAGAATCAAGATACTTTCACCCTTCCGAAAAATGATGCTGATGTCGACAAAAGGGGAATGCGACTCCCAGAAGCAAGGAGCTTCGTAGAATATACTGAGGTGAGGAAGTGGCAGAGGTACATGGACAAAGTCAAGAAGTGGGAAGACTCAAGACTGCCCTTGGTTGGAGGATGTATGAGATAAAAAGTGGCTGCAACCGTGTAACAGGGTCGAGTGTCAGGGGGACTACAAGACCGGTGATAAGTTGTGCCAGAGGCGGGTCAAGGTGAACAAATTCAAAGGGTAGAGGTAAGTGACCTGTGGAGTACTCTGAAGATATGGATGATGCTGTCAAGGATAAATGATAAGTAATGCTCCAACCAAGGGTAACATGGGTTGCACGTGGCCAAAAAAGTAAGCAAGTTGCCAACGGTGACGACAAAAAATGTAATGACTAGAAATAAAGGCGTTTGTACAATAAATAACGAATAATTTGGGGAGAAATGTACAAATACAGAAACGGGTGCCCAAGTGTGAAATGAGTGCCCCAGGGAGGGCATAATTTTCGTGGAAAACTGATGAAGGGTGGGGGCCTCACCCCATTGGTGAATTTATGTATGAGGTAGGTGAAATGAGGATAGGTTCGTAGATGGGAAAACTGATTGTGGATGAAATGGAGGGTTCATGATATTGCGGAGGTGCAGGTAAAAAAAAAATAGAACCATAAAGAGATGATCTGGGAGTCCATGTGGGAAAGCTAGCAAAATGAGGAGAAGGAGTATGTGGCTGATTCACGACATGTTTGAAAGACTATCGGGACTCCCATCCCTAAAGGGTAATGAAGAACATCATGAGTGTCAAAAAGTGGAAAAAGGTGCTATGAATGGGACAACTCATGTGGGTGAGAATGCTACCAGGTGACAGTACCGAAGGTGCAAATGGAGGCGTGGGTACTGCAGAGCCAGAAAGGGGGATCCTAGAGGCCAATATTAGAGGGGGTGACTGGAAATGTAAATGCGATATAGTGGTAAAGACTACATGCCAGTGTAGAGTATATACTTGAAGGGGTGGTGTTGATAAATGATGATCAAGTACCTGCACACATAACAACCAAATACCCAAAGTGAACAACATCTGAAGAGAATCAAAGATATGAGCATGTATTAGATAAATGTGACAATGCGCGTGTGTACCTGACCATGATATGAAAAAAAGGTGCCACGGGGGCTCAGGATGAAAAGTGACCCAGGGAAGGCTGTGATGTAGGTGGAGGGATGCTGATCCCGTGGCTGAAGATGGTTTGAAAAATGGACACCTTGGGCTCCCAGAATGGTGAGTGGAAGTTTGGAAAAAGGCCTATATATAGTTGTAGGGCCTATATATAGTTGTTGCACCCGAGGGTGTTGCTGGAGATGCCGGGGGCATGAGAGACACGATTGAGGCGGTGGTCGACAGTTTTTGTTCGCCATGGTGGTGGCGAAGGTGGCCACTTCTTTTCTGCAGAGGCGGCACGGATATGGCGGCAGATGCCGCAGGTAGTACTTTGGTACCCCTATGCTAGGGTTAACTTTTGGGGTGACCCGGACATGGTGCTGCCTCCAGGGGAGGTTTTTGACCATCGAGGTATGTTGAGTATTGTGTATGTTTTTTATTTATGTTGTTTTGTGAGATAGCAGTCCATATGATATAGATGTTGATACTATCTCTTGTGTGTTGTTTTGTGCATGTGCAGATGTGGCACCTTGCGGGCGCGAGGTGGATATACAGAGAGCGTCGGCTCGTCGAGAGCCGGAGAGACGACCGCAGGGAGAGAGACGTCGGCGGGAGGATACCGCGGGGCGACCTGCTGATCCCGAGAGGGCAGTGAGGAGGCGCCGATTCGATGACCCTGGTGCAGGGCCATCACATGCTCCTTCGGCAGCGACCGGAGTAGATTTTGATGACATACACCTTCGTCTAGAGATGGTGTTGCAGGATGTGCCTGAGGGCATGTGGACTTGTATCTAGGATGAGAGCTTCCTGGAGCAGTGTGTGGGGGTGCCGCCACCATGGTACACGGTATACATTGTTGAGCTGGAGAACGACTAGTTGAGACTCGAGGAAGACGCTAAGGTGACAAATATGATGACGTTGGGCGTCGACCAGGAGGCCAATGACCGCAGTGTATTTATCTTGGTTGTTGGTTGCTGGCCCCAAACATATGCCGCTTGAATGTAGCATTTCATGTGAGGGGGTGTAGAGAGCCCAAGCAGCCGAAGCGAGATTTTGCGTCCAACAGCTGGCGCCATCGACATAACCAATATGGTAGGCTGGTGGAGGAAGCATCTGTCAATAGCACAAAGGATAGTTTAGACGAGAGGGGAGGAGAAAAAATATTAAAAACGCTAGAAAAAGAAAATAACCTAAAGTAGAATGACTACGTTTAAGCATAAAATTTCTTGAGATATAACCCATTGACGGGTTCCTTGAGCGAGAGGTCTTCGGGGGAGGCCAGGATGTATGCGCCTTTGGTGAGGCAATGTTGGATAATGTAAGGGCCATGCCAGAGTGATTCGAATTTGTCATGGCCAAAGGTATCATGAGCGATATCATAAGCTAGGACAAGGTCACCTTCGTGGAATGATCGAAGGTTGACATGGCGATCAAAGGTAGCCTTGGATAATTTTTTAGTTGCCTCGTTGTTCTGTAAAGAAGAGCGACGATCTTCATCCAGAGACTCCAAGTTCAACAAGCACTTCTCCATTGGAGCAATGTCAGGTAATATCTCAATTGCGGTGCGTAAGGTGGGAAGTTCGCACTCGATGGGAAGAGTTTCCTCGACCCCATGGAATAAATGGAATGGTGTGAAACCAGTAGCGATTTTCACTTCCATTCGATAAGCCCATAGCGCGGAAAATAACATATGATGCCAATTGGTTTTATGTTTACTAACCGTGTGTTGTAACATGGTCTTGAGGACTTTGTTCACTGCCTCGACCTGTCCGTTTGACTGAGGGTAATATGGTGAGGCAAACTCGTGAGAGAAGCCTAACCGAGATGAGAGTTCGATGAAGATATCATTCTCGAAGTGTTTCCCATGATCGGAAACGAGTTGGAGTGGGACTCCAAAACGGGATATGACGTGATTAAAGAAAAAACGTGTTGTAGTGTCAGCAGTGTTGTTGAAAGTGGGCATAGCTTCGGCCCATTTGGTGAAGTAATCAACGGCGACAACAATGTATTTGTGACCATTGCTGGAGGGGGGATTACAAGTCATAAAGTCGATGCCCCATTTACAAAAAGGGCCCGCAGTAATGACAGGGTGAAGAAGAGCGGGGGGAGCTCGGGCTTTGTTGGCATAGAGCTGACATTGCTCACATCATTTCACGACATGAATGCAATCATGAAACAGCGTAGGCCAAAAGTAACCGGCTCGGATAATCTTTTGAGAAGTGGATATACCTGAAAGATGGCCCCCACATGCGCCGCTGTGGAAGTCATTTAAGACTCTGTCGGCCTCGTCAATAGTGAGGCATCGACGAAGAATGGTGTCAACGCCCTGCTGGTATAGGATGTCTCCGATGAGGAGATAGCAGGGGGCCTGATGGCGAATACGCCGACGATCATCTCATGATAGGTGGTTACCGAACTTTTGAGTTCGTAGGTAGACGATAAGGTCGCCATACCAAGGATCATCTGATGCAATGTAAAAGAGATGTTCATCAGGAAAGTCGGTGTTAATGGGGGCACTGGGGGTGTCAGAGGGGAGGGTCGTGACAAGTTCGGCGAGAACGAGGGCCTTCTTACTCTTAGGTGTTGAGAACTCGAGGTCGTACTCTTGAAGGATAACGATCCATCGAGCGAATTTTTCGTTAACTTGTCGACGACTGAGAAAGTATTGCATAGGGTTGGAATCTACGACAACCTTTGTGGTGCGAAGCAGAATGTAATGGCGCAGTTTCTGGACTGCGAGGACAACTGCAAGAGAAAGTTTCTCTTCGTGTTTACACTTCAAGGGTGGCCCTGAGAGGTTCTTACTAACGTAGTAAATGATGTGTTCACGATTTTCATCTCTGAGCTGGACGAGGACGCCGGCTGCTGATACAGCTGACGCTGATACGTAGAGGATGTAGTCGCGATTGTAGTTAGGTGCACTAATTAAAGGTGCATTTGAAAGCGCTGCTTTAAGATCGTCAAATGACTGTTGGGCATAGTCATCCCAATGAAAAGGGATGTCGTGACGTAGTAAGCGAGGGAAACCGTGTGCGCGGATGGCGTAATCAGGAACAAAGCGTCTGAGAAAGTTATCTTTGCCCTGTAGAATCTGAAGTTGCCGTAAATTACGAGGAGGTGGAATTTCGGTGATAGCTTTGACTTTTAGGGGGTCCACGGTAATACCACTTTGGGAAACAATAAAACCGAGGAGGCGCCCAACGGTGACACATAATACACACTTGAGAGGATTCAAGCGGATGTTGTATTGACGACACCAATGAAAGATGATTCGTAAATCATCGAGATGCTAGGTGCGTTTCTTGGATCGAGCTGTGAGGTCGTCCAAGTAAGCGAGGATGATTTCAGCCAAATCGTGAAAGATGTATGTCATCGCTCGCTGGAAAGTTGTGCTGGCATTTTTTAAGCCGAAAGGCATGACACGATATGCAAAAGTACCCCACGGGGTAATGAATGCGGTTTTATATTGATCGGTTGGGTGAATTTGAATTTGGTTATAGACAGAGAATCCATCCATAAAGGAGAGAGCCTCATGGCCGGCGCAGTCGTAGATAATTTGATCGATGAAAGGCGTTGGAAAGTTGTCTTTTGGACATGCGTTATTGATATCGCGAAAGTCGGTGCAAACGCGGATAGTGCCCTATTTTTTGTCGATGGGTACAGGGTTGGAAACCCATGAAGCATAAGCGATGGGGTAAATAAACCCGGTCGTACGTAATTTGTTAATTTCGGCTTTGATAGCTGCGGCTTTAGATGGGTGTAGCGGTCGCTGTTTCTGGTGAACTGGTGTGATGTCAGGCCAGGTATCGATGTGATGCTCGACAATAGAGGGATCGAGGCCAGACATTTCTGTGTATAACCAGGCAAAAATATCCTGATATTCCTGGAAGAGGGATTTATATGCGGTGATTTCCTAAGGAGTGCAAGCAGCTCCTATGATGATTTCTTCGACGATGCCATTTTTAACGAAAATGTCGATTTTGATGGTGGGGGAAATGTTGGTCATATTACCTTCTTCAAAAGCATCGTGGGTAGGAATGGGATTGTTGAACCAATCTATAGATCCTGACGGGATAAAATCTTTGGTTTCGACCGTGTAAATGGGGTTTTGGTTAGGAGGCATGAGGGCTTCCTGTGGAAGGAAGAGTGCACGATGATGTAGTGCGTCCCAGGGAGAGTCCGAGCGGTGTAGCTCTTCCAGTATTTCCTCATCACATTGGAAACGATGGGAATATAATGGATCATGAGGAGTGATCTCAGTGACAGTGTGGTTGCCCCGTGATGGAGAAGCAGAGGGAGCAAGGCCAGGAGATAGTGAGAGTTCACTCGACATGAGCCATATATTGAAGTACTGAGGGGTACCCGTGGTGGTTGGGTGGAGAGTGTTTGTAGGGGAATGAGTAGGAGAGATGGGGGGGTTGCGGGGTAAATCCTCAGAGACGTCATTTAAGAACCATGGAGGTGTTGGGAGTGCCTCGGGGTCAGGAGAAATGACATGAAGATCCTTGAGTGATGAAGTAATATCAACTATCGCCTCTGCGGGTTGGTGAAGCAGGGCCAATTGACTTTGCCTGTATGCAAGGATCATAGGACACATGTATGTAAAATGAGCTAATGAATCACAGAGAGAGCAAGGGCATCTCATACATTCATTGACTGAAGTGGTGACATAGCGAATGTTAGTGATATTTGATGAGGACGTAGCAGGTCGTGGGTTGTTATGGAAGTTCTGGTGCACAGCGGCCAAAGTTTGTCGAAAGCATGGCAGTGCTAGGAAATGATGGGTGTAATGGCCATACTCTGAACATATAGCACAAGCATATCTTATCCTCAACCCTTTACTACTGGAAGGGTTCGTGGTAGTAGTGGGAATAGCAGTAGTGACGGGTGTTGTGGGAGTTTGATTGGGGGGGATTAAATTTTGTAATTCAGGTAGTGATGGATAGTTGTTGGTTTGGTGGCCCTCTTTTTCACATAGTGCACAAGGTGGTGGGATGCGTGGAGGAAGTGGAGCAGTGGGCTCCTTCTTCTTCCTCCTGCCCCTAGCTGTAGCAGGGGGGTTAGTGAGTATGGGGGTAGTGGGGGTAAGGACAGGAATCGTCATGGGGATTCCTTCTTGTGGGGGAAGGGATGGTCAAGGGACCATCTCTGGTGGGTGTAAGTACCAAACTGGGATTGCTAACACCATATTGGGTAGTGTGAGCGTGGAAGCTACCTGAAAAGCTTCTATACCCGGGGGAGGGTAAAAGAAGGGAATTTGAGTGAGGGGTTGGGGAACTGTCTCCCAAACGGGAGTGTGCCCCTGAGGGGATGTGGATTCGTGGACTGTTGGGGTCGACGAGTGCGCAGGAGGCTCCGGTGGGAGTGGTTCTATGACTAATGGGACGTCAGGAATGACTGAAGCCTCCTGAGGAGGAAGAGTATCCTCTGTGTGAGTTCCATTAGATAAGATGATGCATACTTGATTAGCAGGATGAAGGACTGGTGGTGCTCCATGGTATGTCCCTAACAAGGATGGATCTTTGAAAATCCCAGGACCCATCTCTATGAGTGGATATGCATCTTGGTTGGTGTGGATGAGAGGAAGAATGTTATTGAGGTTGGCAGATGGGTTAGGCTCATAATGTGAGACTTGGTCAATGGTAACGATCTTCCCATTGTGGGGGAACATCATTGTCTGAAAGACGGAAGATTCCACTGCCTTCATAGCATACATGTAGCTACGACCAAACAGGATATTATAATCGAGTGGTGCGTCGATAAATTCGATGTCAATGAGAATAGTCTTTCCCCCGAGTTAAACGGGAACATTTTTAAAGAGCCCTTCAGCAGAAGATGGTCGTCCAACATAAGCTCGTAATGTGATGGAAGAGGGTATCAGTTCTAGGGAACCAAGTTTCTGCCATACTGTTTTGGACATGATGCATGTAGATGCACCTTCATCGATGATACATCGATGAACTGTGATGTTCCGTATTTTTACTGGTATTTGAAAAGCATTCAAGGCGGGAAGACGAGGTTCTCTGCTGTCCAGATCAAAGGTGATGAGTCGAGTATCCGCAGGATCGACTGCCCCCAAGGCGGAAAGTAGTGATTTTCATTGTGTAGGGCAAGTCTGGAGGACTTCCAAGACTGACATGGCAGCCGGGGATTTCGCTAGGTCGTCTACCAAGCTATAGTTATGAGCTTCCCTAGCCTGTGGGTTGTGGACATTCCTGCGCAATGTGATGCGCGAGATACGAAGTGGTGGTTCGACGAAACGGAGAGGGATCACCAACAGGGGTCCCGTTGGTGCAGGGTTTGTCTCTGGAGAGATGGGAGTAGACTTAGTGGGTGCATGATACTAACGATTACGCATTTGCAAAAGGATTTCTTCCTCACTGGTGAGTAGGATTGTACGCTCTGCCAGATTATTGGGGTTGTGGTATTGACCTACCTGAGGTGGGGGATGTTGTGTATCCTGTTGGGTGTTTATCACACCTTGATGTGGAATAGGATTTTGTAGTACGACGGGAGGGGGTTGTTGCACGTATTGTTGTGGTGCCTGCTGAGGGGTAGGTTGTGCAGGAGAATAGGGAAGACTACCAGAGTCTTTCAACCATTTGAAATCAACGATTTGGGGGAAGTGGTGAGTGTAATGACCGAACTCACCACAAAGGGCACAAGGGAAGTTTGTTTTAACATTATTACGCCCTTGGCGTTTGTTGTTATTTCCCCCTTGGGGGTTTTGGTTCCCTTGGTTCTGGTTGCCCCCAGTGGGTTGGTGCTATGGGGGTTGATTCTCGCCTTGACCTGGGTATTTGTTATTCCTGTTCTATCCTTTCTTCTTGGCATTCTTCAATGGATGAGTTGGGTTGGCTGTGTTCAACTGTTCAAAATTTTTGTATTGTTGAGCAGCGGAGGGTTGAACAAAATTTACCTCCGCATGAGGATGTGGGGGAGCCATGGGTTATGGAGGATTAGGAAATGGGAAGTATGGATTTTGTGGTGATACTGATCCATAAGGTACATAGAAAGGTGTAGTTCTTTCACTAGTACTATAAGCGGATGTTGAGGGAGTACCACTATTTGTGGGAATAGATGGATGTATGGGAGGTGCCAGCGGTGGTCCACTAATGGGTGGGGGTATAGCAACAGGATATGGTTGTTGATAAGGAGGTGGGGGGTAATAAGGAGTGCCCCCATATGCTGGCGGGTATTGAGGTGTTCCATACATCGGTGGTGGTTGGGGTTGTGGACCATGGTGCGTGGTGGCACCTATTAGTCCGTCTACTGAGTGAGACATCCCAGGTTTGTCTTGGCCAAATGGCACAGGTTTTGGAAGATCAGGAAGTACCATGTATAAGTACCCTGACTGTGCGTAGATGAGTTCATATTGTTGGGCTTTACTGATGGCTTCCTCTTCAGATTGAGGGAAGGTATAAGCTACATCCTTACCAAGGAGAGAGACAAGTGATCTAAGAAACCAGTTGAGACATTGTTGCTTGGTGGTTTCTGCTTTACACAAACTACGTAGCCTACACCACTCATGAATGTGGTTAGCGATGTGTGTGGCTGAGGTTTGTTTGAAGTTAGACAGTAGTTCTAGACCATTGTCATGGTGGATGGGTAATTGGAAGAAGGTCAAGAATGCTTTGGCCAATGACTCAAAGGTCCCATGGGACCCTGATTTTTCTTCGACATACCATTTGGATGATGGGTCAGTGAGTGTGCGTTGAAATAATCGTAGTCTGATGGAATCATCCATAATGCTATTGGAAGAACACCATAGATGAAAGGTCATGACATGGTTGGCAGGGTCATCCCTTTCCTTCCCTTCAAACTTTGGTATGTTTGAAGGAAGTTTGGTTGGCATTGCAGGCCATGTGGTGTCATGCAATATAGGATCATTGGTGAGTTTGGTGAGATCCGATATGTTGAGAGAGGCCAAATATGGCATCTGTAGTGGGGTGGGAGGGTTAGCTCCAGCCATAGTGTGTTGTGAACCTGACCCTTGAGGGGGAATAGGTGGGTTGGTGCTCCCTCCTTGAGAGGAAGAGGGTCCCCCGCTTCCATGCAAATGAGAGCGAGTGAACGGATGACCTTGGGGAGTTGACCCAAGTAATGTAGAACCAAGCAAAGTTGATCCTAAGATAGTAGCACTCACAGGAGTGTGTGAAGGAGGTACCGATGAGCGGGTACGACCAGATACTCCCCCTAATATAGGAGGGAGGTTGAGCAAGCATCGTGAACGACAGGGGTTCTGTGGTTCCCCTATGATGTCAGACTAGTTGTGTGAATGTGTGCAAAAAGTGGTGAGAGAAATATAGAAATAAGAGTCTTTGCTGTGACTGTTTACACAATATATATATCAAAATCAAACTGTAATCAGATTTGCATCATACATAAAATGAGAAAGAAGCATATATGTGGGTAATATGGTTTTGTCTGCATGGGGAAATCAAAAGAAAGCAAATACTCGTGTCCTAGAAGACGTAACGTCCTTCCTCTCAAATAGCACTGGACCTTCCAATAGTACTCAACAGTAGGGTTTGAAGTCACCGGAAGAGAAACTAGTGAAGGATGAAATAATTGGTTATAATGAGGGGTAAAGGGGGCATATCCCAAAAGAGTTGGCGATACTTCCCAATAGCCACACAAAATCCAATCAAGGTGCAATTGCAGCCCACAATCGCCACCTGGGTAGATGTCCTAAAGTTGGTCACTAGGTACCTCGGTCAAAGTGCAGCATTTAGATTTTCGGCCTAAGAAATGGGTCACAGGATGGATCCCGTCCAAGAGGTACGTGCCTCAAGGGGGGACGCACAGAACAACCGCACCTTGGCCTTCAACCCTTCATGGGTATCTCCCTGCCTTATGGTGATTGGAACACTTGAATTGGAGGATTTGAAGTTCCCTATTTGACAACCTCTATGTTTTGACAATGTGAGAACTAGATAACGGGGAGTTATTTGGATGCCTATCCCCGAAATCCTACCTAGACTAAAAAATTTCTTTTGGCACCTCCTGTGGAGGAAAACTTAGTGAGTTTTTAGAAAGATTTTAGATGAAGTTGTTTTGTGAGGCTGGGGGTGAGAACCAACCTCGTTTGATTAAAAGTGGGAGTGGATAGTCCTGTCAAGAAAAGATGGGGTTTTTTCGGAATCCCTTTGGAGGAAACTTACTTAGACCTCCATGTTTCAAGAAGAAACTATGTGAGTGATGAGTGACTTTTATGTGTGAGTGAAAGTGTGCCAAGTTTTAGTTAATTAGATGTCACCTTGCTGCATGTGGACTTCGCTTGGTCCTTACAAGAGTTCGATTACCTAATTAGCTAGATGTCATTGGTACAACCTTGCGGAATTCAAAATCCCTAGGAAGCTAGCATGTGGACATGTGGGTCCGTTACTGTCCTTTAACTCCCTATTTGTGAGGTAATCTAGAAAAAGCATGAAACTATCCTAGATTGAGCATGTGGGCATGTATGGGCCCATTACAAACCTTTAAACTCTCCTAGTGTTTTGATCTAAGAAAGAAACAATTTCGAACACTACCCTATTTTTGTAGCATGTGGGCATGTATGGTCCCGTTACAAGTTAGAATGTGTTTGAAAAATAAAACTAAGAGGGGTCCCAAGAAGGGCTGTTGTCCTCTCCTAAAGGTTTAAAACTTTGTTAAGGGAGATGAGATTGTTTTCACAATCTTTTTTTGATTCTCAAGATCGCTTAGAGGCGCGAGAGAAGAGCATACTCAACGATTGTTACTTCAACTTCTAGTCCCAAATGTGAGTTAGATGTGATTAAATATGATTGTCCACTTATGTTTGTAAGTCAAAACAAGCTATCCATGTGGCAAAAAGAAAAGAAGGGAAATTGATTTTTATCCTCCTAAGTGCCTATGTGTGTTTTAGACTAACCCCTTTATATGATGAGGGGACTAAGTGTAATGTGGCTTTACAACATTTTTGACATCATTTTTGAGAAGGAAGATGGCCTTCCCCACATCCCAAAAACTTACAATGTGAAATTTTGTTCAAATGCGCGACCCCTAGTGTACATTGAGGCGCACAGAGCGCAGGCACACAAATGAAGATGAGTCAGAAAGCACATGCGTGCAGAGAAAGGTTGTCGCTTAAACGCATACACGCATGATGCGCATCTGTGGGGTATAATAACCGCACACCTGTAACAAACGGCTGAGAAAGAAAATCCGGATGGATTTCTCTCAATTCTCCTGTGAATTGACTGGTTAGCAGGTCGACAGAGGCCGGTTTGTGCACCTACAAGTTAAACAAACTAAAAGAAGAGCAAAATAAACCCAAATGGGGGAGGAATTTGATACCTCTCCCTAATGGAGTCGCCAATCTGTTGCACCCTTTTCACCACCTTGGTGAGCAAATAAGAGGTGCTTACATGCCCAGTTGGGTCTTGCTGAGCATGACAGCTGTAGAGGAAAGAGTTAGAGAAAGAAAAACAAAACTATAAGCAAGAATTAAACTAATACAAACTAAAATCATAAGCATAAGGGTATAGAGATAACAAACACAAAAAGACCAATATCACCAATGTTTTTAGGCTGATCTATTGATGAAATCAAAGCACAATGAAGAAAGGGGACTATGAGTCCCTTCTTCCTCCAAAGGAAGGCTCTTGGACCCTCACAAGCTTGCTCTCCTTACAACAAGAAAATGAAAATGGTGATGAAATAACTCCTTGCAAATCCACTCAATGGAGAGGTGGATTGCTCAATGAAATGGTGCCAAAGTGATCTTGTCAAGGATGGAGTCCTTAAAAAAATATAGGCAGCATAACATTACATGAAATTCCTTGAGAAAATGAGGTTTCTTCATGGCTTTTTATAGCATTGCATTGGGTTATTGTGTAACTCCTTTGTAGTGTGAAAAGAGGCCATTTAGGGCATTATTAGGTCTTTGACCAGCCCACCATTCGGATTTGGATCAGATTTGAGGGTCAAATCGGCTTGGGAGCTGATCCATAAGTGGTTGGGAGGCCGACCAATTCAATAAATGCGTCGTTTAGCAGTTGCGCGGGTTTTTGCGCCAACAGTCGCGCATCGTGCGCGTATGCGTACATGGTACGTTCCTGTTCCGCGCATGTGTGCGCACACCCAACTTTTGTAAAGCGCTCTTCAATTTTTCACTACTTTGTATAGTTTGTGACCTTTTTGGAATGCTGTGAAATTAATTCAGTGCCATGAATGACTTCATTACTGTTTGACGATGCTGAGTTCTTGTCGCCATGTGCGGACTAAATTCCAGTGATAACACATACTACAGTAACACACAAGAAGTATGATACAATAAAATACAAGTACTCGTGCACAGGTCATCTTATGCGTAGTACTTCTTTAAGTACAACCCATTTTTGGGTTCACTCAAAGGGATACCATCGTAATCTACTAACTCGTAAGGTCCTTTCTCTAAAACTCGTCTAACGATATAAGGACCTCGCCACATGGCTTCGAATTTTCCATATCCTAGCATATATCGATCTTGTTCGTAGAGGAGAACTAGATCTCCTTCGAAGAAAGCGCGAGGATTGACATGTTTGTTGTATTGGGCCTTGACATGTTTCTTCTGGGCTTCTATGACTAGGGTAGCTTCACATCGAGTTTCATCTAATCACATGAGATACAATAGACGTTCTTCCTCAACAGAAGTGTTTGGTAGGAGTTCGACGACTAGTTTTAAAGAGGGTATCTCGCATTCAATCAGGAGAATGGCTTCTAAACCATAAACTAACCGAAAAGGTGTAAACCTAGTAGTAGACTTAACAGATGTCTTGTAAGCCCACAATGCTAAAAACAACATTGTGTGCCAACTTGTTTTGTGAATCCCTATCATTCGTTGAAGCATGGTTATGAGGACTTTGTTAATCGCTTCGAATTGGCCGTTGGCTTGTGGGTAATAGGGCGTTGAGTTTTCATGGTGAAGACCCAACTTTTCAGTGAGTTCGAACATCATGAATTTTCTAAAGTGGCTACTGTAATAAGTGACGATAGCCTGAGGAACACCAAAATGAGCTATGATGTGATTGAAAATGAATAATGCTGTGGTCTTTCAAGTATTGTCAAATGTCGGCATTGCCTTGGCCTATTTCGTAAAATAATCTACGACTACAATAATATATCCATGCCCCCCGACCGAGTGGGGGTGACATGTCATGAAATTGATGCCCCATTTTGCAAAGGGACCAATGAATACCACAGGGTGAAGAGGAGCGGGATGTGACCGTATCTTATGATTATAGGTATGGCAAGCGTGGCATTTTTGGACGGCAATTATGCAATCGTTAAATAAAGAATGCCAAAAACACCCTGCTCGTAAGATCTTCTGGGCAGTAGCATACCCGGACATATGACCACCACAAGCTCCAGAATGGCAGTCATTTAAGGTTTTCTCGGTTTCTTCGAATGTAAGGCAGAGTCGAAAAACTGAGTCAATCCCACGACGATAAAGAGTATCCCCGAGGATAATATATTGACGGGCTTGGTAGCATATTTGACGTCGGTCAGTACTGGAAAAATTAGGCCGGAAAGTCTGGGTTTGGAGATATATGATGATATTGCCATACCAAAGATCATCATAACTAATTAGGAAAAGGGATTCATCAGGTAATGAATCGGCTGCTACATTTTCCGTTTCAGAGTAGGGAAAGTCGCATATCAACTCGGCGAACACTAAGGACTTCTTGGACTTGGTTCGTTCAAATTCAAAGTCAAACTCCTGGAGTATCATGATCCATTTGGAGTATTTCCCCCCTAGCAATTGACGTGTGAGGATGTGTTGCATAGGGTTGCAGTTAGAGATCATCGTGGTCTTGCGAGAGAGGATATAGTGCCAGAAGCGTTGAACTTCTTGGATGACTGCCAAGGCCAGTTTTTCGACATGTAAATACTTGGTTTCGATAGGCGTTAGACTTCGACTCAAGTAATAGATAACATGTATGTCATAAGAATCATCCTCTTGGACGAGAACCATAGCGATGGTGTAATCCGAGGCTGTGAGGTAGAGGAAATAATCCTGACTGTAATCGGGGGGGGGAAGAGGAGTGGAGCACGTGTTAGGGATAGTTTCAAAGCTTCGAAGGCTTTGTTTGCGATGGTATCCCATACAAACTCAAACCCCTTTTTGAGGAATCATGTAAATCTAAGAGTTATCTCGGCGTAGTTCGGGATGAAACGACAAAGAAAGTTTTCTTTCCCTTGCAAACTTTGTAACTGGCGAAGTGTAGAAGGAGGAGGAAGATTGAGAATCGCCTCGACCTTTAAAGGATCTACCTTGATCCCTTGACACAAAATAATAAAGCCTAGAAGTCGGCCGGATTCCACGTAGAAAACGCACTTGTGAGGATTCAAGCATATATGGTAAAACTGACAATGGATGAAAATGGCTCGGAGGTGGATTGGATGATCGAATCGATGCATGGAATGAGCGGGTAAGTCATCAAGATATCGTTGCACGATGTGCTTGATATCATGGAAGACATAAGACATAGCGCGTTGAAAAGTTGTGCCAACATTCTTTAGACCGAAAGAGAGTTTCCGATAGGCGAAAGTGCCCCAAGGACAAATGAAAGTGGTTTTGTGTTGATCCTCGGGAACAATATTGATTTGATTATATCTGAAGAAACCATCCATCAGGGAGAATATTTCACTTCCGGTGCAATCGTTGACAATCTGATCGATGAAAGGGGTAGGAAAGTTGTCTTTAGGACAAGCTTTGTTAATATCCCTATAATCAATGTATACGCGGATTGTTCCTTGTTTCTTGTCGATCAAGACAAGATTGGAAACCCAGTCAGTGAGGGCCACCGGGTAAATAAAGCCGGCTTTGAGAAGTTTCTCGACTTCAAGATTGATAGCAACGACTTTACGTGGGTGAACTGGATGAAGGCGTTGCTGGACGGGTTTAGCATCTGGGTATGTCTTAATCTCATGTATCACAATGTCAAGGTCGATACCCGGCATTTATTCATAGCTCCAGGCGAAGACGTCACAAAATTCTTTGAAAAGTGATGTGTAGGTGACGATTTCATCAGAGGAACATGAATCTCCGATATGCACATTTTCGACAATTCCAGGTTTGATGGATATGTCGAGGGAAATAGTGGGTGAGATATTGCTTAAGTTCCCTTCGGAAAACACATCATGTGTGGACTCGGGAACAGTTGAAATGACGACAACGGTCGATGAGGTCGAGATTCGTTGGTAGTTCTCGATGGTGTGTTGCTCTAGGAAGAGGATGGAACAGTGATGTCCATTGTTCCAAGGGGTGTCTTCAATGACATACATAATCATATCATCTATGGGAAAAATGATCTGGAAAGGATCTGGAGATAAATCACCAAGAGAGAGGGTAGAAGGGGTTGCCGATTGAATGGCCTGATAGGCAGATTCGACCGGACTCAAAGGCATTGTGTTTTTGTAACGAAGATGATCGCCAGGGTCGGGTACCATCCATGGGTCGTGAGATGTAGGGGTTTCATGAATCGAGGTGGAGATCATGTTGATTGAAGCGACAGACGAGTGTGGAACATCGGGTGGTGGAATGGGGAAAGTACCCATTAACGAAGAGTCTTTGAAAATACCTACACTGACGTTCTCATAACCGGGGGGGGTTTGCAATAAACGATATGTAGCCAGTATGCGTATCTGAGTTAAATAAGGCTAATTGGTCGATGGTAATGACCTTTCCTTGATGTGGGAAATGTACAACATGAAAAAGAGTCGACACAAATGCGTGCATGGAATCAATCCAGCTACGACCAAGCAAAAGATTGTAATCAAGAGGAGCGTCAAAGACTTCCACTTTGACTTGGACCATTTTGCCTTCTAGCGTGATTGGCAATGAAGGAAGGAAACCATAGGGCTTAAAACTAGATCCATTGAAGGCTTTGAGGGTGTTATGGGATTCATTCAAAGAGGGAGAGCCGATGGCTTTCTAGCAGGTAACAAACATGACACATGTCGAGGCACCCTCGTCGATAACGGTTCGACAATTTTTTTTGTCAAAGACAATCACTTGGATTTGTAATGCAATTTGAGAGGGTAACCTTGGAATTTAGTATTCCAAGTAAAAAATTATTAAATTCGTTTCCATCGGGTCTATTCCACCGATAGCTTTTAACAGTGCCTTCCGTTGTGTAGGACAACTTTGAAGGACTTCGAGGGATAACATTGCGGAAGGTGTTTGGGCTAGGTCTTCAACAATGTTGTAGTTCTAGGCAACACAAGCATGAGGATTGAAAGCCGATTTCCGAATGATGCCCTTTGGAGGGGGGCGAAGAACTTTGTCAAGGCTCGGTCACTCGAGATGAAGAGGACCATTGGTAGGTGGAGTCACGGGAGAGGGTTGGACCAATGAAGGAGGTATATCATCAACCTTCTCTTTCGAGGGAGAATAATCTTTGGCTCTAGTGGTAAGTGCGATGTCATTCTTCTTTGAATCGCCAGTACACATAAATACATAGGATGTAGTGGAAGGGGAAGATTTGTCATGAATGACCAATTGGGCCTGTTGTTGAGAGGGGAAGGGTTGGGATAAAACGGCGGTAGTGGGTGGTTTTGGGGCTCCTTGAAGGAACTTAGTAACCTCGACGCATCGTGGACAATCCTTCGTGTAGTGATCATCACCACAGGTAAGCCAAGGGTATCGAGGTTTTCACTTATCCCTATCGTCAACAGACAGAGTTTTGGGTTTCTCTACTTGTGAAGTATTTTTGTCCTCCTTATTCTTACCCTTTCCCTTTCTGGATTTGTTTTTACCGGCTGGAGTAGATTGAACTGCATTTACCTCAGAAGTCTTGCTAGTGGGAGGGGTAGGAGACGGAGAATTTTGGACATTAGAAGAAGCGGGTTTGGGGTTGTTGCTTGAGGCAGAATGTGGTTGGGCATGGAAAGTGCCAATAACACTGTCGGCTGCATGAGAAGCAACTGGAGGAAGTGGAAGGACGAGGTGCATCAGGGAGTAAGTCGTAAAGAGTACCTGTTTGCGAGTAAATGAGGTCAAGGTATTAAGCACAACTTATGGCATGTTCTTCCGTGAAAACTCCACCCATGGTGATGTCACGACTGATGTCATTCACAAATGATTTTGTGAACCACTCTGCCAGCAACTGATCGAGAAGTTTGAGTTTGATGAGACGTCGTCTCTGTCACCACTCATGAATGTGATCGTATATATGAGTGGTTTTGTTTTGTTTGAAAGAACTCAAAATCTCGATCCTCGTTTCATAACGGATCAATAACTAGTAGTGGGTGAGGAAAGCCATAGCTAGGGTGTTGAAGTCGACAAAGAAACCTCACGGTAATTCTATATACCACTTTGTGACAGAACCTGTGAGAGTTCTTTGAAAAAGACGTAAACAAATAGAGTCATCCATCAAGGAGTTGGATGAGCACCAGAGGTGAAAAGTCATGACGTGATTGTTCGGGTCCTCTCCCGCTTTTCCATCGAATTTAGGGATGTCATATGGTAGCTTGGCTGGTATAGCGAGCCATTGGGGAGAGTGACTGATTGGATCATTTAAAATCCTTGACAGATCTGGGAGGTCCAAAGTGGCCAAGAAGGATAGATGTCTATTCACATGCGGGTACTGGTGGCTTTGAGGAGGGAGTCCCATCGGCAAACCAGTGGGACCATAAGCAGTCTTCATATAATGCGAAGACCCAGGCATATTTGGTGGTGGTTGTGGAGGAAAGTAGCTCATGGGATTGTATCCTTGAATAGGGACATGAGTTTGAGCATTCGAGCCCCAAATAGGATTGGACATACCTGGATATGGTTGGTCTATACTAGGGGATATAACGGATGTAGCTGGAAGTTGTTTCCCCCCAGTCGATTGAGGATTATGTTGTATCAAATGATTCCAATATTGGGCCAAGGATGGAGGTATGTTTTGTCCATAGAGTGGGGTCGGTGGGGGTTGTCCCCCAATTGGGGGTTGAGTTCCAATTGGGGGTTGTGTTCCAATTGGGATTTGTGTTCCAATAGGAATTTTCCCTACAAGGGGGGGTTGAGTCAAACCTCCTTGGTGAAATTTTCCACCAACAGGAATCTGGTAATTTGGTGTGAATGATGGGATGGTGCCACCGATAGAGGATTGAAAAAGTCCTCCAAAAGGGGGTTGAGGAAGTGTCGAAATGAAGCCGAGAGGAGAGTGCCCAGAAGAAGAGGGACCACCAGGAGTTCCAGATGGGGTTTGCATATGAGTGGGAATAGAAGCATTCAACGCACGGAATCCAGGTGGAAGCGTCGGGGTGACATTGGGCGAGAGTGGTGTGCCAATGGGGGCTTGACTAGCCACTGCAATCCTGGTGTGAATACTCATAGTATCTGTGTAATGGGCCATTTCTAAAGGGATGGTCAAGATGTGGTCATCTCGTGGAGCTTCTGTACCAGGAAAATAATAAGCAGTAGTAAAAGGTACTACATCTTGGTCAGAGGTTTCGGGGAACGCAGGTGAGACGGTGATTTCAACGCCTAATTCTGAACCAAAGAGATCTCGTCTAAAAATGCCAGCAGACCAAAAAGGATCTTGGCCTTCCAGTCCTAGAAAAGGTCCAGTCGATGATCTAGAAGACACAACAACTAAATCTCCAGAAGAATTCACTCGCATAATACGTCTCTCAGAATCAGGGTGAAGTCGAAAGTCCTCTCGGGAATTGGTAATTCAAAACCATTCTAGAGAGTCAGTTCTTTCCACTTGTGGAGTGGTGACATCTTGGACTTCACTCTGTTGAGGAGAGCCCTCTCGTGAGATTGTAGGCAGAGGTTGAGAACCTTCCAAATTTTCTGGAGGTAAGCCTTCCATTCTACGTGAACAACGTGGAGGGTCTATTGTGAACGAGTTACAAGCTTACGAAGAAAGTCCTATGGTCAACTTGGGTAAGAAAACAACATGCGCTAGTAAAAAATCTAAGAAACAACACCAAGCAAACAAGACCTTCTAATTCTGAAGTCACTAGTTGGTGATGAAATCCAACGTCGCAACAACGAGACGAGAAGGGGTTGGGCTAGGGTGGAAAAGTTACGTTGAAAACATTCTTAACGGACTTACACCCTGGTGCAAGCTCCCACACATAATCGTGGGTATACCCTCTAAGGATCCCAAGTGAGTTTGGCCAACGTCGATTCCAGGTACCGTGAAGACTTGCCCCTTCACAGTCACCTTGTGTAAGACCCTAAAAAGATAGGCCACTAAGGTTACCACTGACAACAATAAAGCCTGGGGGGACATTCGACAGTCTGATCCACATGCAAGGGCGGGGTATCTAGCCTGAAATCAACTCGAGAGGATTCCATTCATCATTGTGGGTATACCTCCAAGTGATCCCCATAATACATGAAATATCTACACCGATATCAACAAAGCAGGGTGAGTAACTCTGTTAATATCAATGCGACACTCCTTAACACAAGATGCTATTGTGTGTTTTGTACTTTGGAGAGTGTATCTCTCTGCCTATTCCAAAGCACCAGGCTAGCTAATTGTTGGTGTAATAGAGTCCTAGAAAAGAGTTACTAGTTAAATTTTAAAATTGCGCAATGTTATTAAAGGTTGTTGTTACTCAAGGGAAACGGAGATGAAACCAATGTTGCGTGAGACTCTGACCCAACAATGCATAGATAAGAATGAAATATATCAATTTTCGTTCGATGAATCCTATGTATGGGAGGGAAAGAGAAGTTTTCTGGAACAATCTTGAACTACGATATGCAATCTCCTTTAAAATGCAATCTCAACGAATCATGTAACAATGACAATTCTCTATTTGTTCTATTTCAATGATTGATTTCCAATATTTTCAAAACAAAAATGTTTTTAAAAAGAAAAATGTTTTTTTTACTTTTCAAAAAAATCTACACCATGGTGGTGAAAGTAAGGAAAACCAATAACTAATGAACAAACAATAAATTAAACCCAAACCAATATTTCAATGGAAACAAAAATGACAAACAGACAAGACTAGTCTTTTCAATTGCATAAGAACAATGACCTTCCAAGTAATGAGAAAATGAGAAAGACAAACAATCCCAACTTTCAAACCGATCACCGGCTCCTGACCAAACAAGTACTTAGATTCCAGGATCAGAGAGTATATCCTTGCTAAGAAAATTCAATAGATGAGAGTTGAGAAAAAGATGGACAAGAAGAGCCTTTGATTTTCGAAGACTGATCGCGCACAAAATCTGAAGTCAAGAAACAATCAACCAGTGGTCAAAGAATTTCTTTTCAGACACTTATGCAGATCTAGACATCTGAACATACCAAAGCTTTAAATCCAAAAATTTTAAAAATGGGTTCGCAGGCTATCAGTAATGTACAGTGCGAGAATGGAGCATTCTCGCAGGCTAGCTTCAAGAAGGGTGCGAGAACCTCGCACTGGACTGAAAGGAAGGATGCGAACTCAAGGGATTGTCACGGGCCACTGTGGGGTTCAATGCGAGAAGGCCTGAAACTAGGCAAAATTTTGGAAAAAGACAAAAAATTTGAAGGGACTTCTAGACCCAGAGAGTCTATCAAGGTCTCCTGAAGACTCAGAGACTGATAGAAATGAAGAAAGGTAAGGCAAGAGAAAATGGCCAAGGAAAAACACCAAAAAACACTAAAAAATGGGTTGCATCCCCAGTGGAGTTGCCAATTTTGTTATCGGACTAATCGATAAGTGCAGACACTAACAGATCTCCCTAGATCCACCTGGATCTAGAACAAAATGGGACAGGACATGACTCTTTCCCTAAGTTACAACCATTGAATTAACTAGTAAGGAGGAACAAGTAACATACCTTTGTATCACTTCCTAGGGTCTTTGTTGCTCCTGCTTCACTCCGCTGCTCTAGTGAGGTCAAGACCAAGACAACACAAACCAGCCAAAGTGAAGATAGCAAAATGTATTCAATCGTCAACTTATGTGTATGATCAAGGAATTACACAATAAAGTAAGAATGACTTTACGGGAAAAGGACATGTCGTTGTATCATATTAATCAAAAGTAGAAGATACAAACTGATCGCCTTGATGTCGCAAGCTTCCTTTCGGTGACTCTTGGTTCCAACACACACACTTTCTCTGTCCTTGCATGAAGAAGATCCAATTCCTCTTGATAGACCTACTAGAGTCTCCAAGCTTCTGTTCAAGCTGGGTTCTTCACACAATTCCTTCACCAATTCTCCAATTAATCTTGCTTAACCTTTTCCATGAGAATCCTATCAATATATAGGAGAGGATGAGATGGTTACATGAATGAGAATGATCCCACCAAATCAGGGAAACCAGTAAAATGATAACCATTTGAATGCCAACCCATTTTCTAGAAGATTCCCTTCTATAACCCTCAAGACTTCATCTTTTTTCCAAGCTTGAAAACAAGTTCGCACCCTATGTATAGAGCACAGTGCAAGAAGTTTGCACCCTATGTATAGAGAACAATGCGAGAAGTTCGCACCCTAGCTGAAGGTGGCCTGCGAGAATGGGTTATTATCGCACCCTAGGCTATAAGCAGCCTGTGAACTCACTTTGAAAATATGTTTTCTGGAAGGAGATAAATGCCACTTTTCTCAGAAGAAAGTTCTTGTTGGGAACCTGAGTACACCATTGTTAATACATCACCAAGATGACCAAAATCATGTGTAACAGTGGCTTGGGAAAGTCAAGGTCCAAGACATTAGACTTAAACCATGGGTACAACCAAGGATGTCATTGGAAAGGTATGGTTGGATTTGAGTTCCTTCATTTACTAAGTGTTGTAGTGAGTTATTTGAACGAAAGTGGGATGAATTGGTGGTTCAAGTGTAATATGTTTCCATGGTGAAAAGTGAAAGACTTGAGGTTGAATCAAGTTGTGAAAATTTGAAGAAGGCATGTAGCAGTTTGGGATGTCTTGATTTAGGTGAATGTGTGGATATATTTGGGAAACCTATTTGGATGAATACTATAGTGGATTTAGGAAGATTTGGATGTAGTTATGGAGGTATCTTGAGGAAGGTGCCTAACTCTTGGATGAGGCACCTTGGTGCCTTAGCTAGATTTGTTGGGTCATGCAATGATATGAAAACCATGATGACAGTGCCAAATTTCGGATGCTTGTAGGACGTGCAAGGAAGTTCTTTTCTAAAATATGGATGGATTCAATAGAGAAGTCGACCAATAATTGTTGGTAGTCAACCTGAATGGGAAAAATGCAGACCAAGTGACTTGGGTGGTTTTCTCTCACCTTTGGTATGGGACATTGGATGAGGAAAAGCGCACCTCAATGACTTACGGATGATTGTGAAATGACTTAGAGATCTGGGAGGGTCATTGGTTAAGGTTGGCAGAAGTATTGGTTAGAAAATGCCTAAGGCATGAAATTTCTTTGAAGTGACTCATTTTACTTGGAGCACTTTGGACAATTCGTTGGGATGTTTGAGGAGTGTAGGATTTTTGGACACACTCATTGCAGATGTTGAGTTGTAGAGAGGTGACTTGATGAAAGGAGACAAGTTAAAGACTTGTCTTCATTTGGAGGATTGTGCGGACATACAGATTGCAGCATGAAGATATTACTTGGACATGGGAATTTCTCTTGCTTTGGGGCAGCATGGTTGAGGGTGAATCCTAACCATTCCAAGGCATACCGAGGTAGATCTAGCAGCATGGACGAGTGATGAAATAGTGGGGAAAAGAAAGTATGGGAGTGCAATTATTGGTGTGGATTGGATAAATGTTCCATGAGGGTGTGCAGTCTCAAGGAATGTGACGGTTGGACTGGCCATTCAACTAGTTCACAACTTGGGAGAGAAAAACAACATGACAAGGGAGTAGAGAGTACATATACACCTGTAGGTTCGAAGTGCAACACTTATAAATTATGGAATATCTCCTTGACGAAGATCAAACGATGGAAACAACAATGAGGCAAGGGTGAACACTTTCCATTGTCTTTGGAGTTGGATGGAGTGATAGAGATGCAAACAAAAAAGACCAAGTCCAAGCATGGAGATGCACATTTCAAGAACTAGATGCAATAGTTTGACTACTTACCCAATCGGTGCATGACTTGATGCTAGCATTGTGTGGAGACATGACAAAGTTGGTTGAAGTATGGATGTAGTAGAAAGTTCACAAGAGTTCAACACTTAGACATTTTTGGATTTTTCATAGAGGTTGCAATAATAGTTGAGGCAGTAGCAGCAGTAAAAAAATGAAGAGTGATCATCACAACAAGACAATGGGAACATGGGAATTTCACACAAAGTTGGAGAAGAAACATATTTCCATTATAAAGGAAAAATTGGTTGCACACAACTTTGGACAGAGGATAGTGTGGATGGTTACACAGGTTGTGGATGATTGCAGCACGAGTTGGAAACTTGGGGTTTCCACTTTGAAAGGAAAATTGGGGTTTCCACTTTGACAAAAAATTGGGGTTTCCAGTTGGCATGAAACTTGGGGTTTCCAACATACTTAGTTGCGATGGGGGCATGAGTTCGGGTAGATACTTGGAGATCACATATTTTGTGGACGTTGTTGGGGATAGAAACAACTTGAGGTGGGGGAGGATGTAAGGTCTTCGGTTAGAAGTTCATAGAGACCGTCACCCAAGTCCTCAAGGAGACAGGAGTTGGGTTTACTCCAGCACTAAAGGATCACATTGGTTGGGAAAGTGGACTCCTTGGATGCATGAAAATGCCAAGGGTCTTGACCAAGCATGCAAAAACCAATATAAGGGGTGCACCAAATAGGTTTTCGGGTGTGTAAACATGAGGAGAAAACCAAGGTTGGGGGGTTTTGGTCCCAAGGGACACGATGGTTGATGATCACATGGGTTCATTTGTGTGCACTGGGTCCAAAAAGGTGCATGACAGTTCATTTGGGCATGTTGGTCCGCGAAGGGACGTGACACACCCAAAGAACACAACGATTTGTGATGGTAACCTTTGTATTCCATATAAGATAAAAATGGTGCATAGCCAAGGAAAGAATATTTTCACAACAAGGAGAGAAATATCAACTCTACGATTTTGAGGCATACTTGGATGAAGAGGGGAAAGCTCCCTTAATGAGCCAAGTCACTCCACATGGGAGGACTTGTGCTTCTTTGAGGTAATTATGTGGATACAGTTGGGGCAAACTTACTTTTCATCGAGTTTGGGAAAGTCTTGTCACAGGTTTGTGTGTGCCAACTATAAGACAAAACCATAGGTCTGGGTGAAGTCTTACTGAAAAGAGACGATGAGTCTGTGGTGGATGCACGTTTGGGGTGCTCCGCAGGAGTTGCAAAAGTTGTTGCGTCGGACGAGTCTTGGTGTGAAAAATATGTGTATGAGTGTCTTGATGATGTGAGGCGAGTCATGCGACTCTTCCCAAGTTGTAAACTGAGCCAGTAGTGCTCGTATTGTAATTTTTTCACCATAATAAGACGTAACTGGGTATTAGGCATGTTTTTTTCCACTTGCACTATATTTTTGTGTCTCTTGTTTATTTCACAAGTGTTCTTTTCGTTTCATGGATGTATGCTTAAATGACTCTTCTAAGATTGTTAACAAATTGTCTAAGTGTACAAGAGAGTTACACTAGAGTAGGAATGTGACTCGCTTGTAGCCTAGAATGGAGAATGGGTATGCTTTAGGTGAAGAGGCATAGTTCGAATGAAGTATCCATGGTGTTGCAAGAAACCAAGTGAGAAACATCATGGTGTCGCATGCCCTCAAGATATGCACAATCACAAGATTTGGGCAAATACACTGTGGGAACGTGACATTTCACATTTCCTCATCAATTAAACTGCACACTTATATATATATATATATATGTTACATTTTCTATATATCATAATTCTAAAATATATGTCTTTTGTTTTAATATCAATCTTCAAAACAAATTATATAGTACATTAAAATTCAAATACTAAAAATAATAACAAGTGTTGCATGGCAGCGTAGTCCCTGCCGGGTTGGAATGGGAATAAATGTGACCGAGTACAGACATGTGGGAAGCAAGGTGAAGTACATGTGGTAGCCATGCAGAATTTAGTATTCCCGAATTAGTTTTCTTTGAAATTTATCAAAAAATAATAATGTCTGATACCGACAATGTAGCATACAATAGAATAGTAACAACGTCGTGCAACAAAGGCATTCCTGAATTATTTTTCTTTGACAAATTTTTTTTAGCATACAACAGAACACAAAAACTCTAGCATTCCTGAATTAGTTTTCTTTGAAACAAAAAACATACAATAGAATAGTAAAAACGTCTTGCAACAAAGGCATTCCCGAATCAGTTTTCTTTGAAATTTATCAAAAATTAATAATGTTTGTTACATATTTCTGGAAATTTAAATGCGTTTGTCATATAGACTGGGATTGGGGCTCCCGTGGACCATAAAAATAAATAAGTACAAAATTAGGAATGTCGAAAGAAGAAGTGCGTGACTATAGAGATGAAGACCTGAAAAGAAGAAATTGGAAGTTATGAGTGTTTGGTTACAGTTTTCTATTTAAAGAGGTAATAACTGGATTGATAAAGAAAACAAGATGACAGTATAGACTTAAACTGGATTGATAAAGAAAATAAGATGACAGTATAGACTTACTATGAAGCCGATGCTCTTTTGTTGTTGTCGTCGATGGTCAGTGGAATCGTGTCGACCGATTGTTTCCCTTCCTGGATGAGGTTGTCCATTCTGTGTTGGAACCATTCTTCAATGTAGCTTCTCATGGGGGCCATGTTTATTTCATCCCAGATTTCTATGTCGTAAAGGTCATTTTCTAATTTCCTTAGATCTATTGAAATACTATGCAGACTTTGTTAAATTTCTTGATTGTGTGTCGAATAGTCGAGTACCCAACACTCGAGCTCATCTACACGATGTTCAACTATGTCATAAAAAATTTCGAAAGACAACCCCTTTAAAATATCAAGTTGTTCATGGAAGGCTTCTTTGGTCATTGACAAGGATTTGAGAATTGAGTTTGGGTCTTGAACCTCGTTTGTACTTTCGGCTAAGTCTATTTGGATCAGGCTTGTGAATAAGTCTTCCTTTTCTGATATGGCTTGTTTACATGATTCGATAATGAGCTGCAGGTTCTTAACTTTCTTTTGCCAGCATGCTTTTATTTATTTGGTCCACTTTGGGGAGGGGATATTCTCTTGTCTTCTTTTTAGTCCCGAGGTGTTGACGGCATGGTTGGAAAAAGGGGTCAACACCTAATCACATAAATGTTGATCATTTTTTAAATTCGCCTCTAAATGTTCGAGCAAATCATTTTCCCTCTTTCAGAAGGAAACTATATTTTGTGATGTTTCCCAGGCCTAAGTAACTAGTTTCATTATTTTCTTGATGTTATTCTCTACAAGGGATCTAGAGAATGCAAGGAGGGTAGAGGATACTTTCATCTTGGCTGCAGTGGTAGCAGACACATTTTTTGCTAAAGAACTGGAAAATTCTAGGGTGGCAATGAAAGCCTCTTCAAATTCCTTGAGGCGGTCTTTCAGTCTCGCATTTTCTGCTTCAATTCCTCCAATGGAATCATGAATAGCATCACCGGTTACGCGGTGAAATAGGGAGATTTGGGACGGGTGCATTTTCCTAAATTTATTCTCTGTGCGAGATTTTCCTTTCCTATTAGTTACATATCTCTTTTCAATGACCATATTTTTAGATTGGTTGTCAAAAACAACGCTCTAGAATACGAAGGATTCATCTTTGTCAAAAAATTTGGTCTCATCTATTTCCACTGCGGACGACCCAATTTTGTGCATGTGTTCAGTTTCAATTACAAGTTGCACCTGTTCACTTTCAATTTCAAGTTCGTCCGCTTAGCCTGCATTGTTTTTTCTCTTCTTGGTCAGTGGAATTTTGTGATAACTATCAATTTTTATATGAGGAGGGTTCTTATCTCCTCCTCTGTTCAAAGATTTTTGGGTTTATTCTTTATTGGGGTGGGTCGTTGAAGCGATGCTCCGTGATGTCGTTCTCTTGGGAGTGTTGGTAGGGGACTAGGAACTCTTATCACTGGATACTTTTCCCTGTTGTCTGTACAATTCAGTCACACTTTGCAATGTCTCTGCGTCGCAATCGCCAGAAGAAAGATTGTTGTCGTCACTATCACTGTCCTCGGTCAGGTATCTATGGATAAAAGAGTTGCTAAATCCAATTACCAGTAAATGTTCTCTAAAAATCCCATTAGGGTCGAACCCTTTTAGCCTTTCAGCATACATTAGGTTCTTCTTGAAATGGCCAGAAAATTCATCAATCTTGTTGACGTTTCTACACACGAGGTCCCTGACTTTCCAGGGCAGAGGAATGATCTATTTTTTTTTCTTGTCATGGAAAAAATGCAACCAGTGGTTGTATTTCCTTTGTATTTATGAAACAAACATCTTTTTCGTGATGTGGCATGGAAGGAAATAAGGATTTTCCTTAGAGCCAAAGACCATTAGTACACTATGATTTTCCTTTTGTTCAAGTGTGCCCTTCCTGTTCAAAAACTTGGTTTCCTGGCCAGACATCTGCGGATCATCCTTCCCTAACAATAAATCTTTGAAAAATGAGACAAAGCCATTAAAAACTTCATAAAAACAATAGGATGCCTTGTGCCTCCACAGGGCCTGGTACCGGAATGTTACTAGGTCGAATCCACAACTTATTTTCTTGGAAAGAGAAAGTTTTGGAAATGGACAACAATGCACTATTGCGATAATCAAGTAGGATGGCATATAAAATTTATTCGATTCTTTGAATCGTGACAACTAGGAACAGATATCAATGGAAATTAGCTTCCCCCAATAGAAAATGAATTGTTCCTTGACTATGAGGTACAAAATATAAATAATTATATGGGAAATGCTTGTCATGGATGCCTGTCCCATTATTCTTGTAAACAACCAAGCAATTTCCCGGAATGGATTTCTAAAGGAACTTACCTGCAACTTTTTGATATCTTCAGGAAATGTCGTCGGGTCTTCAAAGAACTCAACTAAGATGTCCAACCCATTATCATGTTTTTCTAGGAACTCCTTGCAGTCTTGTCCTCTGAAGGTCAATGTTGGCTCCGACAATTTTAACATCTTGCAGAAGACCTGAGGTGATAAAGAAATGGTAGAATGGTCACGCAGTGGAATAATTATTTGGCTTGGAATATATTTTCGATGCACCAAGAGACCACCTCCTTACAGTCAAAAACCTCATGGATGCAACCTTCACAAACGATTCTAGAGGTCCAAATCACTTTGTTCTGGGTGGAACAGGATGAATAGTAAAAGTATGCCCTGGACCACTAAAAGTTCTCGTCCTGATGTCCGAAGATATTTATCGTATCTCTACAAAATTGTTGTCGACATGTTTCCATAATTCTACAAGAACATTTGTTTTCTCTAGACGATGAATGAAGTGAAAAATTGGAAGGGATAATATAACACTATGCAAATCTTGGTCCAATGCATGTGAATGGGAGATCTCCTCAAGATTTTCATTCATTAATGACAATTTCGACGGTTGTTGCATGATGCGTTGCTAACATTAAACACTAGTAATTGCATACATAGAAATGAGAACATGGAGGATACGACAATGATAAATTAAGCATTGTAGATATATTGAACGGGTCAACGCGATGATGCATGTTTGAGATGAAAAATCGAAAAGGACAATATAACTCTCCGCAGATCTTGGTTTAATGCGTAATAATGGGAGATATCCTCGAGCGTTTCGCTCACTAATGAAAATTTTTATGGCTCCTGCATGGTCATCTCTTAGCATGAAAGGTTTCTAATTGCATACTAAGAAAGAAGTACGAAGGTCGCGGGGACGGGAAAAAGCATCTTCAAAATAGGGTTACAAGGTACAACCGTTGGAGGTGAGGGAACGAGGGTCAAATTGTATGTGTCGGAACTTTTTGAGTGCAATACATGTAACACCGAAGAGGGTATGATAGGAAAGTCCAGAGGGAAATTTGTATATCACTAGTAAGATCATAACTAATGTATATCAGGAAGGACAAGAAGTTAGTGGGGATGTAAGGCAGTGGCATATACTTTGAAACATTTGTGAGCCATGGTAGAGTGAAGCATGCGAGTTTGAGAAGTCCGCAGTGGAATTGTAGATCACGGAAGTTTTGAGTGCATGATGTATATCATGAAACAAGAAGCATCAAAGTTCAAAAGCACCAACCCGGAAACCGCGACCATTAAATTGGCTAAGTATGGAAAGGAACAGTGGTCGGTCAGATTCGTCATGTAAGGATATAGATGGAGATGAAGATATGTCAGCCCGCCAATGCTGGAACCGCGATCATAGAAAGGAGACTAAGTATATAATCACAAAGTGATAATACATGGGAAGAAGAAAATGGAAAAAGGACTAAGGCGTCCGCAGTGGAATTGTAAATCACGGTATTTTTGAGTACAATATGTATATCACGGAACAAGAAGCAACAAAGTTTGAATGCGCCAACCTGAAATGGTGAATAATCAGTGGAGATTTCGTGAAGTCATCAACACAAGGATCCAAAATAGGCTGACCAAGTCTCCCTAGAAGACGTGAGGCCCCGATGGTCAAATTGTATCGCTTCAAACATTTGAATGCATAATCTGTAACATGGAAGAGGGGATGATGTCGGAACCTGGTAGTCAATTTGTATATTGTGGAGGGTCAGATGTCAACTGTTTCGTACCAGTGTGTGCATTTGTCACTAGTAAGAGCATAAACAATGTATATTAGGAAGGACAAGAAGTTAGTGGGGATGGAAGGAAACAATAGATACTTTGAAACATTTATGAATCATCCTAGGGTAAAGATTGTGAGTTCGAGGAGTCTGCAGTGGAATTGTAGATCAAGAAAGTTTTGAGTGCAAGATGTACATCATGGAACAAGAAGCAAGAGAGTTCGAAACTGCCAACTTGGAAACCGCGGCCATAAAATTGGCTAAGTATGGAAAGCAACAGTAGTTGGTCGGATTCGTCATGTGAGAATATATATGGAGATAATATATGTCAGACCGCCAATGCTAGAACCTGCAATCATAGAAAGGAGACTAAGTATATAACCAGAAAGCGATAATACATGGGAAGAAGAAAAGGGAAAAAGGGCTAAGGAGTCTGCGGTGGAATTGTAGATCATGAAATTTTTTAGTACAAGATGTATATCATGGAACAAGAAGCAGTAAAGTTCGAAAGAGTAAACCCAAAACAGTGACTAAGAATTGGAGATTTCCTGAATGCGTCAACATGAGGATCCAAAATAAGGTGACAAGGCTTCCCTAGAAGACGTGAGGCCCCGATGGTCAAATTGTATCGCTCTAAACATTTGAATGCATAATCTGTAAGATGGAAGAGGGGACGATGTCAAACCCCGGTAGTCAATTTGTATATTACGAAGGGCCAGATGCCAGTTGTTTCATGCCAGTGTGTTCAATTGTCACTAGTAAGAGCACAAGCAATGTATATTATGAATGATAGGAAGTTACTGGGGATAGAAGGCAGCGACAGATACTTCGAAACATTTGTGAACCATGGTAGAGTGAATCTTGCGAGTTTGAGGAGTCTACAGTGGAATTGTAGATCATGAAAGTTTTGAGTGCAAGATGTATATCATGGAACCAGAAGAAGCAGAGTTCAAAAGCGCCAAACCGACAAGCGCAGCCATAAAATTGGTTATGGAAAGGAACAGTTTGGTCAGATTCGTCATGTGAGGATATATATGGAAATGAAGATATGTCATCCCACCAACGCTGGAACCCATGATCATAGAAAGACCACTAAGTACATAACCAGAAGGCGATAACACACAAGAATAAGAAAAGGGAAAAAGGGCTAAGTGTGCAGTGGAATTGTAGATAACACAAATTTTGAGTGAAAGATGTATATCATGAAACAAGAATGAGAATATTTTGAAAGAACCAACCCAAAATAGTGTCTAAGAATTGGACATTTCATGAACTCGTCAACACGAGGATCCAAAACAGGCTGACAAGGTCTCTCTAGAAGATGTGAGGCCCCGACGTTCAAATTGTATCGCTTGGAACATTTGAATGCATAATCTATAACATGGAAGAGAAGACGATGTCAGAATCCGGTAGTCAATTTGTATATTGCGGATGGTCTGATGCCAATTGTTTCGTACCAGTGTGTCCAGTTGTCACTAGTAAGAGCATATCTAATGTATATTAGGAAGGACAAGAAGTTAGTGGGGATGGAAGGCAGTGACAGATACTTTGAAACATTTGTGAGAAGTGGTAGAGTGAAGCTTGTGATTCGAGGAGTCGACGGTGGAATTGTAGATCACCGAATTTTTGAGTGCACGATGTATATGATGGAACAAGAAGCAGCAGAGTTTGAAAGTGCCAACCGAAAACCGCGATGATAAAAGTGGCTAAGTATGGAAAGGAACAACAGTGGGAGGGATTCGTCATGTGAGGATATAGCCAAAGATGGATATATGTCATCCCACCAATGTTGGAAGCCGCGATCATAGAAATGCCACTAAGTAAATAACCAAAAAGTGATAATACACGAGAAGAAGAAAAGGGAAAAAAGACTAAGGAGTCTGTGGTGGAATTGTAGATCAAGGAAATTTTGAGAGCAAGATGTATATCATGGAACAAGAAGCAGCAAAGATTGAAAGCACGAACCCAACAACCACGGGCATAAAATTGGCTAAGTATGGATAAAATTGGCTAAGTTGTCACTAGTAAAAGAATAACTAATGTATATTAGGAAGGACAGGAAGTTAGTGGGGATGGAAGGAAGAGACAGATACTTTGAAACATTTGTGAGTTGTGGTAGAGTGAATCTTGGGAGTTAGAGGAGTCAGTGTTAGAATTGTAGATCACAGAAGTTTTGAGTGCACGATGTATATCACGGAACAAGAAGCAGTAGAGTTCTAAAGCGCCAACCCAGCAACCGCGAATATAAAATTGGCTAAGTATGGAAAGGAACAATGGTGGGTGGGATTCGTCATGTGAGGATATAGACAGAGATGGAGATATGTGAACCCACCAATGCTGGAAGTCGCGATCATAGAAAGGCCACTAAGTAAATAAACAGAAAGCGATAATAGACAGGAAGAAGAAAAGGGAAAAAGGACTAAGGAGTCTGCGGTGGAATTGTAGATCTCGGAAATTTTGAGTGCAAGATGTATATCACGGAATAAGAAGCAGTAGAGCTCGAAAGAGCCAACCTGACAATTGTGAGCATAAAATTGGCTAAGTATGGAAAGGAATAGTGGTCGGTTGGATTTGTCATGTGAGGATATAGATGGAGATGTTGTGATTATAGAAAGGCGACTAGGCATATAACTAGAAAAAGATAATACACGGGAAGAAGACAAGGGAAAAAGGGCTAAGTATCTAACAGAAGAACATCCATTGTTCGTTTATTAATGCAAATCCTTTCAAACTCCTGTTGAGTTCTCACTAGTAAAGGCATAAATTGCATATCACGGAAGTTCTTTGGGTGCAAGATGTATATGTCGGAACAGGGGACATAAGTGTTGGATACCGCGAATAGAGAACATAATTATGGATACCACAAATCACTTAACAAGAAGCATCAGAGTTTGAAAGCGCCAACTAGGTAACCACGACCACAAAATTGGCTAAGTATGGAAAGGAACAACGGTCGGTCAGATTCGTCATGTGAGGATATAGACGAAGATGAAGATATGTCAGCCCGCCAACACTGGAACCCACAATCATAGAAAGGCGACTAAGTAAATAACCAGAAAGAGATAATACACGAGAAGAAGAAAAGGGAAAAAGGACTAAGGATTCCACAGTGGAATTGTAGATCATGAAATACTTGAGTGCAAGATGTATATCACAGAACAAGAAGCAACAAAGTTCGAAAACTCCAACCTGAAAATCGTGGGCATAAAATTGGCTAAGTATGAAAAGGAACAGTGGTCGGTCGGATTCGTCATGTGAGGATATAGATGGAGATGAAGATATGTCAACACACCAAGGTTGGAACCCACGATCATAGAAATCCAACTAAGTATATAACTAGAAACCGATAATACACAGAAAGAAGACAAGGGAAGAAGGGCTAAGTATCTCACAGAAGAACATCTATCATTTGCTTATTAATGAAAATCCTTTCGAACCCCTGCTGAGGTATCACTAGTACAAGCATAAATTGTAGATCACATAAGTTCTTTCGTTGCAAGAAGTATATGATGGAACATGGGACATAGGTGTTGAATACTGCAAACATGGGACCCAGTGAACATATAATTGGCCGGAACATGGGACATAGGTGTTGGATACTGCAAACCTGGGACCCGATGATCAGATAATTGGCTAAGTATTGAAAGGGACCACGGTCATTCGGGCTCATGGTGTGAATATATACATAAAGAGTTGCCAATTTGTGAATCCATGAGGCAGTGATCATATAGATGCGACTAACTATAGAATGACAAAGGGATAATAGAGGTGGAGGGGGGAGAGGAGAATTAAGAGTTTTTACACATTCCTGCGGAGAAATTGTATATTGTGGAACTCCAGGCATTGTTTGCAACTCATGGAAAATTCAAAGCACAATTTTGAGGTCGTCAATTCAGGAACCTGCAATCGAAAAAGTGTGCAAGTATGGAACACGGAAATTCTCGCTGAGACTTGATTTCGCTAATATATTGAAATTTGTAGTAGCTTTTCCATTAACTGGCAAGATCTTCTTTGCATGTTTCTGGACAAGTTCTGTAGGGATGGTTGGTTGTCGATACTTTTGCTTATTAATGACAATTTTTATGGTTATTGTATGATGTTGTTTTAGTATTAAACCTTTTGTGTTGCATATCTGGAAAAAAGTAGGAGGATGGGTAGAACAAGAAACAATGACTAGGAGTTGGATTTTTCATGGACCCAACAACACGAGGATCCAAAATAGGGTGACAAGGTTTCGCCAGAAGACACAAGGCCCAGACGACCAAATTGTATATCTCGGAACATTTGAATGCATAATGTGTAACATGGAAGAGGGGACGATGTCAGAGTCTGGTAGTCAATTTGTATATGGTGGAGGAACGAGTGCCAATTCTTTCATACCAATGTGTCCAGTTGTCACTAGTAAGAGCACAGTTAATGTATATCAGGAAGCACGGGAAGTTGGTGGGGATGGAAGGCAGCGACAGATACTTTGAATGAAGTTAATGTATACGAGGAATGCACAATGGAATTGTAGATCACAAATGTTTTGAGTGAAAGATGTATATCACTGAACAAAAATCAATCGAGTTTGTAAGCATGAACCTGACAACCGTGGCCATAAAATTGGCTAAGTATGGAAAGGAACAACAGTTGGTCAGATTCGTCATGTGAGTATATAGATGGATATGAAGACATGTCAGACCGCCAACCCTGGAACTGAATATCATAGAAATGAAACTAAGTATATATCCATAAAGCGATAACGAATGGAAAGAAGAAAAGGCGAGTTCGTATGCGCCAAGACGGAAACCCCAGCCATAAAATTGACTAAGTATGGAAAGGAACAGTGGTCAGTCAGATTCGTCATTTCAAGATATACATCGAGATGAATATATGTCAGCCTACCAACCCTGCAATCCACGATCATAGTAAGACGACAAAGTATATAACCAAAAAGTGATAGAGGATGAAAAAAAGAAAAGGGGAAAAGAGTTAAGTATATGACAGTCGAAAACCATTTTTTCTATTTATTAATGCCAATGTTTTCGAACCCCTGTTGGGTTCTCACTAGTAAAAGCATAAACTATAGACCATGGAAGTTCTTTGGCTGCAAGATGTATATGACGAAACATGGGACATAGGTGTTGGATACCACGATAATTGGTTAAGTATTGGCCAAGCGAAAGTTTTGATATTCATTTCAATAATATTCATACTAATATGTATTAATGGATAAAGTTTGATATTTATTTGAATAGTATTCATACTAATATATAGTCATGGATTATTTATGTTTCAAATGCAAATCATCTCCCAATTTGCAGGATGCTCTTCAGTTCGCAAATTCCGTTGAAACCATGAAATGTTTTACTGCAAGATGTATATAACGCAACAAGAAGCAACATAGTTCTAAAGCGCCAACCCGGCAAATGTGGTCATAAGATTGGCTAAGTATGGAAAGGAACAATGGTTAGATGGATTCATCATGTGAGGATATAGATGGAGATGAAGATATGTAAGTCGACCAACCCTGGAACCCGTGATGATAGAAAGGAGACTAACTATATAACCAGAAAACGATAATGGACGGGAAGAAGAAAAGGGGAAAAGGGCTAAGTATCCCAGAGAAGAAAATCGACTGTTCCTTTATTAATGTCAAGATTTTCGAACCCTTGGTGATTTATCACTAGTTAAAGCATAAATTGCAGATCACGAAAGTTCTTTGGCTACAAGATGTATATGATGGAACATGGGACATAGTTGTTTCGAACCCCTGGTGAGTTATCACTAGTTAAATCATAAGTTGCAGATCACAGAAGTTCTTTGGTTGAAAGATGTATATGATGTAACAAGGGACATAGTTGTTGGATATCGCAAACCCGGGGCCCGGTGGCCAGAAGGTGAGTTATCATTAGTTAAAGGATAAATTGCAGATCACAGAATCTCTTTGGATGCAAGATGTATATGAAGGAATAGAGAACATAGTTGTTGAATACCGCAAACTTGGGACCTGGTGGCCAGATAATTGGCTAAGTTTTGGCTAAGAGGAAGTTTTCATATTTATTCCAATAGTAATCATATTAGTATATATGCACAGATATTATGAAATAGAAGAAGCTACAATATATGCAAGATATTGAACATGAACATGGAGTCAACACTTGAGTTGCCTTGTTGTAACTCATTAATTCATTCTATTTATGGGACCAAAAGAATGAAAGCAGGATGGGTCCTCCAATTTCTTTCTTTAAGTACAGGGTCGGCGCCACATAAGTATGGCCTATGACAAATTATTCTTTCATGTAAAATGTAAAACAAAAAGCATAGTAGCCTTTATTTTAATTGAAGTACTGGGTAGCAGAAAGAAAATCTTGTCGTCCATGTTTAACGACATGCGGGAAAAAAAGGTACAAAATAAAATGAAAAGCAATACCATAGATTGGAAAACACCATAAAAAAAACCGCAAATATTGTATATTCAAATAAGATGGGTTGCAAAATACAGCTGAGATTATTTTCCATAATGATTGTGATTTGACTTACTATCAACCAATAAAAAATATGTACAATGATGAAGATTGTTGACAGTTTTCTTAACAATCAAATCCTTTATTCGCAAAAAACAATTTGAATATCAATTTCAGGTCTTGGACTAAATTGGTGTTGCTAACTAGATCTATCCCAGTTTTTTGAATAGCTTGTCTCTTCTAGATATGGGTTGCTTGCATTGGTTGGTTATTCAACATTCCATTCTTTGTTAAGTATTAGTTTCCCTCTGGCATCGAAAACTTGGGGTTTAAGGTGCTTTCCTTGTAATGTTCCTGACCATTGACATCCGAGACAACTTAGAAATGTGATTTGGACCCAATTCAAAGTCGAGCGAGTTGTTTTATGTGACATCAGGTATGGGGCAAAAAAAAAATTCAAGTATGTTGTGACTGCTATTCTCCCTATATTTTATCATTTGATTGGTTGAAAATCGTACCTGAAGATTTGTATGTTGAAATTCTTTGTTTTATTACAGTAAATTAGAAGGAACGTCCAAGCCAGCTGCAAAATGTTCTTATGTTGAAGTACATGACTTCTTCCGGAAGCACAGGTCTGGAAAGTGTATCAAATGTTGCAGACATCAACACAGGTCTAGAAAGTGTATCAAATGTTGCATATCACATCAGAATATATATCTCGTCATAGTGGTGGAAGATATGGAGGCTCACAGAAAGGTCTGGAATGTTCGGAGCTGACGCCAAAAATGTGGAGTCTCTAACTACATCCAGAGGAATGCGAACAAACTTTGACAAAGACATGGTTTTCTGTCAAGTTTTTTACCACACCCAGAAGTAGCTCAACAAACTTTGAAATACAAACTTTTGTAGTGATAATATGTCCTTTTATCCACCCATATAGTTTATGTTATCCTCTTTTGAGTACATTCACGAATGGAGTAATATTTCGCGTCATTTACAAACATCACAGACCACTTTGCAAGCCACGGTAAGGGTGATGCCCCTGACGAAGACAAAGTATTGTGTGATCTGTAGAATTTGATACACTTGCCAAATCTGTGTTGTTGGAAGAAACTATATACTTCAACGAAGAAGTATGCTGCACGTGACCTAAAAATCCATTACAAATCCCAGCAAGAAAACAAAGAAGATCAACAAACAAATCTCTAGGCAGGCTTTTCAACCAACCAAAGCATCAAATACAGGGAGAACACCAACTAGAAGATACTTGTTCTTTCCTTTTCCCCCTTTATGAGTTTATGTTGGATAACAGAGTTTTTTTTTGGCTCAAAGATCACGTCACATAAAACCAATCTCTCTTCTTTCATTTGGGCCTCAATCACATCTCTAAGTTGTCTTACATGTCCATGACCAGGAACATTAGAACTAAGGAACCCTAAAGCCCAACTCTTTGATGATAGAGAGAAATGGAAATAAGTATTTAAAAGCAACGTTGGAGGATGGCAGTATGATCTTCCGTAGATTTTGGGTTAATTTGTTTTAATGATAGATGTTCTCGATATTTTCACTTATTAATGCTAATCTTTTCGAATATGTACGTTGAATAGTGACTAATACCACGTATTAACATTCCCATATCCGAGTAAGATTCTCAAATCTGACATCTAACATATGCACAATATTAAAGAGAGACATGACGTCAAGGCCTTTGTGGGTGACACATTCATGGATGACAGCGAGCTAGTACAATACTGCACTGTTACTATGATGAAGCCTTTAAAAAACTAAAAGAGCCAATATTTTTTATTTTTTTTGCAAATTCAAAATGCAAGCAAAAGAAATTACCAGATCCCATAATATTCACATGTATATTCATTTTAATGGGAGATGTCCTCGAGCTTTCCTCTTATTAAAGGCAATATTTTTGAACATGTCTAGTCGGTTGTGACTTTTGAAAGCATAATTAATGTCTATTGGGAAGGGCGAAAGGTAGCAGGGATGGAGGGGAGCGACAAATGATTTTAAAATTTTCTGAACCCAGAAAGGCGTCAACCCTCCAAACTTTGAAAACTCGACTAAGTGCGGAAATGTAGGTTAGATAGACAAACTCATCGCAGGCAGAGACACGATTGCGAGTTCGAGGAGTGTGGGGTCGAATTATAGAGCACGGAAGTTCTGGTGCAAGATGTATACACCAAACATGAGCTACCAGAGTTTGATAGCACCTATCCGTGAAGCCGCGTCCATAAAATTTTCTAAGTATGCAACCAAACGGTGGTCGATTGGTAATGATTTGTCAATTCGCCACACTGGGAACCTGCAACCACAGAAACGTGAGAAAGTATAGAAGCAGAAACGCAGTTTCCGTGTGGAAAAAAAGGGGAGAGAAAAATTATATCGCTCACACAACAAAACTTAGTCTCATAACTATGAAACCATAGTTAGACATAATCCATGGAAAAAACATTGCTATCTATGAAATATAGTTTGAGGCCGACAAACTCTGGTTGAAGGCGGAAGAGAAGGAATTTACATCGACTGCAAATTTTTGTATGTTATTTTATCTTAATAGTATTTTATGGGGAGTCAACTACAAAACAATGTAACATCAGATCCAACTGCGAATGCAGCACCCCAACATTGCAAACCTTAGGCAAACAAGAGCAAGCAGCAAACAACAACCTAGTTAAGAAGTACCAAAATGCCCAATTGCAGCCGCAGGACCCAAACCCTCCAAAGTCAAATCGAACAACAATAAAAAGCATCCAGTGAACAAAGAAGCAAGCAACAACCAACCCCGCAGGAATAATGCAATTCCAATCGCAGTTGCAGAACCCCAAACGTGCAAACTGCAACAAGACAAACATATGCAATTTACATCGACTGCAAATTTGTGTATGTTATTTTATCTTAATTGTATTTTATGGGCAGCCAACTGCAAAACAATGTAACAACAGATCCAACTACGGATGCAACACCCCAACATTGCAAACCTTATGGAAAGAAAATAAAGCAACAAACAAGAAACCAGTTAAGAACCACCAAAAGGCCCAACTGCAGCTGCAAGACCCGAACCCTGCAAAGTCGAATCAAATAACAATAAATAGCATCCAACGAACAAAGAAGCAAACATCAACCTGTCCACTAGGAATGACGCAGTTCCAATCGCGGTTGCAGGTTACAGAACCCCAAACGTGCAAACTGCAACAAGACGGACAAGGAAACAACAACAACAACATCAAGAAAATAAGAAATCAGTGGAGATGCAAGAAGAAATTATGGACCGGTGAAGCAGCAATGACGCTGAAGAACAATATTGTCCAAATTGACTGCAAAGAACATTGCATATAAAATAAAATAAAAAGAAGAAAACGTATTGTAACAGGCCTGCTAAGTGAACATTCAACGTTGCCAAGCCTATTAGGTAAACATTTAAGTCTGTCAGAAATAATCTGTAAACATTTAAGAAAAAAATGCAATGTGGCAAGTTTCTAACGTACCAAAATAAATTTACTATAATTTATGTAACAATAATTCGAACAGTAGAGAATGTATTCGAAGGACAAGATTTTGATATGCTAGCATATCAAACATTGGCATAAATTTAGCTAGCAGAAAATGCTAAGCCAAACATTCGAACTAATGCTAGCATTAATCCACCTTCCAGAAATGCATAAGAAAATATATGATTCAAAAATACCATATATGATCAAATACTTTGGATATGCCAACATATATAACATTGGGAATAGCAAAGCACCCAATAAGATCTCCAATCCGTTGTCCAATCAGATCATGACATATATGGTTCTTTTTATTATATAAAATTCGAATATTTTAGTTTCTTGGTTCCAACAATAGATAATATGGAAATATTTGTGGTCAAAGGACAAAGTAATACAAGGACTAATAATGAAGACCCTCAACTTGATCTTAATGTTCCATGGTTTTAGAGAATCAATAGCTTTATTAAATGAAAAAAAAAAATGTTTAAAATTACCATTAAAAATATGAAAAATATTAACTTACAAAAATTAATTATTAAACACAATTATACAAAAAAAAAATTATTAAAAAAATTAATTCATTTAAATATTACATTAACGTCTCAACCCTCACTAGCATATTAGTGTCAAAGACTATGTTTTTTCTAAATGATACAATTACTTTCTAAATAAAATAATAAATTCATGAAGTTAATTTAAACATTATTTTCTAATAAAAATATATCTATCTCTAATAGATATTCTTAATTTAGAAATTATTTTTGCAGTTAAAAATATTCTTATAAATTTGAATTACAACTAATGCATTGTTTGTACTAAAGAATCATTAACTTTTTAATGTATTTTAAATTTACAAACCTTTTTAAATTTTCTGTCTTTCTCCTTTGAAAGTCACCAATTGAAAAAGAAAAGTGCTGAATTAAAATAATCCAATCCGTCCCATATGAAGCTTTACAAAATTCTAAGCTTACAAAATTCTAAGCTTTCAATGAAAACAGAAGAACAAAAAAAATTCTTTTACACATAGTTTCGAGTCCATAGAAGCTTTGACCTTCATACACCGTCTGCTTTAAAGAAAGCCCTCTGGAAGTTGCAACCTCTGATTTTTAAGAAACATGAGAGGCCCCATTCGCCTCTCATGTTATCGACAAAAAAAAAAAAAATTATTTTCCCAATACTTGAATTGTTTTATTTGATTCGTGTACGTGTCTGTTAACTAAAAACAATTCATCATTTTTAAGTATCTTATTTTATTTTAAGATATATACCCATAACAACCAATACACTCCAAAATCTTATCTTATCTTATCTTATTTAGCAAAATTAGCAAACCTTTTACCAGCTTTGCCTCTGAATAGGAGGTAGGCAAACTCAATTCACGAAAACGTTTCAGATGTTCTAGTTTCCCTACTTTTTATTTTATGTTTTGAAAAAATTTTGGTTAAACATTTTATCTTGTGAGTTTTTTTGTTTTTGGGATGTAAATTTGGATAAAATAGCTATTTTATGTTGTTTAAATTGTATTTCTAATATATAAATAAATTCAGTATACTGAAAACCTTGGAGCACTCCAAACTTAACCACTCAAATCTGCAGATCCAACCATTTTTCATAAGACAAAATCAAACCAAAAAAAATCATCCAAAAACAACCAAAAAAAATAGAACATTTAGACTACCTTTTTGAAAACTAAGCTTCCTTTCAAACATTTCAACAGATATAGAACTAGTGCATTCTTTGGTAATATCCAAAGCCATTCTTTGGTAAATGAATGGTAACATGAATGCCATTGCCTTCGAAAAATTAATATTCCCTCCTGCAATAAAAATCTACCTCTGTCCTGTAGTCAGCTTGTCTATAGTACAAACAACGAGTCAAGTTTTTAGAAGGCAGAACACATTGACAATCAGAAACATATGAAACTCTCTCAACTATTTGGGTTTCAGTACAGTACAGTACAGACACTCATCAAAGGAGAAGACTCTGTCTTGAATCTGCAAGATACGTCATTATAGGAGACTTATTATTTTGAAGATCTGTTGATGGTGTGTTGCTTCGCTGTGTAAACAATGAAAACAGACGGAAACTGTTGCAAGAAGCTCATGGTTCTTCAAGTTCTGTCATTCATGTAGGAGGTCATTTTTCTACAAAAACCACTGCTTTCAAGATTATTATAAAAGGATACTATTGGCCTTCAATATTTTGTGACTCTTATGTTTTTTCGAGATCTTTTTTGTCATTTCATTTCGGTTGTTTACATTTTTGTCATTTCATTTCGGTTGTTTAAATTTTGCAATTTTATTCTGTTACGATTTTTATTACTTTTTTATCTTTTTAATTGATTTTGGTCAAGAATAAGATGTTGGATCAGTTCTGCCACAGTGACACTCCTGCAAGATAATGTTAATCAATAACAATCAAGCTTACACAGCTGTTATGATGTTTCCCCTGAAGACACACTTGAATTTGTTATCTGCTTTCATTGTTGTCTTATAAGAGATTGGTTATCTCCTGCTTCTTCTTTCCATTTCTTTGTCCATTTGAGAAATAAAAGAGAAAGTCCATTAATTTTTCTCCTTGAAGTAAAGAGCAAAATCTGGTTGAATAATTATGCATACAGGGATAAACCCCTTCATACTTAATATTTTTCATGAGTTATTCTCAAATTCCCAGTCATTTTTCCATTAAATCCACTCACTTCCCCCTGTTGCATAATCATTCTGGTTATATCTTCTTAAATATATTGTTCTTGGTCTGCTAAACCATGCGTTTTGAGTTCTAAATCTGTTGGAAACAAATTTCCCTATGGAGTTTCCAGTTTGTTGACGATTAAAATCTCAACGAGGATTTGGCCCGCAAAGTATTGTTAAAGCCTATTGATTATAAGCTAATGATATATATAATACTAGTAGGTGGGACTCCCTTGTAGGTTGGAGTATCAAATATGGTTCTTATTTGATGTTTTTACTGTTGTTCGACACTGCTTACAGGTTTGAGCATGATTAATGATCAATGTTGGTTCTATTCGCGACAGATGGATGATGGATAATGCATGTTTGTTCTCTTGCTCTAAGCTCGAATGCCATGTTGTAATGGCTTATAATATCCATTATTACCTTTTTTATTTCCTCCTTGAATTATTACTTGTGCCACCTGCAAAAGATACATGTTAGTAGCAACAAATAATAACAATTGAAAAGAAATAAAGATATACAAACAAAATCTACAAGAGAGGGATTATGCTACTATGCGATATGTTGTTGCTCTATGCATTCGAAGTTAAGGAAAATGGTGTTAATCTAAAAAAACAATGTAAATGTCTATGCGATATATTGAGTTATGTGAAGGCACATTTGATATGCATTAAGGTATGTTTGACAATGGTTAATATGGTGGTGCATTTTGGATGTTGGTTTTGGTGCATTGGTTAATGGAATGAATTAATGAAATGGTGGCTGGCGCGTACTAAGTGATTAAATGAGTAAGGGATGGAAGTAACATGCATTTACTACGCGTCACTCCATAACCCTCCCACTGGTAGTCACCCTAGCTTGTTTGATGTTCAATTGTGCTCTAATGTGGTTAAACTCCGATTTTCAAGCAAGAGAATAAGCACTCGACCAAGCTCGCATTTTTAAGGCATTTGGTTACAGGAATGAGGTTTTGAAGCAAAAGGTTGAAAATCGAGGCCCAGCATGCCCCTAACAAAGGGAAATCCACTACTGCACCTTCCCCACCTTCAAATGATTCTGATAAATCGGTGTCCTCCCGCATGCAATTGAGGGACGATTTCTCTCATGTGATCACCAAGATTAGGCCTAAGGGCTCCACACAGCCTAAGGCAAATCCAGAGAGTTTAAAAGGTGATAGTAGAAAAAGAGGAAAGAATGCCTCAGTGACTGGAAAATATGGATTTTAAATTTTATTTATTTATCTGTTGTTGAGATAAGTTGACTTCAAATTTTTTGGATAGTAGGATTTTTGGATATATTGGTAATATATTTTTGAAAATAATCTCAAATATCAATGAGATAATTTGTCAAATATGAATGTGATGATGGGAGTCACAAGGAGGGGTGTTTTTCTTAATTAACTAGTTATGTTATGATTGTTAAGAGCTAAATGGGAGTCACAAGGGGTACCACCTAATAGTTATTATTTATTTATAACCCTTATTATGATTTATGACTTTTATCCCTAGCTAAAAAGTTGATTGAGTTTTTAGTTAACTTAACTAATGAGGTAGTTCAACTACTTCATCTGATTCTAATTGCTTAAAACCAAAAGGAAAGGGGGGAATAAGAGGAGGATAGAAGGAGAAGCATACTAAGGTTTGATCTTTGAGTTTATGTTGAGATAGTTCAATTTTCATTCATTCCTTAATTTATCACAAGCCTAATTTTTTTTTATGATAGCGGGGTCTTATTGTAGACAACAATATTCAGGGATGAATCACATCATTCAAACACTCATTTTTCAGAGGTGTTGATCTATCTTTGATAGTCTGTGTAGACTTGTCTGTTTGTGAATTAGTTTTCATGATTGAAAAAGGCTATTGTGTAGAGTCGAGTGGGAAGCAATCTGTGGCAAGTTGATCCAGCTTTTAGAGTTCAATTTTTATTTTCTGTCATAGGTCCTTTTGTATGTTCCATCAGGGATGTCTAAGTTTGACTTTGGTCCAAAACTTCTTCATGAAATTTTTTAAAGAGAATGACTCTTTGGTGAATTGGAATGAAATAAAGGATTGCTTTATGTCTCATCTATCTTGATTGTCATTTTGTTGTGTTTGCTTCCGTCTTTACATTTATTTCAGCAACTGTTATATTCATAAAATCATATAAATAATAAATTTTCCAGCAAGCTTTTATTTATAAAAAGACTAGCTTAAGCACTTGTAATCAATACTTGTGAGTGAGGATATTAATTTTGATGGCTATAAACATAAGGTGACATTGTCGTCTATTTTTCTTTAGCCAAGAAGAATATGAAAATGCTTGAGTAAGATCATTTCATATATTTTCCTCAACAAACCCTAGGTCTGTGAAAAGTCTTGTGATAGAGAAGAGATGGTGAGTTTGTGGTGGATGCACGTTTGGGGTTCTTTGCAAGAGTTGTAAATTGTGTTCCGAAAGACTATTATTGATGTGATGAACATGCTTATGAGTGTCTTGGTGAGGTGAGGCAAGTCGTTTGACTTCTTCCAAGTTGTAAACCAAGCCAATAGTGCTCATATTGTAATTTTTTTGCAATAATAATACTTAGTTGGGTGTTAAGAACATTTCGTGACTCCTGCACTATATCTTTGTGTCTCTTGTTTTTTTCATAAGTGTTCTCTTCGTTTCATGGATGTATGCTTAAATGACTAAGTGTTAAGGCTATTAACGAATTTTCTAATTATACAATAGAGTAGGAGTGTGACTCACCCGTAACCTAGAATGGAGTATGGGTATGATTTAGATGAAGAGGCATAGTCTGGAAAAAGTATCGTTGGTGTTGCCAAGCATCCAAGTTAGAAATGTTGTGGTGTTGCATGCCCTCAAGAGGTGCACAATCACAAGATTCGGGTAGTCACATTGTGGGGACGTGAAAGATGGTATCAGAGCTTGTTTGTCGCATATTTTGAATAAGGGTTGGTGAGCTCTTCACCACTATCTCAATGATAGATGGTATTAGAGATTGAAGTACACTCTACTACTATGGTGGTGATAGTGGTGATAGAGTGTAGCAAGAAGACAATTTGTTGCGTAGATAGTTCAGTGGGAACATTCACAGATTTGGTGAACAGTTCAGTAGTGAGTTGGTTCATACCAAATAATTTTCATCAGACTTACGATATAGGATTCCAGTTAATGACGTGGTGGAAGATTGATCTGGGTGCACACCTTGTATAGACCAAGAGCAGAGTTTGTGGTGAAATGAAGCACTTGGATAGGGTGGGTGATTACAAAACTCATTGCAGAACTTGTCATAGAGTTGATTGCATAAGAAGTTTTCGAAAAGACTTTGTGAAGGTTCAATAAGGTGGACTGACCTTTTATAGAGACAGTTTGGGTGGAGAATTGGTTGGTTTGATTTGCGGTGGAAGTAAGTGCCAAACTTGTTGTGCACACCTTGAAGGGACCAAGCATGGATTTCATTGGGTGTACCAAGCACTTGGGAAAGGTGGATGAATGTAAGACTTTTCACATATCTAACCATGGAAGTGATCGTAGAGGGTGATCACATAAGTGATCGTGAAGGGGAGTAGTTTTGGGTTGCAACAATTTGAATCACTCGGGTGTGTTGGATGACATGAGGAAACCTAGAGTATCTTTGCAATAAGGCAATTGGTTGGGCACATTTTCATCATGACATCTTCATGTCATGCATCATTGAGAACAACAGTTGAGTTGAGTTGGGTTTTTGGATAAGTAGGTCGACCACAACCTTCGAACGAGTTGACTCTTCACATAATTATGTAAGTTAGTTAAAAGCAATATGACTTGGAAGTTAGGAAGCATGTGCATGGTTCCTTGAAGTGGAAGCATTCAAGGTGTGGAGATGGAAGGACATTGGAGATGAGTTAGGCCTATTGTATGAGAATTTTGGGACTTTGATGTTTTCTAAAATTGATGGATGGACTTGGCCTTGTATCGCATCAAAGGTGCTTGTATGTTTGTTTAGTTGCATACGGTGATTGAGGGGAGTTCATTTGCACAGTTAGTGTCTTGGGTGTTGGCGACAGAAGTCGCTCCTGGATTGCAGCAGGAGCAGAGCCCGACGCCCATCAGTTTTTATGTCACGATAGTTTTAATGGGTGATCAAATGGGTAGAGACTCGGGAAGATATCACTCAAACTCAGGGACTGGGTCTGGCATGCGAGGAGCAAAGGAGGTCTTGATCTAACTTCAGTCAGTGGGTTGATTTGAAAATTCGAAGACTTTGTGAGAGGAGTGGACAAACTACCTCAGGCAACAGGCCTTTCAGTAATTTGTAGAAGAAAAACTCTGAATGTGAGATCCTCTGGTTCAGAGCTTCGAGGAACTGAGAGGGGGGACTTGAATGGATTCTCCAATTCGAAGTCGTTCAGCGCTAAGAAAATCACAGGGACCGATTAGAAACAGTGCAACTGTTATAGTGATCAAACTCTACATCATCCTATAACGGTTACAACTCGACTGGATTCTCCAATTCCGAGCCGTTCTAATACAGTGTAAACAAAGATGTGAAAGAAAAACTGACATTGATAAGACAAGAAGTCTCAAGAGTCCACACATAACCAGGAAAACAATGCTTCATTAAATTTTACCACCCGGAGCCTTGCTCAACCATCGATGCTTACAAAAATGGCGAAAACACCTACATATACTCAAAAACAATCACAGCAGCAAAAACAAGATGTTGCATTAAAAACATTGCGTTTGCATGTCTTCTGACCGTCTGTGCATGCAGACTCTGGCCGATCGTGCACCCAGGACTTGGTGTCCCCTCGGCCAAATTCAGACGACTATTCTTTGTCAGACGTCACCTTAACTGCACATGGCTCCTGCAAGGGAAGTAGTTGAGCCATTAAGAGTCGAGCTAGCGTGTGCAGACCTCCTTGGCGAGTCAAGGACTCGGCGTGGCTTCCATGAATAAAACCAATAAAAAGGACCTTCTCGGGTAGACTTTCAGCCAGAACATCCATACTTTGCAATTAACTAGTGAGGCGAGGTTTCAACCACCCTCTCTCTTATTCATTCATACCCAGCAGGTACCGGGATTTAGATCATGTCAAATCGGCGTCTGGATAACACAGTGCCCCCCCCTCTGAAACTTAATTCGGCGTTTTTGGCCTCCCTTTTGTACAGAACGATAAATGCTAGCGCCCATCCTCCAGGCTTGCTCCTTGTGACCAGGCACCAAAACCAAGGGCCCGATTCTGGGCGCTTTCGACACTTCAAGATTCAAGGTTTCGAGAGGTGAAATGACGAGGAGCGCTTACTCCTCGAATTCTCAAATGTCGACATGGCACGAAGGTGCGCCACGTGTCCTTAAGATAAACGACTAAGGTAGCATCCGCTATTTAAAAGGGGGCCCACTTCATCCACAGGCTCGCTTGACATGACCTGGTGCTAAGACCGTGGGCTTGGCTCCAAAGGTGCTTTCGGCTTTTCGTCGATCGGCGATTTCAGCTGTAAAGAATGGGAGGCTCCTTGTCTCCTGAAACACCGATCCCCGATACGTCGACTGGCCGCCACCTATCCCAATTGGATCGGACGACCCAGACTTTCCCTGAACTATGGGCGCTACCCTTCGTGCTAAATCCCGGGAAACTTGACAGCCCCGAAAACCTGATGACCGTCAATCTGTTTCATCAATTGATCCTTGTCGTTGAAATCAGACTACTCACTCGCTTGATTTTAAGCCCGAAATAGACTTCTTCTGTGAGCTGCGCTCGACGCTTATGGCTGCGGCCCTTGAATAAAACACATCCGACCAGTTTTCAAACCCCACTTCTATGTGTTTACACCAGAGGCCTAAAATCAGAGAGGAGAATACCCCTATACAAGAAATGTTGCTAACATTAGGAAAGTGAAGGTCCAAGACATTAGACTTAAACCATGGGTGCAACCAAGGATGTCATTGGAAAGGTATGGTTTTCTTTGAGTTCCTTCATTTACTAAGTGTTGAAGTGATATCTTTGAATGGAAGTGGGATGACTTGGTGGTTCACGTGTAATATGTTTCCATGATGAAAAATGAAAGACTTGAGGGTGACTCAAGTGGTGCATATTTGAAGAAGGCATGTAGCAGTTTCGAACGTCTTGATTTGGGTGAATGTGCGAAGAGATTTGGGAAACCTATTTGGATGAATCCTATAGTGGATTTAGGAAGATTTGGATGCAATTATGGAGGCAGTTTGAGGAAAGTGCCTAACTCTTGGATGAGGCACCTTGGTGCCTTAGCTATATTCGTTGGGTCATATAATGATTTGACAATCATGATGACAGTGCCAAATTTTGGATGGTTCCAGGAGGTGCAAGGAAGTTCTTTTCTAAAATATGGATGGATTCAACAAAGAAGTCGACCAATAATTGTTGGTAGTCGACCTGAATGGGAAAAATGAAGACCAAGTGACTTGGGTGGTGTTCGCTCACCTTTGGTATGGGACATTGAATGAGGAAAAGTGCACCTTGATGAATTGTGGATGATTGTGCAATGACTTAGAGATCTGGGAGGGTCATTGGTTAAGGTTGGTAGAAGTATTGGTTCAAACATGCCTAAGGCATGAAATTTCTTTGAAGTGACTCATTTTACTTGGAGCACTTTGGACAATGCGTTGGGATGTTTGAGGAGTGTAGGATTTTTGGACACACTCATTGCAGATGTTGAGTTGCAGAGAGGTGACTTGATGAAAGGAGGCAAGTTGAAGACTTGTCTTCATTTGGAGGATTGTGTGGACATAGAGATTGCAACATGAAGATATTACTTGGACATGAGAATTTATCTTCTTTGGGGCAACATGGTTGAGGGTGAATCCTAAACATTCCAAGGCATAGAGAGGTAGATCTAGCAGCATGGACGAGTGATGAAGTAGTGGGAAAAAGGAAGTATGGGAGTGAAATTATTGGTGTAGATTGGCTAACTGTTCCCATGAGGTGGAAAGTGGAGTCAATTTGTCGCAGATGAATTCGTTTCGGGGTGACTTCATAGTGAAGCAAGGTGAGGGGTGACCTTTCCTTGGTCGAAGGGTTGCACGAATGGATCAAATTGTTAAAGGAAGTGACTGGGTTTTGCATGAGGGTGTTTAGTCTCAAGGAATGTGAAGGTTGGACTGGCCATTCAACTAGTTCACAACTTGGGAGAGAAAAACAACATGACAGGGGAATCAAGAGTACATATGCACCCGTAGGTTCGAAGTGCATCACTTAGAAATTGTGGAAGATCTCCTTGACGAGGGTCAGATGATGGAAACAACAATGAGGCAAGGGTGGACAATTTCCTTAGTCTTTGGAGTTGGATGGAGTGACAGAGATGCAGGCAGAAAATACTAAGTCTGAGCATGGAGATGCACATTTCAAGAATTGGATGCAACAGTTGGACTAGTTACCCAATCGGTGCAGGACTTGATGCTAGCATTGTTTGGAGACATGAAAGAGTTGGTTGAAGTATGGATGTAGTAGAAAGTTCACAGGATCTCAACACTTAGACATTTTTGGAGTTTTCATAGAGGTTGAAATAACAATTGAGTTAGTAGCAGCAGTGAAAAAACAAAGAGTGATCATCACAACAAGACAATGGCAGTATGTGCATTGCACAAAAAGTTGGAGAAGAGACATATTTCCATTATAAAGGAAAAATTGGTTGCACACAACTTTGGGCAGAGGACATTGTGGATGGTTACATAGGTTGCAGATGATTGCAGCGCGAGTTGGAAACTTGGGGTTTCCACTTTGCAAGGAAAATTGGGGTTTCCAGTCGGCATGAAACTTGGGGTTTCCAACATACTTAGTTGTGATGGGGGAATGCGTTCGGGTAGAGACTTGGAGATCACATATTTTGTGGACGTTGTTGGGGATGGAAACAAATTGAGGTGGTGGGGGATGTAAGGTATTTGGTTAGAAGTTCATAGAGACCCTCACCCAAGTCCTCAAGGAGACATAATTTGGGGTTACTACAACAACAAAGGATCACATCAGTTGGCAAAGTGGACTCCTTGGATGCATGAACAGGCCAAGTGGCTTGCCCAAGCATGCAATAGCCAAGAGAAGGGGTGCACCAAAGAGGTTGCAAGGTGTGTCAACATGAGGAGCAGACCAAGGTTGGGGGGTGTTGGTCCCAAGGGACATGATGGTTGACGATCACATGGGTTCATTTGGGTGCACTGGGTCCAGAAAGGTGTATCACAGTTCATTTGGGAATCTTGGTCTGTGAAGGGACATGACACACCCAAAAGACACAACGTTTTGTGATGGTAATGTTTGAATTCCATATAAGAGAACAATGGTGCATAGCCAAGGAAGGAATATTTTCACAACAAGGAGAGCAATATCAACGCTACGATTTTTAGGCATACTTGGATGAAGAGGGGAAATAACTCTTAAGGATCCAAGTCGCTCCACATGGGAGGCCTTGTGCTTCTTTGAGGTGATTATGTGGATATAGTTGGGGCAAACTTACTTTTCATTGAGTTTGGGAAATTCTTTTCATAGGTTTGGGTGTGCCAACTATGAGACAAAACCACAGGTCTGTGCGAAGTCTTGTGACAGAAAAGAGACGATGAGTCTGTGGTGGATGCACGTTTGGGGTCCTCTGCAGGAGTTGCGAAAGTTGTTGCAGGAGACGAGTCTTGGTGTGACAAATCTGTGTATGAGTGTCTTGATTAGGTGAGGCGAGTCATGCGACTCTTCCCAAATTGTAAACCGAGCCAATAGTGCTCATATTGTAATTTGTTCACCATAATAAGACTTAATTGGGTATTAGGCATGGTTTGTGCCGCTTGCACTATATTTGTGTGTCTCTTGTTTACTTCACAAGTGTTCTCTTTGTTTCATGGATATATGCTTAAATGACTATGTTAAGATTGTTAACAAATTGTCTAATTATACAAGAGAGTTACACTAGAGGAGTGTAACTGGCTTGTAGCCTAGAATGGAGAATGGGTATTCTCTAGGTGAAGAGGCGTAGTTCGGATGAAGTATCCATGGTGTTGCCAAGCAACCAAGTGAGAAACGTCATGGTGTCGCATGCCCTCAAGAAGTGCACAATCACAAGATTTAGACAAATACACTATAGAGACGGAAACGTGACATTTCACATTTCATCATCAATTAAACTGCACATTTACTTATATATATATATATAAGTCTTTTGTTTTAATCATAAGACACAAAAATTAATTATTAAATAAAATTATACAAATAATTTATTAAAAAAGATTATTCATTTAAATATTGCATTAACTTCATAATCCTAACAGATAGCATCACTCTCAAAGACTGTTTTTTCTAAATGATACAATTACTTTCTAGATAAAAATAAATAAATTCATGAAGTTAATTTAAAAATTATTTTCTAATAAAAGATATATCTATTTTTAATAGATATCCTTAATTTAGAAATATAAATATTTTTAATTTAGAAATTATTTTTATAGTAAAAAATATTCTTATAAATTTGAATTACAAATAATGCATTGTTTGTTTGTAAGAAAGAATGAATAACTTTTTAATGCATTTTTACAAATCTTTTTAAATTTTCTGTTTTCTCCTTTTTAAAGTCACCGATTGGAAAAAAAAAAAGTGCTGAATTAAAATAATCTGTCCCATATGAAGCTCTACAAAATTCTAAACTTAAGAAACTGGTTTGAAAAATATAGTCGTTGTCTTTTCAATGGGAACAGAAGAAAAAAAAAAAAATCTTTTACACATAGTTTCGAGTCCATGGAAGCTTTGACCCTCATATGGCGACCCACCATGTTCCTTCATACACCGTCTGCTTTAAAGAAAGCCCTCTGGAAGTTGCAGCGTCTGATTTATAAGAAACATGAGAGGCCGCATTCGCACGCCATAAATGCCAACATCCACTTCTAAAAATCAAGTGACGACAAAAATTTCAATATCCGTCTGCCTTTTAGAAAAAACAAATATTTTCCCATTGCTTGAAGAGTCTTATCTGATTTACCAAAAACAAGTCATTTCCAAAAGCTTTAAGAATATTATCTTATTTTAAGATATATACCCATAACAACCAATACAATACAACCTTCGAACTCTTTGTTTAATATTCTTATTTATAGATCAAGATCGCGTGGATATTATCCTATCTCAAATTAGCAAACCTTTTGAAGAAACTTGTAAAACGTGATGATATCATCTTTGCCTCTGAGTAGGAGGTAGAGATCATCCTTTCAGATGTTTTAGTTTTTTTATTTTTACCTCAAAAAGTATATACTTATTGATAATGGTATAATTAATCATCTTTTAATTTAAAATTTTAATATGATGGCTAATAATTGAAGATACTTGTATATTCTTAGTCGTCTTCCCAAATCAATGAATGTGATTTCTTCTTCATAACTTCCTTGTATTTTTGAATGCATCTATTAACCTGTTTACCTTTTAACATTTACCTAATCATATTAAAAAATTACTGTAGCACTATATGATTGTCACTTTTAAATGATTAAACTTTAGATTTAGCACGATGGCTGTGCTGGCTGTAGACGCTCATTTTCTGGTTGTGCATTTCATTTTCTGCTGTGCGTTTCATTTTCTGTCCATGCCTTTCGGCGTTCATCAGCAACAGTTTTGAGTGGCTGTGCTAGTCTATTCTATGTTTAAAAAAAGTTGGCTAAATATTTTTGGATTTTTTTGTCTGACAATGTAATTTTGGATAAAATAGCTATTTCCTGTTGTTTAAATTATATTTAAAATGCATAAATAGATTCAATATGCTGAAAATCCTTGAAGTATTTTAATTATATAAATTTAACCATTCAAAATATACAGATCCAACTATTTCTCATGGAACAAAATCAAACCAAAAACAATCATCTAAAAACAACCAAAAAATTAGAACATTTAGACTACTTTTTGAAAACTAAGCTTCCCTTCAAACATTGCAACAGATATAGAACTAGTGCATTCTTTGGTAAATGAAAGGTAACATGAATGCCATTGCCTTCGAAAAATTAATATTCCCTCCCGCAATAAAAAGCTACAACCTCTGTCCTGTAGTCAGCTTGTCTATAGTAGAAGCAACGAGTCGAGTATTTAGAAGGCAGAACACATTGACAATCGGAAACATATGAAACTCTCTTAAGTATTCAAGTATTTGGGTTTCAGTAGTACAGTAATAAAACTTCCCATCAAAACAGGCAGAAAACAGATAGTAACAAGTACTTCAAGGAAAAACATATAACCTGACTCCTGCACTTAGTTTCCTTGGTAATATAGGTGCACTGAATATAGAAATTAGGAAGATCCATTATGTATAATCTGGCAATCATCAATCTTTCACAGGATTGAAAAGAATGTTTAAATTTAGATTTACATATACAAGGGGCCGAAGGATCTTAATCCTTACTATCAAGATTTTTTCTAATTTGAAGGGTTTTAATGTGATGATCTTTAATTCATATTAT